>JAWMRA010000078.1:63478909-63823347 GCA_035584735.1 Pseudotriccus pelzelni | reverse complement strand
TACAGGGCTAACGAGCTCCACCTGCCCGGGGAGTGTCCCTGGCTGGGATCGAACCCTTGGCCTCCGCTGTGAAGGTCCCGCAATCTAACCACTAGGCCACCAGGGGCTCCCACACTTGAAATATGCAGGTAGTTTAAGACCACAAACACACACTTTAACAAATCTGTTCTACTTCGTTTTTGTTACATAAACTCCATTAAAACATAATCATTGCTTCATAACTTAAATGGTCATGAAAGAGATTCCTCCTGCAGAAATGAGTATCCAAAAAAAAAAAAAAAAAAAGAATATAAGGGTTTTGACCATTTTTACATACAAATACAAAGGAAAGTTTGTTTTTGCAAACAAGTATTTTCTTTTGAAGCAGCTGTTTTCCTTCTCCTTTGCCACAAATATGATCCCAACAAGAATCAAGGAAGAGCTAAATGGGGAACATATGCCCTATGTTAGTATCCAAAGATGAGAAATGCGCGGAGGAGTGCACAGCACGAGTAGAAGAAGCCAAAATCAAGCATATATTCAAATGTAGAAGAAGCCATTTGAATTTCCCATTAAACTTTGAATGCTCCTTATAGGTGTTTGCTTTCTGTACTGATGACATTAGCAGAGCTGAAGTGCAAAGTGTTAGAAGACCTTCCAAAGGTTGCTAATTTCTGTCCCAAAAAACAGACAGAAAAGGATCTGGAAGCCTCTACTACTACTACAGTCTGTGCAGGACGAGCAGAAACAAATGGCCAGGCATAATTTGTCATCCCTTTACAGATGGAGTGGGGACCCACAAAGGTGCATTTTAATGCTTGCAGAAGACGGATTGAAGAAGTGCATAATAGTCACTACAGTATCAATGGTTTTGATTCAGTATTTCCTAAGTGTACAAGGCATCTGAAGGCAAGACGAGGCTTTCAATTAGCTCTAAAGACAGAATCAGTGAAGAATTTTTCAGCAGAACAGTTTTTTCATTGGGAAGTGACATTTCTTTAGACTAAGAACTTTCCCTGGGAACACACCAGTTGGAACAAAACTTGTCAATGTCACTGCTGACAAAGCTGCAAACTTCAGAGGTTTATGAAAACTGAAACTGTATAGGAAATACATTCAGGCACGTAGCTTGGATATATTCTACAATATATACACCCCAGGAGTCTGGAGTGTATAGAGGCAGGCGTTTGCTCCCACCAAAAGCACTTGGAGTCTTTCCATCTTCCTTAATGGAAGCAAGATCAGGCCCTGAATATGGAAAATGCAAAGGCAGATAATGTGAGCCCATGGGAGCTGCTCATTTGTTTGGCCATTGCTGCGTGTCTGTTGGATACTCACATTAGCCGCAATATTCCTTTTTCAGTAGGAAGCCATTGATGCCAAGGATGACATTTTTTACATCTCTGTGAATTGCAGTTCAGTCCATAAATGCACTGGAGCCTTCACTGACCCCTTGGCAAATCCAGGAGTGAGAACGATTTCCATTGCTGTAAGCAAGGTGTAGAAAGCTTTTTGAGATAAGTAGATAAAATATGCTGTGGAGACATGCAGGATTGTGTCACTCCGTGGTTTGCACAGAGGCTGGCTATTGAGCTGCCTTTTCCCACGTAACTCACATGAGATCAATAGGCTGTGGCTCACAGTCAGTCATGCACCCTGAGGTGTCAGAACCCAGTGCCCTCATGTCTGAGGGGAGCATCCTGCCGAGTGTGCCCAGAGGGCATCTGCAGCAGCATCAGTACAAGCTGCATTTTGAATACTTCACTAGGAGTGGAGGGTTCACAGGTCCCTGAGAAGAGCAGGAAGAGTAAATGAGACTGTGCAGCCCAATGTCTGTGGTGGATCTGAGCGGGGAGCCAAGGCTGGGCCGTGGGGAGCCCCCAGTCCATCAGCAGCGTCTGGGCTTAATGCTGTGGCTGCCTGGTGTTACAAATGGAAAGGAGCATTGACAGAGACACTGAGAGAAAGCAGGTCAAGAGCGTGTCTCTGTAAGGCCTTTCTGAACCTTGAGTCTCCAAATGATACATTTATAATCCCTTTTTGCATTTTTAATTCTAGCTTGCAAATGCTCCATTTGATAATGGTGGGGTTTTTTAATGGTGTAATTTTCTCCTAAGCACTTAGTCAGCCATTTAATGAAAAAGGAGTGTATTAAACTTTCTGACCTAGGACTACAAAATTCTGTCTCAAGATACAGACTGAGGTTAGACTAACTGCAGATATGCTGGTTAGCAGGCCTTTGTGCTAACACTTTTTTTACCCACCCAATTCCAGAGTCTCCCACCTTGAATTTGATGTGTTATAAAGTCCTTCGACTCAAATTCCTCAGCAAAATGCATGCAGAAGAAGGCATACTAAGACATTGGGATGCCAAGGGAAAGCTCAGCTACTCATGGTGAGCTTTTCTGGGCTACCACAGAGAGCAGCAGTGAGTTTTTAGAAAGGTACCTAGACCTCATTTACCCTTTTCAAGAGGACAGAGCTAATTTTAAGTCATATTGGCCAGAGTTTGTCCCCACTGCCACAGAGATTGTCATTGTGTAAAGTTGTACCCCCACCTCGCTTGTGCAATCAGCCCTCCTTAGTGCTCTGCTTCCTTGACTTCTCTGCCATCCTCTCCTCCTCTCTGCTCTGGTTTCTTCTCTCTTAAGAAAGTTCATCTTCTCACTGTAAAGCGATAGAAATCTGGGCCTGAAGGGTCTAGTCCATTCCCCTTGCCCACAGAAATTCAGCTATGCCTAAATCTGTGTATGAGGAAGAGGAAGAAGAGGCAGAGAGCCTGTCAGGCTCCAAGCTACTTTTGGCTTGGCTCTGATTAGTGCCAAGCACAGGTGTTAAGCACCTCTTTGCTGTCACATTTTCCATTCAGTGTGTGTCCTTAATACAGGCAGAAACTATTTTTGGTTACAACACAATCAGCTATCTTTATCAAGGGGTTTTCTACAGGGCCCATCTGTATAGCAGCCAAGTACTTCCCAGACAGATTCGGTCTTCATGGCAGGAATGAGAAAGCATTTCTCTGACAAATTATTTAAAAATAGTATGGGTAGATTCATTAACACCTTATAAAAATCTAGACAGCTGTTGCCAAGTATAAAATCAGGCAGCAAAATGATGGGTAAAAGCTGGTTTATGTTTTACGAGAAGTTTTCTAGACATAAAAGATCGCTTCTTTCAAAACTGACTTTTTTAGAGAAATGATATCTTTGAAAACTTTTGTTTGCAATTCACTTATACATTTCAGATACAAAATCCACAAAATAAACATCTTAAACTTGAGAGACTCACTTCAGTTTACTTGATTCCAGTCAGTAATTATGGATATTAAATTTCTGTAAGTAACATCCAAGCTAAGTTTACATTGTCTGCAGAAAGGTTTGCACCATTTAAATCAATTTGGAAATCTGTTAAGTAAATCTGACGCAAGTTTAGTTATAGCAAATATTTTAGCTAATAAATTTCTTGGGACTGGGATGAAACTCAAGTGCTCTCAGAGCCTCAGTGAATAAATAATAGATGATGCAAAATAGCTTTTTGATACATAATAGTATCATAACTTCTTTTTTTTTTTTTTTCCTCCAGGACTAGAAATGAGTGTGGTGTGTCCCTCTGGGAAGTTATTAAATATGAAGAAGAAAAGAGTTCTAGTGTTGGAAGCTGGTCAATGCATCTCTCAACACACTCTGGCTCCTGGTAATCATTTACACTCATCTCTTAAGCTTTTCCAAAGGGGCTGTAAATTATTGCCAGCTCAGTATGTTGCACCTACCCCGTCACAGGTGAAAATAAATTGCAAAGCAATGAAGATTCAGACTTTTGGTAAACACATGCACAGAAAGGCTGCTGCTTCATCTTATCAGACACCTTTATTTTGCTTCACTCCATCATAATCCTGTGTTTAATACTCTTAGCCCTCTTTCAGCTGATATTTGGGCCTATGTATCAGGGCCTATTTGCTCTCTCTCGTTTTGTGTCCATAAAGCTTTCTTACTTAGATTAATCTCTATTTAGACTTAAATTGTTTCCCTGCTCACTAAATTGATGTTTACTGATCCCTTGTGACTGTGTGGCTTGTTCGTGGTGCTTTTGGGTTTTTAGGTAATCCAAAGCCTAGCCAAAGCTGAAATAATTTAACTGATGTGGTCAAGTGGAATATAGTCAGTGTTACAGGTAAATAGTATTTCTTAATCCATTTTCAATTATATATAAGTAAATTTAAAGCATTTCTTAAAATGGTTTTATTATAACCCTTAGATAACCACTTAAAATGCCAAATTTTCTCCTCGTTGATAAGATTAAATGGAATTTAGACTTAACCCTTGATTTTACTTCCTGGCAGGAGCTGAAGAGACTGAGGACATTATATTTATTTTCCTCTTTCTCCTTCCATTTGCAGGGGCAAAACTCACCTGATGTTCCCACACAGCCCCTGCAGCTGTTACTGTAAAGCTCAGAAGGCAGGAGCAGCTTCTCAGCACCTCGCAGAGCTCTTGCCTGCTTCTCTGCTGCAAACCATGTCTCGACCCCTGGGACACTTTTAGGACAAAGAAGGCCAACAACTTTGACAAATGAGACCTGAAGACTCAGGCACAGTAGTTCAGAAACGTTCCTTGCAATATTTGTCAAAACCTTTGAAAAAGTCCCTTTCATGACTATTGAAAGAAACCTGCTGTGGTGGCAAATTTAAGTGCTCCCAAATTAGGAGATAAAAAAGATAAAATTGTCTAGGCAGCTCCTACTTGATCTCCTCATATGAGCAAGTCCTCTTTAATGATGTGATTGCAGACCCCTGCACCTCCTGGGACTCCCACGGACAGTGGTCATTTACCTGGGCAGTTGATCATAGTCAGTGTGAGGCTCATCTTACTTACCAGACCTGCACAAACCATCCCCTGAATGCAGCACCACTTATTTTACAAGAGTTTTTCTGTCATGATAGGAGTCAAATGCTAGACTAACTCTAAAGAAAATATTTTCTCACTAATGCCAAAGATGTAGCTAAGTTATTATTCATATTTTCAGTGGAAGAGAGAGATTCAATAGCCTTTAGTACAGGTCATGTTCTCTCAGAGACCTTGGTGTATCGTGCATGCTCAGGGTATGGTTCCCTTCACCTCCAGTTACAGCTGAGGCCTAAAAGAGTTTTGTCCTGTTCACTGAATGAACATGGGTAAAGCAGGCTGAGTATGGCACTGTGAATTTAAAAGTGGATCTATAAAATGTGCAGAAAGAGGCTGGGTACATGCCCTTTATTTCAGCATGTATTTACTAACTCTGTAACCTAAATATCCCTTTCTAAGTGGGTACACAGTGCATTTTTAGGTTTTCAACCGTTTCAAAAATTTGAAAACACAACACTTAACGTCACGTAAGAGGCTGAACTTGCCACTGGCTGGACCAAGCACTTCAAATTTAGTGAGTAAGCCCTGCCAAGTATGTTTACAGGGTAACCCAGTAATAGAGTGGGTCCCTATCCCTCTTACGCCCTCAAAGAAAATGGAACATGTGGCCTGCAAGTGTCCCAGATATTTGTGAAGAACAGAGGAATGAGGAGATTTGAAAAAGTAGAGGCCATGGAGAGGAAGTGGGTTTAAGACAGAACTACGAATTTGGGGCTGAAGTATAGAACTGTGGTGGTTCTTTAATGCAATGAGATCAGAAAACAGGAGTTTTAGGAAAGGGTTAGGAAGGGCAGGGTCATATTTTATCTCAAGCTTACTGAAGAATCAATTACTCTAACAACTCATTTCCCACTCAGAGGCAAGTTAGAGATTTCTAATGAGGCATCACCAGATCTCAACCAGTCTCCGAGCTGACCGTCTCTGTCCTGTGGATACCTGAAGCATCTCATGAGTTTTAGCCCTGTTTTTCTCAGCCTTGTGCCTTCTCTTGTGTTACTTTCTACTTCTGTTGATTCTGGTTTTGATGTCAAGGTTTCAGACCTTTTTTCCCACCCCATCTTCTTTTTGTTATGGAAGCTGTAGGTCTGCCTTCCGTTAGTAATCACCTTGTGGGAGAGAGGTTACTTCACAAGACACTGTTGTCCTCTGATGTAACATACTAGTCTAGTGTCCTGTGGACCCATTAAATTCATGTTATCTGAAATCATGCTGGATTTTCTGGCTCACTTTTTGATGAAGATGTTGCAGTTTTTTAGCATCAGCACCTAAAACAACCTTCTGGTCTGGACAGAAGTGTTCTCTGTAGGTGGCAGCCCTGGTCAGAGGGTACTGCTCTGCTCCAGGTCTGATTCTTCATCTCTTTTAAGCACCCTTTAAACAAGTCTTTTTATAGCAGCAATAAAATGTAGCTATCCTTCAGGTGAAATAATGTTATTTTTAAATCAAATTTTTTTGCAAACCAGAGTAGTGGCCATTGTGGTCTGTGAGCCATTACTGCTGGAGATGGTGTGCTGGGGCTCACAAAGAAAGATTTTACATGTGAGATGGCATGTTTAGGGTTATGTTCTCTAATAATGCTTTATGGGTCAAAAAAATAAAAATATAGATAGGGTTTTTTTCCCCCAGCACATCCAAATCAATTGTTATCAGTTTTGGATCATATATTTAAAGCTTTTAGAGTTATTCTCTGCTGCTTCTGTTTCTCTATTATGGCCCTTTAAAATGGCCTTTTTGTTACAATATTACTCAGATCATATTGCTCAATATTGTTCTATATATGACATTTTTCTACATTCTAAATGTTTTGAATTTTCTTTTGTATTTTCTGTATTTTAATCCCTTCTCCCTTCTCCTTATCGCTCTATTTTTTGCGTTCTGTTTTGCTGTTTCCCTGCATTCCTCTTCTGAGCTTCACTGTCCTGTTCTGCTGTGACTCAGGTGTACCTTCAGCCTGTAAATGTAAACCTCATCTTTTAAAGATTTTGTTTTACTCAGCTTTTATATGTTCTCATGACAGAAGTGTTTGCTTTCTTTAGGTTCTTACATGCATGTTTATGATCCACTAAGAAGATTGGCTGGATATTCTTCCCAACCCTGGACATTTTCCTTCTCCTTTCCGCTGGGAGCAATTCAGGGCATTAACAGGTAGAGTCTGTGGCATTATTCAGGATGCAGCTGGACTCTGGGAGTTTGCAGCATGTGCTGAGACTGTGATGAGTTTGGTTAGGCTTCAAAAACGAATTGGAAAACCTCCCTATAGAGCAGAGGGCACTGGGCAGCGTTTGCTGCCATGCAGCAGTGATCACATCGAGCTGGCTGGAAACAAGGACCCCCCGGAGGAGCAGGAGCCATGGACAGGAGCTGGTTGTTTCTAAGTGTTGCTCCTTCCATCCTGATTTACCAAGCTGGGTTTTCTTAATTTAAAAAGTTAAGTTTTTACTCAGAGCAAAGATGTCTTTTTATTTATTATATTATATTATATTATTATATTAGATAGTACCCTTCCCAGAAGGGTCTGGGCAGTTCCACCTCTCCAGCCAGGTGACTGTCCCATTACACTTGCATGTCTCCTCTTCAGGAGTGGTTTGTCCCTTGTATCAGCTGAACATTGGTGGTATTGGTTCTGCCTTCATACTCTGTATTGTAAATCTGTAAAAAATGATCTGTACACCCAATCTAAAATTAATAAGGGATCTGCTACTGTGTAAGGTAAAAATCTACTCCAGTTAGGTATTACTTAAATCTTTCCCTGAAGTAATTAGGCTTGCTTGTGTAGAAGTAACATAGTTCACATCCACTGGCGTAAATTCTGTTTTTATAACAAGATTTTGAAAAATAATTTTGCTTGTTAAAAAAATATTGCAGTTTTTTTACAAAAGCTAGGTATAAATTTGGGTTGTGTTTTCTTCCTCTTTTTGTGCAGTTTTTCACTATCCTTCTTACAAATTTTTGTGCACAGTTTTCCTGTTCCTTTCTGAGCTTTTGATTTTCCTCCATTTGCTCCTTTGACTAACCCAGTCCTCTGAATGAGACCTGCTTTCCTTCAGAACTTTCAATCTGCATATTATGTTCTCCACTTATGGTCTAATCGCCTTTTGCAAACTGAAGTCAGAATCTTTTCTGCAATCTTTTTCTTGGTTTTGTCTCTCTGTTACAACTTTTGCCTCAAATTAGGGATTCCATAAACCCTCCAAACAACACAGTTGATGCAACAGTTACAACTTTGTTCTCAAGACCTCAAAAGCCTCTTTCCCCCTCTTTTTGAGTTCTCATATGATATCCTGTCACACGTCATAAGATCTCTCTCAAAAGTTTCATTCTGTCTAGAACAAAGGTTTTTTTTCAGCATCTTGATCATAATCTCATCACTAGTTTGATCTTCACTTACATGCATATTATCAAAAAAGGTTTGTGATTCTTTGATGGAAAGGTTGCTTTTAGTTACCTCTTTCAGTATCTTTGCTTACTTTCATGAAGACTTGATTCGATTGCTTGCTGTGGATTGATAGAGTCAGAGCTCTTCTGCCCTTCTATGTTCCATGTTCTTGTCTCTTTTATTTCTTATTCTATTTCTAGATACACTCATTTGTAACTGTCCCCATCTCTTCTGCCATGTAGCATTGCAATTTCAGCAAAACTGCCATTTTGGCCTCATAATTTTATAATGAAATGACAAAAATACACTAGTTCTAAAAGAAGGATTTAGAATTTGTGTGTGTATGTGTTTTGTGGTTTTTTGGTTGGTTGGTTGGTTTATTCTTAGTATACTTTTTTTACTCAGTAGTTGCAATGCATTGATCAACTTTTTCAGATTTTTACTGGTTCATCACTACATGTAAAAAAAAAATCAACCAACTAGTATAACTTTGTCTCATAAGGTTAAGGTTTTGCAAAGTATATGAACACCTGAAATAGTTTCTGGAGTGGGAAATATAAACCAGCTAATATTTACTTCCAGCCTACCAGAAAGGGCAACTGTCTCACAGAAAAAAGACCTGGTGCAAGGTGTACTGTGCTTGTTGATACATCAATACATGTTGTCCTGCAATACTTTATCACCTTTCCAGCTTTTTACTTGTGACTCCTGATCTTACATCCTGCCTTACATGCTCTGATTTTCTGTATCACAGTATCTGTACTGCAGCACAAAGATGTGCTGGACTTCATGTGCCTAGTAGTTGAATGTAGGAATAGGAACCTTATTGCCCTGCCTTGTGTTGAGCTGAATGGGGAAAATAAGGAGATGTTGACCTATTTCCACCCTGTTACTGATCTGGCTGCGTCCCTGGATGCTGAGGGACCTTCTGCTAGGGCAAAATCATCCGAAGGCTGTTATGAACTTATTGTTCTCTCACAGCATTTTAGTGTTTGTAAAGCTGGTTTGCTTCTTTATTTTGCTCAGTGCAGGCAGAAGCGGAAGAGAAGGAAATGATCTCAAGCAAATATCTGTGCAGAAGGGTTAAGAGAGAACACATCCCCAGTGTGAAAGGTTGTGAGAGTTCACATTCATTTTGGGATCTAATGCATGCATAATGCATTTTTAATACTGTAAATAGGTAGCAGGTCAAGAGAAAACCTCAATCATTTAGAGCTGGCAGGAAACCAAAGTTGTTGTTCATATACAAGTGAAGTGAGCAAGGGGCACCATTTGCATGCATTAGGATAAATCCAGAGCTGGTTCATTGTGGATCACTGGGCATTTCTAAATTTTACAGATAGGATGAAGGAGACTGTGATTCAATGGCATTTCACTCACTGAAGCTAATGACCTCCTCACACTGACAACAGGATATCAGGAGATTAGGAGATGAATCTAAGCATAAGAGAAGTATGAAATAGAAATGAATTTGTCAAGTGTAACTAAAAGCCAGGACAGAAGCTCCTATTCAGAGTTAAGGTGACCTTAATTCACATTTGTTTGACTGACTCTGGCTCTAACCACTGGCTGCATAAGGACATCCAGGTTCAGCTGTTTCGTAAGGAATAACACATTGAGGATGTGCAAGAAAACTCCAGGTTTCCTCTTAAACAGCTGGAGTTTTACATTAATTACACCTATCCATAAATATACTTTCTTCATCCTTCAATAAGAACAAAGAACAGCTGCACTGTTGTTGTTAGTTGTAATGTGAGTATGCACACGTCTCTAGAGACTCTCCCCTCCCAGGCCTATGTGCTCATCTCAGATCTAACTTTCTGAGACAATTTGCTCTGTTATTCATATCCAAACTCTTCCAATTTGCTATGTAAATATATATACTTTTTCCTTTATTTATACCTTTACAGGACCAACAGCAACATGAAACATTTTTGACACAAGTGTGTGGCAAGACCATTCCTCTTCTGCTCAGAGCTGAGTTTTTGTAATTGAGTGAGAGCAAGGGACAGTAGTCTCTAGATTAAAAGGGGACTAGAAAAGTAGTTTCTAGATGAAAATGGTACTTTTACTTCTCACTAGACTCCAGACAAATGATGTGAACCCTGAGGTTGTGCAGCTCATCCTCTTGTCCTCAGGACTTTACTCTGTGTTCTTACAGCGAGTTATAGAAGCTTGCACTTGCCTGAGGTAGATGCCCTCTGAAATTTATGTTGATATAAATTTATTATTGTTCTCTCTTCCTTACCTTCTTCTTGCTAATCTCGTTCTTAACCTCTGCTTGCCATGAAAGAACTTTCTAGCAAATATCTCTAACTGTAACTTTGATACAAGGGATTCCTGCCTCAGTTGTTGAAGAGAAGGTTACAGCTGGCTGACAGAGAGTGGAAACCACTGGGAACCACCCAGTTGCTCTTCCTATCCAGTGATGACCCAGGAGGCTGGAGGACAAAAGTTTGGGAGTTATTATCCAGGGTAATAATTCCAAAACGGAGGAGGGGATTGAGGATACCTTCAGTGAGTTTGCAGATGACACTAAGTTGGGCAAGAGTGTTGATCTGCTGGAGGATAGGAAGGTTCTGCAGAAGGATCTGGACAGGCTGAATCAATGGGCCAAGGCCAATGGTATGAGATTCAACATGCCAAAGTGTCAGGTCCTGCCCTTGGGTCACAACAAGCCCGTTCCAGGCTTGGGGCACCTGAGGGTGCTAATCAACAATGAATGAACATGAGCCAGCGTGTTCCCAGGTAGCTAAGACGGCCAAGGGCATCCTGGCTTGTATCAGAAATGGTGTGACCAGCAGGAGCAGGGCAGTGATTGTCCCTCTGTGCTTGGCACTGGTGAGGCCACACTTAAATCATGTGTTCAGTTTTGAGCTCTCACTACGAGAAAGACTTCGAGGTGTGGAGAGTGTCCAGAGAAAGGCAATGGAGCTGGAGAAGGATCTGGAGCACAAGTCTTACAAGGACAAGCTGAAGGAGCTGAGTGTGTTTAGCCTGGGGAAAAGGAGGCTCAAGGGAGACCTTATCAGTCCCTAGAACTACCTGAAAGGAGGTTGTAGTGAGATTGGGGTCAGCCTCTTGCAAGTAAGGAGTGAAACAGGAGGAAATGGCTTCAAGTTACACCAAGAAGGTTTAGACTGGACATTAGGAAAAAATTCTTCACTGAAAGCATTATCAAGCATTGGAACAGGCTGCCCAGGGAAGTGATTGATCCCTGTAGGTGTTTAAAAAACATGTAGATGTGGTGCTTAGGGTCATGGTTTAGTAGTGGAGTTGTCAGTTGGACTTGATGATCTTAAAAGGCCTTCTTCAACCTATATTATTCTAAGGTTTTCATGGAGGAGGTCATGACTTGCTGGTATTGAGTGGGAGTTAGGCTGCTCCTCTTCTCCAGTGATGGTCCTGGAAGCTGGCAGATACAAGTTTGGGCAGACACACTTGAGTGGCATCTGTGTGGGGTGAAACTTGGAACTTCTATTCCTCAGGAAAGGTTGAAATTTGTTTTGATTTCAAATGTGATGACAAAGTGGAAAATTAATTGCTATATAAAATGTGACGCTGAGCTAAAGACAAGCTGATTACTCTTACTGAGATCCATTTTAGTTTTTCATTCTTCAACTGCTTTTGAGTCTTGTCTTTTCCTGTTACTTTTCAATTCACATTAACACAGTTTCTCTGCCTGATGGGTGAAAAATATTAAACATTTTGTCTCAGTGCTCACTGCAATCCCTCCAGGGATCAGCAGGGGCTCCTCTTGGACTGCAGTTAACTAAGCCCTCTGCTCTTCTCCCTCATCATTGACCAGCTTATGGGGTTCCCACACTGGCTACCTGGTGCAGATTCTATAATGCTGGAGAAGCATATTAATGCAATCTTGTGTTTGTGAATTCTCTTGCTTTTTACCTCAAAAATCATCCAAAAAGTGTAATAGACAGATCACTATAGATTTGTTGTCAAAGAAGACTGTATTCCAAAAGCCAGGCAATGAAAGAGAAGCATTCAGGAAATGTTCAGGAGATTATAGTAACTGAAGATGTGAATAGACATTGATACAGTTTTGCTACACTTGTAATTGATGCATGATGAATTGCATATCTGGATAATAGGGAACACCTCCCTCCCCCATCCAATATATTCTCTGATGAAGTATTACATCTTCACAAACATGGAGCTGAATATAAGCCTGTCTTGAATCTGATGCTCTAGCTTGTCTGCAACATGTTTAGTTTAGTTCCCTCTCAATTCAAAGATATTTGTACTCAGTGTTTGGGCTTCACCTCCCCTGGGAGCCGAGGATTTTGATTCAGATGACAGGGGAGATGTAGCTGACTGTGGTGGCCAAGGTGACTCATGTGATAGGGTGACCTGCATCCCCAGGGTGACCAAATGACTCAGGTGCCTTCCTTCACATGCTGCAGAAAAACAGCAATGGAAAGAAATAGCTCTATTCCACCAACAAGGCTGAGTAAATAGACACAAACCTATGTTACTGATATTTAGAGAGACTGGGGAAAATACAGGCTGAAGATACTAGTGCCAGACCAATGCCAATGAACCTGGACAGTTGGTAAACCATGTAAATAACTCAAATGGGATTTAGGACAGAACCAGCTTTCAGAAGAGAAACTGAAGATGTTGGAAAAGGTGAGTCTTTACCTGGTTGATGTTGAATAATTTATTTCATTGCTGTAAGTCTGAGAAGTTAAATTATTTGCTCAGCTACTTTCCAGTGGACAGAACCTCGAATCTAGTACTAAGAAACATTCCTTGAAGGCTATTATGCTTTATCATGAAAAAAATTAGACACTGAGAGTAACTTCTCTAAACTGATTTGTAGATATAGAATACAATGAAAATTAATGACTTTTGTATTCTGTAACAGAAACAAAGAGAACAGTAATGGTTGATGGCTCAACCTTTTCTAACCTTTAGTAACAGAAAATTCTTTATTTTTGGAGGGGGGAGAAGAGGGAAGGAACTTTTTGGAAACTAGAATTCATGGGGTCTTGCTTTCTCACTCTGCCATTCTCTATGTTGTTTTTCACTGAGGGTCAGATGAGAGAAACTTCTAAGGGTGGGTTTCACGTGTCTTTTAATTTTAGGTGTTCACAGTGTAGGTGTCTGGATCTGATCAAGATCTCTGTGACAGTCTGTGGAGATGTTCCAGTGCAGCCAGTGGAGTTCAGGGTGAGATTTGACCTACCAAGACAGGAGTCTATCCAGGCTTGCTATCTATCTTGCTCAATAAAGAGCATACATGCTATTGATCAGCTCTCAATTGATTTTGCAGAGATGCGCTGAAGTGTATATGCCTACATGACAAGGAGTTACAATTAACACCACAGCTCCTAGCACTGGCATTCCAAGTGCCACTTTTGGATCCTGGGCTCTTGGAGGCTGCCTAGTCTGCCAGGCATTGGAATGGCCTGCCCAGAGAGGTGGTGGATTCACTGTTCCTGGAGGTGTTTAAGATGAGGCTGGATGTGGCACTGAGTGCCACGATCGAGTAATCACAGTGGGGTTGGATCAAGGGTTGGACTTGATGATCTCAGAGGTCTCTTCCAACCCAGTTAATTCTATGATTCTCTGATTCTATGAATATCCTTCCCAGATGAGAGTCAGTGAAACCTCTGGGGAAAATTCTGGCTTACATTACAATTCTCTATGATTTGCTCCTATTTTAGTGAGGGTGTGACTTTATTCCATGGCTCATGCTGCTCAAGCTGACAACCATGTGCCAGACATTACCTATGGCAAAAATAGCAGAGGCTTTCATGGCACTGTACCTAAAAAGGGGATTTTGTGCATAAAATACCCATAATAATCCAGGCTTATGCATCTCCTATCAGCTTGTCTGAATGAAAGTGATGATTTTCTTTCTGGCTTCCTTAGCCTGAGATCGTATGGACCAAAAGTGAAGAGGCTTTTCTATGGATCTAGGCATCTGTTTGATGTTGTCTTCAGGTTCGTGCTGAAGCTCATTCCATTTGATTTATATATGTGATAGAGCTGCCCCAGGCATCCACCTCTAAAGAAGTGCCTATGCATTAGAGTATCCAGACCTTGCTTTGCACAGCTTCATTTCCTGAGACCTGGGCTTTGTCAGGAAGAGTGTAATACCAGCTGTCTAATGTGGAGAGACAGTGGGAATCAGAACTCCTGCCAGAAGCAACACCACTAGATCAGATCCGACTGACTGCTAGGACCAGCCACACAGCCTGGCTGGTTCTGTTTTGTCGCTGGCTGGGTAGGTCACTGCCTACCCCAGCTTCTGTAACATATCCAAACATATGCACAGATCTTCTGTGGACTTGATTTCAAAGCACTTTGGAGGAGGTTCTCTTTCTTGCAGAGTTAATCTACAGTTCTGCTCATGCTGGGACATGTAGACACTACAACTATGAAAATAATACCTGGCTAACAAAAGCAATCTCAGCTGTTGTGGTTATTCCAGTGAACACAAAAACGTTGTATGCCCTCTCTGTTCATACTTGCAGTGTGCTAGAATGATAAATATGGATTACCAGGTAACGATTTGTTTTGAGTACAGTTATTGAGGAATCAGCCATGTTATTCTCCTGACAGGCAATAGGATCTGCATGACTAATTCCCTCAGAAATGAAAGGACAATTTCCTTTGTTCATATTAGAGAGAAAGAAAATATTTGCATTATGAACAGTTGCATTATGAATGTGATGATTTTGTACCTGACTGTAATCAGCTTTGCTCAGTCTATTGCGCTTAAATTATTTCTGTGTCTTGCATGCAGAGCAAAAGAAAAACTATTTCACAGCTCATCATGAAAAGTGGTCAATCATTATTGCAACCCCTGGGACAACCCAGGCTGTGATAACATTAATCATGGTGAATAGGTGGGCCATCTATGGGATATTAACATTATTGGGTTGTATTTCATAGTACTGCAGACTGGTTTATATTTTCTCTTCACCAGAGAAGTTTTTCCAGTCACTAAAAGTATCTTATTCACAACAACATCTCAGCTGACTATTTGCTACAGTGCAATGGTTGGATTTTTGCTTTTGTAAGGTCAGAACCATGAACTTAGCTCTTCTGATAAAAAATGGCTTAACCCTAAGCAAACTGGAGACTATAGTTTTAAAATCCTATGAGTGAAGCTGTTCACTCAAAAAAAGAAAAGAAAAAAAGATCAAGGGGAAAACTTATCTCTTCCTGTGTGATTGATCTTTTTCTCTTCCAATTGCCCTCTGACCTACACTAAATCATTTTAGAGTGTGTCAGGAAAATCTTTTCAATAGCTGTAGAGCTGGGAGGAGAAATGTTTTGTCTCCCAAAGTATGATCACAAAAAACATCCAAACAATAGCAGCTTTTCTGTTATTTTTTTCCACATCAAATGAGATAATGAAGGAAAGTTTTTCCCCATGCTGCTGTGAGTTGATAGTATTTAATGAATATTGCCCTCTGCAATCCATATTCAATTTTAATTCTGTAGGAGGTATATAGAATGAGACTTGGATTTCCTTATGGATATAAAAACTAAAAGGAAAGAAACACATCGGAGAAATTATAACCCTGCTTTATGGAGCTAGTGCTCACTTGGAAATAAGGGTATTTTTGATATAATTCCTTATTAAACAAGCAAAAATGTATTGCTGAAACCATTGCTCCACTTGGTTTCAGGAGGCAGGAATGGGTATGAAGGCTGACTCTCTGATCTCTTTTCAGGTAGTCTGACCCTTCATGGTCATTTTTTTGGTAAGTTTCTTCTGGTTCTTCCACACAGAAAACCACTGTGTCTGCAAAACCCCCTGAGCTGCATCACAGCCTTGCTGTGAAAACCATGTGCAGTAACTGCATGGTGAGGGGTAGCAATGCCTTCTAACACATGCTGGCCTCATGAAACCTGAATTTGGTGGCCTTTGATGAACACGTCCTGCACAAAACATCCATTTGACAAGAAATTTGGAGGTGGATGATGCCTCCTACAATGGCAAAAACCTGGAAAAGACTTTCTCTAGGAAGCTGAATTAATTCCCGCTAAAATGTTGTTGGAAGTTACCATTTTTATGTTGTCTTATTAAACACGTTAGGACACTTGGAGTGGGCTTCCTGTGGGCAAATACAGGCATCTAGTAGACACGTATCTATATGTGGGCTAGTAACCAAGCACTCTCAGTAGCCACTGGAGACCAGAGAAGATTTGATGCACTCTGAAGAAAACATCTAAGACTGTAGTTCTAAGAACATCCTAAAAGTGCCTGTTTCTTTTAACGGGCTTTTAATTTCTCTTTCTGGAACTCTCAGAGCTTAGCTCAGAGGTAGATATCAGTGTTTCAGATGTGTAGTGTTAGGATAGCTGGATCATTGTGGATCACAAACAATAGTATAGGCATTTTAAAAGCAGAACTCCAAGTCTAAACACACTAACAGATTCAATAGGTTTTAAATACAGACTTGATATATTTTAATTTTAAAAATATATGTGTTTGTTGTATATTACCTTTTACAAGAATTGGTCGAATTGTTCTCCCACTTAAATTCAATTTCTTGTGGTTTTGCTATCCGCAACCCCCATCCCTCGCTTCGAAGAGGCCCCCCACGTTTTTACCGTAAAACAGCCCAGAAATGTCATTATGTAACTCTGATACCCTCCTAATCAGTTGAGCTCTGGCTGGGTGGGTAACCCCAAAGGCAGCAAGAATCTCCCGCACCTACAGCTTGTCCAGCTTCCCGTTCTCAGAACTACCGACCACAAGAAACTCCTGTGGTTACTAACAGAAGAAACAAGTTCCCTCCAATCTCCCAGTGCACCTTGTCAGTTGTGGTTTTGTGAGAATTACACTGTGCTCTTATCCAAGGCAGTCAGGGCCAGTGCAGGCTTTGTGCCCCTTTCTCCTGCCAGTTTGGGGTCCTCAGTTTCTGGCTTCGAACTTTCCGGCACAATGGCTCCATTCTGTGGGAAATTGTTCAAATTAGTCCCACAAAGAAAGCCATTGCCTTGTGAAAATTACCTGTGCTCAATCACAACCACCCTGTGGGAATGAAACAATGTTTCCCTTGAGATTTTTTTTTACTTATTTTTTATTTATGTGACTGCTAAAGTGTGAGATTGTTTGTGGTGAAAATCTTGGTGTCTTCTTCCTTTTTACACTTTCTGAGCAGCCTGTGTTCATTTATGTCATTGCTCTCACAGCATTACCTTTGCTGTGAGAACGATAACAAATGAACTATTTAATGGCAGTGAGGTGGGAACTGGGAGATGTGAAATTGCATGTTTCCTAATTAAACCACTAATGACCATAAAATATGCCACCAGGTTCTTCTATTATAACGTATAGTTGCAGCAGGAAAATATTTGGAATATAGTTAGTCGCTCTTTTTTCATTTCCTTGAGGCTTTTGTACACATTTGTTTCTCAGCATGACCCAAAAGATCAGGCCTTGCAAAACATCTTCCTTTTTTAAAAGTTACCCTGTGCTCTGTCACTGCATCACTTCCATTGCTGCTTTTGTCCTGTGACTGCTTGGCTGTGATCCTTGTGGGATTACACCAGGCTCTAATGGGCATGTTTTCCCTGGTTGCTCCTGGCTATTCTGCAATAGCACCACTCAGGTCCATCAAGGAAATAACTGCAATTTTCTCTTCCCTAATGAATTTCATAATATAATCAGAGTCAGGCCATGACTGAGAATGAAAGTAAAACTTGATGTAATGGTCAGGCATGAAATTTGACTTGAAGCTTTGTTTTGACTGGGTCCCAGATGAGGAGAGGCATTGCTGACAGCTCTGAATATACTCTGTGGACGCTGATGGCTCCAGTGGCAATAAAAATGTTCACAGTTTTTTGTTTTTGTCTTGTTTTCATTACCACTGTCATGTTGCTTTTTTCTGTGAAGTCTGTGTTGCTAGCTAATGATCTGCTTCCAGGGACAGGAATGGTCTTTGGCTTTCTGCAGAGATTAATTAAAGAAAATACAATAAAATCACACTGGGAGTTCTTGTGTGGAGGCTCAGCCTTCACTGGGTGCTGGCTAAGAGCAGGTAGGCAGCTGAAGATGTCACCAGGCACCTAGGTTCTCAGAGATACTGAGCTATTGAGTGTGCTTGGGATGTTGAATATGAGTTATTAGGTGTAACCGTCAGGGACAAAGTGGTGAAAGGGCATCAGGCTTCACCCACACAAGGGCACAGATCCACATTACTTTTTTAATCTTCAACATGGCCCAATTTAGGTTGGATCTGTCAGGGTGAGAAAAAAATGGTCAAATACTGACAAGCCTGACTCCTACTCCCTTTCCCACTTCCCAACCTGCTGTGCACATCTAGCAGCAACTGGCCACTTCAACCAGTCTGGGGAAAAACGCAGCTGGGACCTGCACATCTCTTTTGGCTTTTGGACAGGCCAGTCCAAGGCTCACAAGCCAAACATCTGTGGGAATCGAAAGACTTATAAAGCGCAGATCCAGAGGGTTTTAACGTAAGAAGCAATTTGGCTTAGTCAACATGTTGGCATGGGAAACATCTAAATGATGCCAGATCAGGAGGAGACCAACCTAGCAGTGAGTGGGCAAAGCAGCGTGACTGTTTCTTCAACACGTCAGGCCAGCACATGCCAAATACCTCTGTGAGTGTTGCAGCTTCTCTAAGGTCCCTTGGTAAGCCTGGGCCTGACAGTGAATCACCAGGACTGTTGTCCCCTGGCAAACACCGATTTCCCAGGCAGCTGAAAGAGGATGAGATGGCTGTCTGGGAACCCTTGTAGTTTGCAACTGGAAGAACAAAAGCCACTCCTAATTCTGTTGTTCTCAGTTGTGGCTGCAGCTATTGTGCCAACCTTCCCCCTACAGAGCCTCGTCCAGATGTTGTGGTTCTTTCCCCTGGGGCTGGTGGCTCACGAACTGGAGCAATGGGAGACTTCTGGAAAGGTAGTTGGGGTTTCTCCTTGCTGCAGGCGAGGTGGCTGCTGCTTCCATACCACGGAGTGTGGTGGTGAACTTTCCCGACAGGCTTTTGCTGGCTCATTGTGCTGATAAACAGAATCCCACACTTCTGGAGTGCTTTGGAAGGGCAGGGCAAACTGTAACACTTTAGGTGAAGTGCACACAAGGCTTCACAGAGTCATTTATTACAACTGCTGTTCCACTGCCAAAATCTCTGCTATGGTCATTTGGCACCTGCCTGTGGAGTTGAGCTTAACAGTGCCAATAGCCACCAACAGAGACTTGGCCCTCTCTGCTGGAAAATCCCAGCCTTCCAGGATATGCTTATCTTGCTAGAGCTATTTTATTTTGTCTGCAGTAAAGCTGAACAAGTGATTTGGCATTGATGGGCCACATGGTTAAAAGCATTCATAAATGTGAGGAGTTTCATTACTGCAGAGGATCCAGCCCCACTGCCCACTGAGAACAGCATTCTCTCTTCAGTGGAGACAGGCAGTCATCAGTGCTGACCCTTCTGGTTTCTGCATCCAAAAAAGAAGTCAATCTTCCCTGCTTCTTATCCTAATATCCTTTATTTTGGACATCTGACACCTTGCATTTTGATATCCCATGGTTCACCCATTTGGGAGTATTTCCTATTCCCAGTACTGTGCTCTGCTTTCCTGCCCTTGGCTGGGATGCTCTGATGCTCTGCCCCTGGTGATGTGGCTTCCCCTTCTAGGTGGTGGCTCATTGCTCTGGGTACACCACAGTGTATGGGTCTGCTTATAGGGAAAAGCACCATGAAGCTGCTGATGTGCATGAACTGTTTCTGACTGAGTCCCAGGCAGTCTCTTGGGTGGACTAAACTCAGAGCTGATCCAAAGAACAGTTTGGGAAGGTGGTGTTCCCACAGACAGCCACCCAACACAAAACAGAAAATCCAAACAGTTCTTTCTAAAGTATGCAGATAATGGCATACTGTCTCCTGCTTCTGAACTGAAAAGTAAATATTGGTGCTAGGCAGTGTTCAGGACCTTGCTATTTTGGGTCGGTGGTCAGATGTGTATTAAGAGACTCACTTGGGGTTCCCTCCACTTGAGAGGGAAGGAGGGAAACTCTTGTGCACCATGCAGAGAGCCCAGTTCTTTCAACCTGGCAAGGGTGGTATTGATGAACACAGAGTGCACTGAAGCTTCACATGCCTTTTTTAGGGTGGAAAAACTGTTCAGTGCAAGGTACGTTTGAGAGAATACAGCAAATCTTATCAGTAATGGCAAAGGTAAGCCTTGCAGGGCGGTCACTACCACACAAACTTTCTGCTGTAAAGAGGAGAAGTGAATTGCTGAGATGAATGATTCAGAATAGCTGCAATAGGTGTGGATTGTTTTCTTGGTTGCTCTTTGTGATAATGTGATTTCTTCAAGGTACATGCTGCCTTCCCTCCCAGGATTCCAGTCAAAACATGGCTTGTGGGAAGCAGCTCCCTTTTACACTTTGACTGCCTGATGTTTATATTCTCTGCTCATTGTTTGTTCTCACTTTCCTCTTTGCTCCATGTGAGCAGAAGTGACTGCTTAGAATTGTGCCATTTGTTAGGGACTGCCCACTCCCCACAGGAGTCTTCTGTGCAGTAATGCTGCTGGCAGCTGTGTCCAATTTCCTGAATGGTGTGCAAGGCAAACGTGCAATCAATTAGGTGTATTGCATGAGTGATGGGATCACATTGCTAGGATCCATCGATTTTAAAAGCAAAAAGGACTGTTGTCATGTAGTCTGACCTTGCATTTTCAAGGTTTTGTTGCACAATTTATTAAAAGCCCTTTCCCTTCTTTGTGGTCTGTAGGAATAGGCAATATTTTATGTAAGGCTGATGCCCACAACCCAGTTTCCAGAGGAAATGTGAAGTTGGAAACCAGGTGAATCAAGCTGGTATTTAGCTGCTATGGCTCTTAAATGCTGATTTCAGTAACCAGTTGGAATATTTGGATATTCTGTTTAGACACCTTAAAAACTGGGCCTCTTGCACTGCAGTTTCTTGGCATTAAATTCTTTAGAAAATCAGGCCAATGGTTTTCTACAGATTCTCAGTTTCAGGCCCATATGTGTATTAGAAATATTATCAGTACGTTTTATTGTTAAGCATATTTTTGCAAAGATAGGAAAAAAAATCACACACAGTAAATTAAAAATAGGCTCTTAAATAGGAATCATGCACGTCTTCCAAGCAAATATTTCTCCCCTCCTGCCATTAATATTTCTTTAGGCAATTTACCCATTCTAATTAAATGCCAGCTTTTTGCAAAAACCCTGTTACATTCATAGAATATCCTGAATTGGAAGGGACCCACAGGAATGATCAAAGCCCAGCTCCTGGCACTTCACAGAATCACATCTTGTGCCTGAAGGAGTTATCCAAATGCTTCTTAAACTCTGGCAGGCCTGGTGCTGTGACCACTTCCCTGGAAGCTCACAACCATCCTCTGGGTGAAAAATTTTGTCCTTATGTCCAGCCTAAACCTCCCCTGTCACAGTGTCATGCCATTCTCTTGACCAATTCTATTAATTAGATTTGGTCTGAGGCAGTGGCCATGGGGACTTCATCAGATTATTTTTAACTCCTTTTGTTTTCTTAAGTCTTCAAATCAGGCAGCAGTTGCTCAGGAAACAGAACAGGTAGAAGACTGTCTTGTTTTAGGCAGTTTGCAGAATAAATCTAGTTGGGAACAGAGGATGGTCTCCACTACACATGGAGGGAGCACTGTCAGTGCCCAAAGGGTGCAAATGGATGTGATGTTCTGTCAAATCAGAGTTGCAGCATTTGACTTTCACTCTGGTCTTGTGTAAAGGACCTTATATACCCTACAGTGGTGCAGGCCATGCTTTGTACTCCAAATTAAGCTCAGGTGAGTTTCAGCACCAAATTAAACAGTGCCATTTCTGTAGACTGCTCTTAAGTGGCTATCACAACTGGCTGACTGAGGACAAAACTTATGGAGAAAAGTTTATGGACTTAATAATCTGAACAGAGCTCCTACAGGTGTGTGAGCTGATCCCAGAACATCTAAGTGATTGCTGCTCACGGTACAGCATTTACCAACACAGATAAAATTAAGGAATGCTGTATTATTGGGAACGTTAATAGCTCAGAGGGAAGAAATTAAAAAGCTTTCTAGAAAAAGAAGTCTTGTAACCAACCCAAAAGAATTAGTGAGGCAAAGACTAGAAATCACTGAAATTTCTGTGCATGTGGTAGAGTTCTGGGAGGCTTTCTCCATGGCTATGTGAATCAAAAGGTATTGTCAGCCCCACTCTCCCTGAGACCACCAGAAAAACTCTTGCTGATTTCTCTAGATATGAGGTCAGATCTTAAAGTGTTGTCCCAAACAGGCAGAGATCAATGGGAGAGAAAGAAGCTGAAATAATGTTAGGCAGCTGGGCCAAAAACCGGCATAGCCTGGTCAGAAATGACCCTCTCTGACCTATGCACTGGCCATCCCTTCAGTGCAACCACAGGAGCATTTGGCTTTTCTTCCATTGCACAGGAAACCTTGCTGCAGGTACCTATATACAGTTAGTTTCCTCTGTGTAGGTAAAGGGATTTCTTCCATCAACAACGGAAAACAAGTCAGTCTGAGTTGCTAGGGCCATAAAGAGGGTGCATGTGTGTGACTACAGCAGATCAACCCCGTAATTCTTCCTGTCGATTGCTGTTCATTGCTGCTTGTCAATAAAAAGTGACCAATAAATGGAGATGCCAGCTCCATCTGGGTGCCAGATTACTGGGAGGAGAGCTGCTTCCTTTGGGTCTTCCTGACACATTTCTAACACTTAAGCAAGGGTCTCTCCTTCCTTGAGACTGACTTCCAGCTATCATTAGAGGGAGCTGTTGCCCCAGCAAGACCCAACCTCCCTTTGCGCTCCTCATCGGACCTACTCGGAGCTGCCGTGCAGCAAGGAAATTCCATTGATTCATGGGTTGGCACCTTTCTGTAAGCACTGTCAATCATGTCAGCTCTTGAGGGTGCTTCGTAAATAAAGACCTTCACTTTCATTTGTTTGGCTTTCTGTATGCAACAGAAGAAAGATGTCTGAGCTGTGATTTTCCAGCGCTGGCTGGGGGAGCCAGGGAAGACTTTTAGCCCTTCTGTTAACATACATTAAAAAAGCAGGGGAGATCCTTGACATAATTTCCTGCTCTTTTTTAAACTATTCATAATTTCACCAGCCCTTTGTTTGAACTATCAGTCTTTTTCCTTATCCTGATCCTGTTCTTATTTCCATCACAACTGGAGTAATTTAGACCAAGACAGAAAGTACGTGAGTCCAAACCAGTGAGATCAGAGTTAGTCTTTTTTGTGAAAAAGAACAAAGGCCCAGGACCAAAACTTAGTGAAGTCAAGCATCTGACTTTTACTTTTGCTTTAAACTTATAGACATTTTTCTTGAAACAAACATCAGGATGGTGGCTGGGGGTACTCTGTCTCCATGAATTCCATGCTTGTTTTCCTAATAGGGGATGGACATATTCTTAGGTTTTGTTTTCTGATGAGAAATGTGTAGAGATTAGATGTCACTAAGTCACTATGAGACTCGATGTCACTGGTGGTATTCCAGGCCGATAACATCACACAGAGTATTTCATACTAAGAGAGGGTGTAGATTGAATTACTGCAGGCTCAGCATGGGTTGTGCAGTGAGTGTGTAAGAAAGTATTTCAGCCACATGAAGCAAGACACGGGGTATTGTTTGAAATGTGCATGGGCTGAATTAAAAATGTCAGCTATCACATGAAGTTTGTTTTTTAATGGACAGGAACAATTGTGTAACCAAATCTCCCTGCTTATTAAGCCAAATTCAGATTGGTGGATAAAATTTAAATAGGAATTTATTGCCTGTTTACTTTGAATATCTTGAATCTGGGAGTTGGCTCATTTGCCACAGAGGGACTGCGCCCTGTGTACCTGTAAACCACTGTTCTTAAAACTATGCAACTCATTTGAAGCAGATAAGGTTATCTTGGTGTTTGCAGTTTTCCTTCTACTCTTCTGTTTTTCATGTGAAGAGCACTTGGCACTGTCCCTGTTCTAAGGTAATACTATTTAATTTTCCAAAGCAATTTGTTGGGTTTCTAAGTGTGACCATTCAGCATGTAAATTCAATGCATAATCCTTGTGCTGTCATCTTACTCACTTAAATGGACTGAATACAAGGCATATTTTTGTAATCTGTCTCTGCTCTCTTAGGACAGCTTTGTAAATGACATGTTACATTCCCGAGTCTCATCCAGGCAAAGAGGTTCATTCAGTGCCAATAAAGAGCAGTTATTTCCTAATATGTATATTAACTGCTCAAAACATTATTGTGAAGATCTGAGGAAAAGCTCTGTCAACAGAAAGCAAGTGGGAGTGAGCAGCAAGTGGCTCTGCTCAGGGTGTGTGTCCATTGGGCTCGGAGCGTGTGTCTGTCAGGGCAGTGTCCAGCACTCTGCTGACAGATCCGGCCTCATTGCCCCAGTGGGGTGACCCAAGTGCTACAAGTTAAACTGGTCTGCGGTCAAAGAGCTCACCATCAAGCAGATGATGGTGCTCAGGAGTCAAGTGCTGTGTTTCCAGGCTCGTTGTAAGTCAGCAGCAGCCCCTGTTGCCACTCAAAGCAGCAGCTCTGCCTTTCATTGCCCTTTTTGTAGCCATCACTAAGAGTAGGTGCTTCTGTGTTCTGCAGGTAACAGGGTCTTGCAAGTGACCTGGTTTAAAACTATCCGGGAAACAGCAACCAAAAGTCATTTTAGCTCATCTGATTTATTGTACAGCCACAGATACTGGCCCCACAGATAAGGCATGGTGGCACCACAGCAGAAACAAGATGTGTGAATCAGTGACAGGACTACTTCTTCTGGTTATAGTGTTGGTTTATAGGGGGTTAAAGAGATCATGAAGCTCCATGTTAAGATGTCTATGCAGCCAAAAGCTTCTACCAGTCTCAGCTCTGCAGTGCTGGGTCATTAACTCCCTATGTTAAAGGGCTTCAAATGGAGGTCTGTCAGGCCCCTGGTATACCTCTGCCCAGCTTTGTACCTCCACACTGTCTTGGGTAGTTTGGTTCAATCAATGCCAGAATCTTCTCTAGTGAGTTCTTTTTGCTGCTTCTCTTTTTACTGCCTAGGGCTGTCAAGTCATGGTTTAAATTTCAAGCAAAGCAAAGAAAATAGTTTCACAAGGTTCAGAACTGACCAGGGCAAATCACTGCCAAGGGATATGGATGACAAAAGCATAAAGGAAATGTTTTTTTTCAAAGCCTGTGTAACTCATGGACGAGGGCTATAGTGACAATGACTACATATGATGATCTCAGGAAGGCTATTATTAGAAAATTGATTAGAAAAGAATCATTCTATGCATTACCTGCTCTACTCTGTTCCCCAAATCTAAATGTACTCGCTTCAGTCTCCTCTTTAATATGACAGGGGCTAAGGTTCAGAACAGCAAACTAAGATCTTCAACTTTTGGGTTGATCTAACACAGCTATTCCTACACTTCACAAACAATCTTTTAATAATCTGAGAGTGGAACTGAAGACCTGCGTGTGTGTTGTCACACTTTGGGCACAAATTATCACCTGCAAAAGCGGTAGCTTATCTAACTGCAAACTGCATGGTCATATATTCTGAAGGAAGAATAAGATCAGGGTGTTAGCTTTACAAACATGAGGTTTTCTAGTCATGCACAGCAAAGATAAGGCCAACTATGTCAAACTTCTGGTGCCCTTACTCCTGATGGTATTCTGCTGTGGACACTGAGCACTTGGGGAGAAAGGAGGAATGTGAAACTTGCTGTCTTTGGTATATAGCTTTAATGATAATCAATTATTTATCCCACAAGAAAGTGTTTGCAACTGAAAATCTGCACAGAGTGTTTGAAGGCTGAACTTGCTGTTATTTGCACAAGGATAAACAGAGAAGGATGCCTTTGCAGTTGGTGGATGTGGGGCAGTGTTACAGAGAGCAGAATCAGGCCTTTAGTATGTCATGGGTACCTTGGTTCCTCCCCCTGTCTCTCCTCTGCTCTTCCCACAGGCAGTGCAGATGTAGCTCCTGAATGGCAATAGGGAACATTTGAATCAGTGTGGGGTTTTTTTGCAAACGCTCTTTAAATCTATCTCTTTAAGTAAGAGAAGACAAAATCCCCATCATCTGTCCAGCCCCAAATGGTTTGCAGTTCAGAGGGTCAGCAAGACTGATTGTGTTGCTTTCTTCATGGTCATCTCTGGACTATGTGAGAACTTCTCGCACCTGTGCCATTACCTACTGCTTCACCAATGTACTTACAAACACTGTCACCCTTTATGATTATGGAGCTGTATCAGGTGAGAGAGGGATTCCTGCCTCCTGGGAAGGCCTTGCCAGTGTGGTATGTGAGGAAGGGAGTGATTATGGTCAGCTCTGGGGTTCCTTGAGCTCCTAGGGGAAAGAAGGAAACCTCTCAGGGTATGCTTCAGACAAGTAGCCTCAGGACATCCTGGCATACTGAGGGCCTGCAGGATTTATGAAGAAAAAGACAGGGTTGTATCCTTCCACCATGCAGCTTGGAAACTAGACACAGCATGGCATCACCAAGTTAACCTGTTTTCCAGTGAAGCCCATGGGCCAAAATGTACAAGGAACTCCAAGGTCTTCTGTCACAATGGCTGCTGACAGAAACACAGCAATTTCAGGGCTGAACTAAACTGCAGCAGGACACGCAGAAGAGTGGGGATCCTGGCTGCCCAAACATAGCAAAGAAAGAAGTGGTTTCATTCAGAAAGGCAGTTTCTGCTTTTCATTCACAGTGGGAAGTGTGTGACAGGATCCAGCGAGGTGGTGGAGGGAAGTAACCTGGAGGGAAGTAACCCTTACATGCAGTAGGAGAGGAATTCATTGAAGAAATACCTCCCCATCCCTACCCATCTCTTAAACCAGTTTTCTGCCCTGGGAGAGATAATCTGTCAAATACTGACCATGCTCTCATTTTTCTCAAAGAAAAGTAGGAAGCTCTAAGTGCCACACAGACAGATCCTGCTTCCTTCTTCAAGCCAGGATAGTGGGAGCTTGCAGAGCACTTCTTGGGGGGGAAGAAACTGCTCTCTGTGGGGTTTGGCCTTCAGGGCGGCTATGGCTATCTCTCTTGTCTGGGAGTCATGTGCCTTAATCCCCCAAAGTGGACTGCCCTGCAGTTGAACATTCCCTGCATTCCTGCCGCCTGCTGACACGAAGCCTGTTCAAAGGCAGCTCCAGAGGCTGTGGGAAACCTTTGCACCAGCTATGGGGGCGGCCACTGCTCTGCCTGTGTCCCTTGTGCCAGGCATGCCTTTCTATTCGGAGCTGCCGGGCCACCCATGTTGGGGACAGATATAGCTGGGGGAGCAGAGGGAAAAAGTGTCTAGAGAGTCACCAGCAGCACCCATGGGTGCCTGCATGCTTCCAGAGCCTTGGTGCAGTATGAGTCCCACCATTTACTAGAGAGAAACTGAGGCAGGGGCCAGGAAGGATTTTTGTGGAGGCTGGATCTCCATTCACAGGGACAGGGAGGTGGGGCTGGGAAGGGAAGAGAGGTCCAGGGAAGAGGAGAAGCTATGATGGCTGCCTGTACCTCTGTCTCACAAATGAGACCTAGAAAGATGGGAAGGCTACTGCTTCTGTCTCAAGCGTGCTGTGGGCAAGGTCTCATAAAGCCTTAAAATGCAGGAGAAAGTGACATTTCTGCTATCCCAGAAGGGTGGAAACTTTTCATCCTTGTCCTGACTTGGTGCTTGGCAATCCTTAATGTAAACCCTGGTCTGAGCAGGGCTGAAAAGGAAGGCTATCCTTCTTGTTTACCTGTTTATAAAGCGGAGACAACAACAATAATAATTAGAAGAATAAATAATTCTTTCACATAATGAGTGTTTTAATGTTGGTTATAAATACATTAAAAACTCATCAAGGTGTCTGCAGCCTTTGGAAGGACTGAGAAGTCTTGAGAGTATCAATAAGATGGCACTGCTGAGTAAGGATTGTGCTTGTGGGAAAAAGCTGGGGACCCAGGCAGTGGCAAGATAGGACGGATCACAGTTATTTTTTCTCAGTCTGTTATGGTTTCTCATTTTCTAAGAATTTCAGAGACAGGTAGGAATTTGGAAGCTTTTGTGTGCTGATAACCATGGCCGTTAGGATTTGACAAGAGTGAAAGGCAGGCATATGTTGTCCCCAAAGATATGCAACACCAACCCTCAATGCATCATCTGTGGACGAGTGTTTACATTGTACAACTTTCTGAATCAACTGTCACTTTTTCTCATTCTCTCTCTCTCTCTTCTTTTATGAATGAAGTCTGAAGCAAGCCAGACAGAAAGGAAGGCTGCAGCATGTTTTATAGCTTGTGTTTCCTTCTGGTGAGGATGTTACATTTGCTGAAGTGAATTTCTGAAAGAGATGTGGAAGGGTTTTCTGGTCAGGGTTAGGGGATATTTCATTCATGCAGGAAGTTGCAAAAGCTGAACAGAAAGTGTATATTCTAGTAGTTTCAATTAAAAAAAGTAGGCTGAAGGGTAAAATTGCAAAATACCAGCTGAGGCTCAGAAGTTGAGTTCAATTCATAGTCCTAGTAAAGTTTAATGTTACTAGCAATAAAAAAAATGCTTTAAATCCAAGACATAAGAATACTTTTTCATCCAATCTTTTAGTGTATATTTTTGAAAATGCTCTTTTCTGTGACGTAATTCTGTGACAAATAATACCTGCCTCTCACATAAGCTGTACCAGTGCAGAAACTGTGGACTGAACATGGGGAAGTCTTCAGAGCTGGGATGAATGGGATGGTTGTAATATCAGGACATGGTATCACCTGAGTTTGGGAGTTTCAACATGTTACTGTCAAACAAATCACCAGCACAGCAAGAAATGGAAATGCTACTCTGTTGTCCAGAGGGGATGCACAAGCTGATTTGAGTGGGGATTGTAGTTTAAATGCCTTTAATACTCCACATACCAGTGCATCAGGGAGTGGAAGCTGATGTGTTTTAGCTTTGTTCTGCTAAGAAGTTAGGTTTTCGCATTCATTTGTCCTAGACCCATGGCACAAAGCTTTACTACAGACATGCAGCCTCAGTGGGCCAGATACCAGGGGAATGGGAAGGGAGTGTTGGCATAGGCAGTGAGTTATACCTTACTGAACCACAAGGATTTATAGTTTTATAGGTTTTGAAGTAAAGAAGAGTTCACTTTGGTCATCTACATTAACTCATTGTATCACACGGGTCAAAGAATCTCACGCCAAACTTTCTACACCAGGGTCACAGTTTCTGTTTGAAAGTCTGTGTATTTTCAGGGGGACAAAATCAATCTCGATTTAAAAGACTCCCAGTGAATTTTCCACATTTGTAGTTAAGGTTACGCATAGATATAACTCAAGTTGTGCAAGCCCTTTATGCAGAGCAGTTTCAGCCAGTTCAGTCCTCTCTTACATCACTATTCCAAATGGATAATTTCCGAGGTCTGAGCACATGACAGGGAATAATTGAGTTACTGAAGATGCCCATCATACGAAACCTGCTAACTGACCATGTGCATGACTTAAGCTTGACCCTCTGAGAAGTATGTTAGTTTAAACTGCCTCTATGGTGGATTTCATTTTCATTAAGAGCTAAGCTAGCACAATTTACTTTGCAGCTGCATTATGCTAAGGACACATGCACGGTCAGGCACCAGCCATTACTGTGGCTTAGCTGACAATCAGTAGCTTGATTAACTGCCTGAATTCACTCATGCACCCCAGCCCAAAAGGAGTGGGTGGAAAAGATCTAAATATATATATTATTATCTCATTTAGTTGTCCCTGGACACATTTTATAAGCTAGAGGAGGCCTTAGATGCACTTCAGAAGTCAGTGTGCTGTGCTACTTAAAAGTGAAGGGCAAACAGAGGCAAAATTTACATTTCTCCAACAAGAAATGGGAACTCAAGGTTTTTTTGTTAGAGAAAGCAGTCTGTGGTCTTCAAAGGTCACAAGCATTCACAACAGCAGCTTAGTGTCTCATCCAGCAAAAGGACTTCTTCTGTAGCTTAGCCCCTCCTAAAATCACATGAGGGCACTGCTGTGAGGGCCATGACTGCTTTGCCTGTGTGATCTCATGGAATCACAGCCTGGAATGGCATGTAAAGTGACAGGCTGACCCAACAGATGGTTTCATTAGTACTGCACAGGTCATGACAGCAATGCCTGCAGTAGCCCACGAGCATATTGAAAACCGAGTGCCAGGAGACATAGGGAAAGCAAAGACAAGTTGACAATACTGGCAGAAGAAAATTGCAGATGAACGAGTAGGAAAGCAGCTGAAATGTGTAGGCAGATCAGGTTTTCTGCTGATGTGCACACCTGCCTCTCCAATACACTGGTGTCCAAGTGTCTGACATGAGCTCCAACAAGCCTTCAAAATCGTGAAATGCTTGGAGGTCTCTGCCTTGTTTTTGCCTTTACCATCATTCCTAACCACTTGCAGGTAGTTTACAAAAGGGATATTTATTCAACAGTTCAGTGTCTCTCAACCGGTTTGGAGCCTGACTGTGTCACCAAGTCACAGCCCCACGAACCCCATTCAACATGGGGCCCATGATGTTTAAGGGTGTGTGGTGTGGAGCAGGAACTGCTCCTAAAGCTGCCTGTGCTCCATAGGATGACAGAAATGGCAAATAGAAGGGAGCCTTGGAGGACATTTAGTCCTTCCTCCCTCAGGAAACAGGAATATTTTCAAGTGAAGTGAAATGCAGAGCTGCAGTATGGATGGAAGCTCAAGGCTTGCAAGAGCAGGGTATCTTAATGCAGTCAAGAAACACCAGAAGGGAAAAGAAAATAAAGCAAAGGACAAAACATCCATAGTTCTGCCAGGACAAAAAAAAAAAAGAAACCCTGACAGCACATTTTAGTATCTATCATGAAGGAAATATATTTTTTGAAATCCTTCAAACTGGACAGAAGTCATTAATTTTCTGTGTAACCTGGGTGTAAAAATGAAAAATTTCCACTTTTATGGGATGAAGCTTTGGAGTTTGGCAGAAATTTGCAGCCAACACCCAGTTGCATTGGAAACAAACAAAAAAAGAGACCCTTTGCTGGTTATCATCCCAGCTGTGCTACATGCTTAGTGGAGCAAACTGGCCCAAAAAATACAGTCTCTGGCAAGGTTTTTCCTCTTCTGAAAGTGAATGCTATCTATCTGCTGAGCTTAATTAAACTGTCTGGCTGTTTCAGCTTGAACAATTTAGATAAGAAAATGACTATTCGTCCCAGACTCACAGAGAGACAACTACCCCTCTTCCTTATGTGGTGTGAGTCTGTTGTTGTTGTGCTGCCCAGTACGTAATGCTGAACTGTCTGTACTCAAATCGAAAGCTGCTCCCAACTGCAGATCACAATTCTTGCTTCTCCTCTAGATGGCAAACTCTCCTTAATTTTGGAAGGGGAACGGCCATAGCGGTTGCTGCTGGTTTTTGTAGTCATTAATTTGCAGCACAATTTCAGCTTTTAGTTTTGAATCAACCAGACCCAAGAAGACAAATCCCAGCAGTGGCAGTGGAAGGGGGGGGGAAGGGGGGATCTGTGGGGACATACACGAGTTTCATAAAGAGATGCTCATGAGCTGAAATGTGAATTAGCAGACATTGATTTACTGTATACATTTGGGAAGTGCAGTCTACCGCCATCGCTGAATGCTGTTGATCTCTAGGAGTTACTCCTCCAGGAGAGCAACATAGGTCTGCTCAGGTGTTTTATTTATGATTGAAACAAGAATAAAAAGAAACTTTTTTTGTTTGTTTATTTATTTATTTTGCCAGTGAGAGAAGCCTCAAGCAAGGAGTTATGGCTCCCAATTCCTCAGTAGATAGCAAGTTCTCCTGTTCTTCCCTTGACAGCCCATCCCCAAGGGTTTACCTATCATCCTGTTTCAAAAATTCCACTCCTTCTTTTCAGCTCCTGTCTCCTGCCAAATGTTTTCTCCTCTCTTTTTTCAACCATAATCCAGCCCTGGAGCTCCAGAAACCTTGTGGGTCCCTTCCAACTCAGGATATTCTGTGATTCTATGACTCTTTAACCCCTCCATCTCTGCACCCTATTTCCAAATTCCATCTCCCCTCTCTGCCCAATTCCCATCTCTCCTAAACATTCAGATTCAAAATGTGGTCAGCACTTGTGCAGCGCATTGTGGCAAAGTCCCAAATAACCATCTCTTAGTTGCCTCTCAATATCTTATGCCCCAGAAGACACAGGTATTGGAAGTCCTGCAAAATGAAGACAGTTTGGTGCCTCAGGTCTTAACCATCCCCCCTTCCCAGAAGCACAGGGCCTTGAGGGAGTTGTGAGCTTACAAGGAGGGATTTATCTCTTTAAAGTGGTTGTCTACAGTGCAGTAATCTATATCTCAGCTAGTCACCTGCACTGCCTTTACAATCAGTGGAGAGGTGTGAGCAGAGCTCAAGGAATCGAGGGCATTTCCTAAAGTGGTCACCCACATTATTTAAAAGTGTAGCACTCCCTAAACTGTCTATAAGGAGAGCCTGGACACTCTGCTTTCATGGAAACTCATACCACAGGCAGAGTTAGGGAAGAGGAAACTCATTTTTTGTGCCTCTAGTCAGATGAGGTGACATTTTTATTTTAACTATTTCTTGGAATTCAGAATATTTTAGACTTCCTCTTTGTGCAGGAAACAGAACAGTCTTTGACATGACTGGTAAAACTTCCTCCTTACTTTCTCCTTGAAAGCTTTTAAAAATCAATTCTCAACCACTGCAGTGGAAGTAAATTAAAAAATCTGTGAAAACAGCCCTGTGGAAAATAATAAAAGAAGATAAATGTAGTATTTTCCAAATTAAAATTGGGTAGACATAATTTCTTATGTATACTTCTGGTTATAAGCATGGGCAGGAATATAAAGTTTCAGAAAGGAACTCGTTCTTCTTTCATTTTTGGTATGATGAAGGGCATGAGGAGATCCAGTCAAGTGTCTGTGTTCGCTTTCTTATCTAGCACTGCAATATTTTCTCAGGGCAAATGAAACACCATTTGTCTTGTCTCAATCATCAGTTCTCAGGATAGAGAAAGAACAAGTAATTTCCAGGCTATATAGAGTCAGCTTGACAAATTGTTCCCCTCCCCAGCAAAGTATTTGCTGATTTCCTTTGGTACCAATGGAAGGTGCTGGAACATACATGTTCCTGGATGGGAACCTGCTGTCATGATAACGGGAATTTCAGAGCTGCACACAGCCAGTGACTTCTCTGCTCATGGCACAGTTAGTGAAAGCCTCTCCATTTTCAAGAAGCTGAGCCAATGATCTTTTATTACAGAGCCTGATTTCTTATGCTTCATGTAATCTGGTTTGAAAACAGTCAATATAAGAAAAAGAATCAAAACTAAAATTACTTGTGCTAATAAGTGGTACTTTCTCAGTATGTTCAGCCAACAAAGTAACCACATTCAGATCTATGGAGATCTAAACACAGAGTTATGATGGAAAGCAGAGGACTGGTGGATGGGGTGGTCTGGGTCTTGCAGTGATGCATTAGGGTGCTCCTGTTGAGGCATTACAAAAAGTAGTGAGCATCTGTTTTGCAAAACCTATATAAAGTCACATCAGCTCATGGCATCTGGGCTTTGGTTGCATGAAGCTCTTGATCAATTGTATGTGAGTTTTGGCTTAGTTATCAGACAATGATTATCTGCTCTTCTAGTTATAGAAGATTTGTATTTTAAAGATTCGTTAGGACCCAAAAAACAGGCTTACTCTGTACATAAAGGAAGATTAATTAATGAAAGAAATGTAGCTGTGTGGAAAGTGCCAATGATTGATGTCAATTTATTACTTGTTCCAAGCAAAGAGACCCCCACCAGTAATTACATTATTATGAGCGCACTGCAGTAGAGCTCTTATTACTCATGGGAAACTATTATTTTTTGTTAATTGATATGTACTTAATAATTCCAGCCATGACTCAGTGCCTGTGTCTCAGGGATTGTATAGGTGCAGGGAGGAAAGACAGAAGTCAGAGGGAGAGGGGCTAAAGCTGTCTTTTCCGGAATTTATCTTTGTACATAGAGGTGAAATTTTGCTACTAGGATATGCTTGTTTTGCAGAACTAAAATTTGCATTAGGGAAAACATAAGTTTTGCATGAAAATATTGAGTTTTCTTTTGGGAACTTGACAATATAGTGAGTACCTGCTGATCTGGGTGTCCAGTGACGTGTTCAGCTGCTCTCACCGATCCTTGCCAAGGAAGCAGCCTGTCCTATATCTGAACTGGAGGCTCAGGGGTAGAAGAAAGGGTGAACAGGATAGTTCCAGATAAATCAGCTTTCCTAGAAATTGTAATGTCCCAGTGCCTTCACATACAATGAGCTCTGGGAATGGGTGGATGGAGGCATTCAGCCCTGTGAATTATTTGGTGGGTTTTTTTATTGTTGAACCCATCTGACACTAACATTTTTCTGAAATCCTGCTGCTTTCTGTGAGACAGAAATTTCACTGATGGCCAAGTGTACAGTACAAACCTCGCTCTTTACAATGCCAGTTACTGCTGACTGGCTGTGTTACAATGCAAGCTAGCAGGTACATGTTTTAACCATTCATCTCAACTGGTTCATCATATCCCTGGGAACATCTTTAAGTCCAAATTGATTACCTTTATTGCTATCTCAGGATAAACCCTACACAAGTTAGTCTTTCAATGCATTCTAAATGCGTGCCTCTCCATAGGCTGTTTATCTGTCATGTCATATGGAATTATGATATTTATTCCCAGCTGACCAATTTGCATTAGTGCCACCTTTACCCAGTTGCAGGATGTGCTTGAGCTGACCCTCCACAGCTAATCATGCCTATCAACACAGACAGTGCGACCTTCACTCAGTCACGTTACCCAGCCGGCAGCTATTGATTCCTTATAGGTGGATGTACTCACAGAAGTCCCTGTCAAGACGAGCAGAAATTCAATTGTAGATGATATTTTTTTCTAGAGACATGTACCTTGCAAATACTCTGAGCTTAATTCTGGACGAAAAAAGGAGAAAATTTCTCATGCACATGGCACTCTCAACTGAGACTAATAAACTCTAATGTTTAGACTCATCCACATAGTTTTATTTACTCAATTCAGTAGCCAAACTGAAAGATTTTACCACAGGAGCTGATATAGGATAGAGAGAGAGGGAGAGATGACCTCCTCCGGAGTGTTCTTTAGCTTACTGATAATAAAACCAAGGGAAGTACCTGTATCTTTCTGCTCATGACTCTTCAGCTTAGAGAAAATAATCATGGGCCAAAATGGGTAGGAATGGCCTAAGAAAGGTTAGAATAGAAATTTCAGGAAATCTGTGTTGTCATGTTTCCAAATGAAGTCCCAGGTGATAGTTAAGCTTCCCCTGAAGGATGAGGGGAGTCAACTTTGCTGATAGAGAAGAATCTTGCTTAGGACAGGTTTTGATTTACCTGTATTCCACGTTAATCATTAGCCTAAATATAGGGTCTGGTGACATTTCAGATGCCTTGCCTTGTCCCACATGACCTTCAGCTGCTGGTGAAGAGCAGAAGTTTCATGTAGGTTATGTGTCATATCTAGCAGAGTGACTACATCTATCTATTTTCGATACCCAAAGTCATCTCAAACAGCAGCAGATACTTAGGTTTAAGTAGACCAAATCTGCCCGGGAGTTATTACATAATAGTCCCTTATCAAAAGGCTAAAGAATCCATCAGATTGAAGGAGAGACCTGATATCCACATTCTTTTGGACAAGTAAATTGTTTGTGTCCATCTTCTATGTCTGCAGCATACTTGGAGGAGATACCCCTGCCATAATGTTGAGTGACTGATTGATCTCTGGGGCTCATAATGCAGTGGTCAGGAAAGGTGTCTGCTGACAGATTCAGTTTTGTGTGGGTTGAATTACATCTCAAAGACTGATTAGAAAAAGACAAAGGGACAAATGTGTATTTTTAAACATAGTCCTGTGGGGTGACTTTGTTTCAGTTGCATCATTTAAAATTAGAATGATCAAAATTGAAACCACATCCTCCTGCAGATTACCAAGGCTATGGGAATTGCTCTACAGTAGTGTTTTCCAGCAGTGTGTATATATCTCTTTACTGTTAAAGGAGGAGCATGTTTAGCAGTGTGCTGGGTTTGCATGGACAGGTTTTGGCAGCGTGGGGCTACAGGGGTGTCTTCTGTGAGCAGCTGCCAGAACTTCCCCTGTGTCCGACAGAGCCAATGCCAGATGGATCCAGGACGGACCTGCTGCTGGCCAAGGCTGAGCCCATCAGTGATGGTGGTAGTGCCTCTGTGATAATGTATTTAAGAAGGGGAAAAAATTGCTGCTCAACAGCAGTTGGAAAGAGGAGTGAGAATATGTGAGAAAAGAGCCCTGCAGATACCCAGGTCAGTAAGGAAGGAGGGGGAGGAGGTGCTCCAGAAGCCCGTGGTGCAGCCCATGGTGAGGCAGCTCTGCCCCTGTGGCCGATGGAGGTCCATGGTGGAGCAGAGATCCTCCTGCAGCCCATGGAGGAACCCATGCCAGAGCCTGAAGGGGCTGTGACCCTGTGGGAAGCCTGTGAGTGGCAGACTCTTGGCAGGGCCCGTAGGTCAGCAGAGAGAGGAGACCAGGCTGGGGCAGGTTTGCTGGCAGGAACTGTGACCCTGTGGGGGACCCTTGCGGGAGCAGTTTGTGAACAGTTGCAACCCAAGGGAACGACTCACATCAGAGAAGTTCATGAAGTTCTGTGATCTCTTTCTGGATTAATCTTTCTTTGGCTTAGATGTCCATGGCGTAGAAGCACATGCATATCAGCCAGTTACCCACAGCTTTTTCATAGTTGGTGGAGAGAAATAGCACTTTTTGGAAAATTATTCCTGTGATGTGTTTTAGATGTCTATCCCACTGTGAGAGGAATTATGTTTAAGAAGAGCCTGTTTTTTACCACTGGTGATAAAGGAAATCTAGGTGGTTAGCTCAGAAGTAAACAACTACAAGGAACTTACTGGAGTGCTACCTGACAGAGTAGGCAGAAAACATGAATCTGATGGCTTCAAGCTGTGTGTGTTCTTTGTGCAGCCACATTCTTCTGGCAATGGACCCTTTTCCATTTTGTTGTGATGAAACGATACATTTTCTGCAAGTAAATTTTGTCCAGGCCATTGGCTGACCTTTGCAGCCCATCTTTGCACTCCAGTATTCATTTTTAGTTGGATTTCCCTTGGTCTTAGTGAACTTTTCATTTGAAAAGCAGAGTTTTGACTTGACCTGCAAGTATCAAATCTTTTTGCAAAGTCAAACCCAGTGCTGCAATAACCTTGCTCTGACCTTGTTATCAGTTACATTGCAAATAATCTGCTGACTAATCAATTTCCTAAACTGTTCATTCTCAACAGTCTTGTTTCACCAGATTCCAGTAGTCCTCCTCCTTCTTCCAAACAACACTGCCAGCTTCCAGTGATTTTGGAGCTGCCAAATTCAATGCTGGGGAAGATTTCAATCTAACTTTCCTGCAACAATGCTTGCTTCCAGGTAAAATTAGGAAAACTACAATAATTTCTTCTAGTTCTGTGCCTCAAAGGAAGTACCTGAATTTCTTGGATCACTCTGTCAGAGTTATAAAAGTTCATTGCTTCTATTATGCCTGATACCTGTTACTTCATTTTTTGAGCCCCAGAGCATCCTGTTCAAAGAGGATAGAAATCTCCGTGTGTCACTAAATGTCACAAATATCAGACTGAAAGCATCATGTTGAAGATTCAGTTCAGACCTTGAAATCAGATGTAAGGAAGGTCCATGGAACATCCAGTTTGCCCCTTTCCTGACAGGTTACATTCAGGATAACTTCCCAAGGATCTCTTGTTTATCAAAGCCCTCTAGGAAAAAAATTAAAGATATCAGAACTAGCATGATGTAGAAAGTGAGACAGAGAGGAGAAAAATAAGAAAATTAACAGAAAAGATCAGCAACAGAACTAAAAAAGGGAGAGGCTTGAGGATATTTGTACCAGAAGATGGAGAATCAGAAGTGGAAATTGCTGAAGTTATCTGCTTCATGAAAGATCTCTAGATGTGCGAAGGTATGAAATCACTTATCAACAATGAAAAGAAACCATCGTAGTGAAATTGCTCAGGGTATAAAAGGAGGATTAATCTCACTGAACTGTAAGTGAAAAGTCAGTCATCAAGTGTGGCTAGGTCAGGTCAGTGGAGAACTGATTACTAGCATCAGCAGAGTTTAGGGTGCACTATAGTCTTTTCTAGAAGACATTGATACTCGGCCAAGTGTATTTCATCTGGCCTTACTCTTGCAAGACCGAATAATTCCATGATGCCTTGGGCATTTACCATCAGAGATCAAGCCAAGTACTGTCCTCACTCTATAACCAATTTATAAATGTTTGTTTCCTGCATTGTAAATGGAACCTTCATGTGTTATTTGCCAAACACACTGACTTTAGTTTTATTCAATTAGTAACGAAGAAGCATAGAACATTGAAGACTAGGAACTTTGGTGATTTTATACATCAATGTTTGGCACCTCATCAACAAGCAAACACTGGTTTCCTATAGATGTAACTACACACTGATGGGGGCAGAACCAAAGTCAACAAACATCTTAATTACCCTTGGTACCATATCCGCAGGTATCACATTGCAGCCCATGTACTTCAGAGAAAGCCGCAACTTAGCTGCAAGGAGACCAGAGCCTTTGCATCAAGAAAGGTCAAAAGTCAAAGGAAATGCCAGTAGAAGCAGTAGTCACAGCAAAGGAGCTCAATAAACCCCTCACCTTCTTGTTTACCCCTGATTTCTCATTTATTGTATAATAAAGGCAAATCTGAGTGCATGACAACACTAGAAGCAGCTGGACTATGTTTGTTCAGGGGGACTCAGCTGCCAACATAGACAGGAACGTGGTTAATCAAACCACACTGTTCTGCTCATCAGTGCCCTGAGGCCACACATACAGTAGCTGGAATTAAGTCCTCACATTTGCATTGATGGACAAGACGTCTTTGACAACCCCATGGCAGAAGGAAAAAAATGCCACTAATATTAAGTATGTAAATAAAGCCAATGAATGAGATTAATGCAGTTGCATGTCTAGTGCATATACATAAGTATTTTAATTGAATGTAGATCCCAGATAATGCTGGATGTTGCTGGAAAACTGCATAACCACTAGTCTGCCTTCTCATCTTCCTGTAGCCAGCTGGGCTGGACTCTTGATCACAGCTATGGTGGTATAGTCTTTTTCTCTTAATCTGTTTAACTCAGACTGTAGATAAATGTGGTCACAACCAGGCCCAGATTTGCTAGGGCAGGTCCTTGAGTAGCTGTGGTCAGGGCACAATTATTGCGGCAGGAGGTCTTGTGGTGTGAGTGGCTGGAGCACTGGGTTTGTAGGCTTTGTATCAACGTCCATCTGAGCCTGAGCAGCTGGGGACCCCACCCTGACCTCTGCCCTGAACTTTGTGTGTTATCTGGTCAAATTGGTGTCTCTCATCCTCTGCCATCACTGACAATGTGAACATGCTGACACTAGCACAGTCTATTTCTGTTCTGCTTAACATGTTACAACTGGACAATCACAGAGATTGCTAGGAGTTGCATTCTTGATTGCCAGCACTTTCTAGTGGTCCCATCATTACGGTGCAGACGGTGTGTTGCAAATCTGAAGTGGTAGACAACCCCAGGTGCATTATTTTCTGGAAAGGTTCCTTTCCCCCTCTCTCTCTGGTGACTCTTTCTTTCTTCATTCCTTATATCTTTCCTGCCTGAGTGACCCCTCGGGGTGTTTTTGAGGTGGAGCATGTATGACATGTCCTTAGAGAAATGCATTGCTCAGCTGTCAGGTGAAGAGTGATGCAGAGTCTCAGTTAAACCTGGTGCTCTGCTATCGATGTCTTATGTGGCATTGGACAGTCCACTTAGACATCCAGACAAGGAATTTGGGTGTCTCTCGGTGGCTCAGACCCCCCTGTGCACAGCCTACTCTTCACTCCTGCTCGTGCCACCAAGTTTAAGGGAGTGTTGAGAGAGTTGTTGACATCCTGCTGCATTGGGCTGAACAAAGAGCAGAGCAGTGACAGTCATGATAAAGTGGCTGCTCCAGGGAATTGATGTGAAGATGATGTCTCAGGGACTCTGAGGTGCTCAGGTGCTGCACTGCCTGATTTTAAACATTCAGCATTTATCAAAAGCATCACAATGTTTATGTGAGTTAAATGGTTAATTTTGATAATAAAATTGCCCATTTAGTTGTATAACCATTTCAAATAGCCTGTTATAGACTAAATCACACACCTGCTTTCAAGTCAGTAATACTTACTTACATTTTGTGCTCTCTTAATGTAACTCACTGACATGAACAGATTCATCCCAATAACTAAATTTATCCTGGTACACAATTTGGCTTTTCATAACTACCAAAAAGAAAGCTGATACTCAGACTGACTGCAGAATTATATCCTTACTTTTACAGCAGGAGATAGTGGTTGTTTATCGATATTCCATAGGAATTAAAGCTGTAGATTATGTATTATCTGTTAAATACAGTCATCCAACAATTAGTCTGGGTTTCAGAACCTGAGGGGGAGGTGTGGGTATGTAATGCCTGCCATGGAAAAATGTGAATGGGCAAAATGGCCCTTCCTCCACATTCACAAAAGATTTTAAAAATTGCAAAAGCTGCTGTGAGGTCACCTGTAACAAGTTCCGATTCCCAGAAGCATGTGGGAGAATTTCAAAGTCAAAAATCAATGGCTATGAAATTACACATTAGTCTAGGGGAGTGTACTTTGCCTGTTTTCACAGCTAACATTCGTCTTCCTATAGTAATAGTGGTGCAGACAATTTGCCATGGTAAAGTTGATCTATAAGTGTTTTAATTAAAGCTCTGACAGCAAACTGAAATCTTATTTTACTTACAGAGCAGACAGAACTCATCTCACTATCACCTGAGAACCTGGGCTTAAAGGAAGACCTAAGGACTGATGCAAATCTGGGAAGAACATTAGGAAAGCACATACTCATCAAGCTCTAAGTTAGTGCTGTTATGTTTTCTCTCCTATGACTTTGCTGTGGCTTGGGATCTTCTTGGACATCAAGACCCATCAGCCCTTTAACAGAGGCCTCTGGGCACCTGAAGTGATGGTCTGTAGGAGCTGGGGGATTATTTTTTAGCTGGCTAACACATAGGCAAGAGATGAGAACGCTGCCCTCTCTGAGTGAGGCTTGGAGGCTGCATGGGGAGGGGAGGTGACAAGGAACAAAATGCCACATCTCTTCTGAGGAATCTCTGGTTTCTTCCCTCATGCCAGAATAAGGCAGTAGCCGAGAGGAAGGAGAGGATTATCACAGGCTTTTGCAGACTTCAAGCCAATGCTCAGGAATGAGAGGGAAACTGAGGAAAGAGCCTATTGCAAATTTTGATGGTTTCTGTGGCTCTACTATGCTGTATAAAACACAACACATGGCTGGGAAGGCTTCAAACAATGGGTAAGTAGGTAATTAACCAAAGTACTAAAGTGGAAATGGCATAATTTCAGTTTGGAGACACATGAGAGAGATATCCCCCTGGTCTCAGAACAGGACTGGTGTCTTTGTGAGAAGGTGGTACAGTGAGGTGCAGCAGGACGGAGGGAAACCCCCAGCAATGTTAGCAAGTCCCAGTGTATTTGTTCCCCAGGGCTGCCACCCTCCTATCAGGTTTTCCTCTTCCACCACTGACCAAATGTCTGTACATGTTGTAGGGTTGCATCCCCTGAGAAAACAAAGTCTGGGAGACCTGGCTCCTGGCTGCTTGCATCACTCCTCCACCCCATGGCATGGCACACCATCAGTTCTGGAGGAGGAATGGGCTGGGGACCGGTCATGCAGGGCCAAGACAGACTACTGCAATGACAGAGCACTGGTTGTTGTCCTCGTGAGTTATTTAGGTGATGCTGATACTCAGAGGAGCTGTTCTGCTTCCCCTGCCAACATGAACTTTGCCTTTGCTGATGAGAAATCCTTTACCCTGTGAATTTAGAGATTCTACCTTTTACTGATTTAGCCATGAGAGGTGTCTCTCCAGTGACTGAAGAGGAAGACTATAAAGGCATGGAAAAATGCTGAAGAGCTCAGGGTTGGGAGAAAAAGCTAATATCAATCAAAACAAATAACTAAACTTTTGTAGCTATAAAAAGGAACATCTTAACTCCTAGGAGTTCAATGAAGGAATTGGGTGTTCTATAGGAGATGTACATTGGTCTCATACCTTATCAACTAAACTTCAACAGGGATCAACTGATAACTCTCTGTGTTCCCAGTTTTCCCTATGTAAAAGTGAGTACAAAGCCTTACAAGGCAGAAATCTCTACTGGGACAGATGCTAATATTTTAATTAGGCTTTGATTTGAGAAGAGTCCTGAGAACTGGCAAACCGTAAGACCATACACCTTTGCCATCAGAAATTCCCTCTGCAGGTTATATAACACTATCTATCTATCTATCTATCTATCTATCTATCTATCTATCTATCTATCTATCTATCTATCTATCTATCTATCTGTCTACCTATCCAAAACTCTCAGAAATAATTGCATCTCTTTGCATTCAAAGCTTTCATCTGCACATCAGTATCTTCTGCTTCTAGTACTCAGGTGACAGAAGAATAGTCATACAATCACAGAATGGTTTGGGTTGGAAGGGACATTAAAGATTGCCTAGTTCCAACCCCCCTGCTGGGGCACCTTTCACTTGACCAGGTTGCTCAGAGCTCCATCCAAAATGGCCTTGAACACTTACAGAGATGGGGCATCCAGAACCTCTCTAGCTGACCTATTCCAGGGCCTCACCACCCTCAAAGCAAAGAATTTCTTCCTAAAATGTTCTCAAAAGTTGCCAGACAGAGAGCATCCAAGGTAGAAGCAACCCAGTTAGGTTCTGGTGCACCACAGTACCTCACATCCTCACATTCCTATTGGTTATTTGTGAATTCCAAGAGTGACTGCTTACAGAGTCTGTCACTAGATGGGAACTAAAACGAAACTGAAATAGGCACTGGGCGTTGTTGCTGTGCAATGCAGTCAGTCAGTCTCAAGTAGACTTGCAATGGGCTCAAACCTCAAAGGTGTTGTACAAGGGACTGCATCCAAACTAAGAGCTATATTCTACAGGAGGAAGGTAACAGCTGAACTACAAAACCACAACTGTACACCAGAAGAAAGATGCCTAAACTGAAATGTTTGGAAATCATTATTATCTTAAATGTTTTAAGTTTATTACTGCCAATACCTGATGGAAAAAAAGACCATCCTTCTTTTATGCCTAACTTCTAAGTTGTATTAAGTTCCACTTCTACACTGGTTTTATATGGGGAAAAAAAAAGAAAAGGTACATACCTTAAACTTACTACAGATTTTATGGAGAATTCAGATGGCATTAGATGCTCAGCTACCTAACAAATTACTTGATCTTTGTATCTTGTTCAGATAAAGGATTTAGAAGTGGCAAAGAATAAGGAAAAAGCAATTGAAGTGGCATGAACAAACTATGTTGATTTAGAAACCAAGCCAAATATAAAACATTACAATAGAGTTTCAGAAAGTTATGTTTGCAATTTAAAATACCCATAGGGCAGACCTGACTTACATGACCAACACTTAATGTATAGTACGTGATAAGATGACACATGCAGTTTTGAAACTTGGCAGTAATTCAGAAGAAGACGACTTTACTGGCCATTAACAATTTCTGAGCAATGTATGCATTTATTATATATGTCTGTAGTTGAGTTCCTGAGTGATTATAGTTATGACAGTGTCTTCTCGTGTAATCTTAGGACACCAAAAGCTGCACTGCAAAATGAAACTAAGGATTAATAAATGAGCTCTCTCTTTGCTTGTGCTAACAGTACACCAAATTCACATCTTGAGCTTGCTTTCTGCTAGTAAATGCAAATGAAGAGAAGCCACCACAGATCTACAGGGGTGCAAATGATACAAGAACTGTGCTTGGACTTCTGTAAAGGCCCTTGAGGGATATGTGTGGAGGGTGTGGAAGCAGTGAGGAGAAGCAGCATGAGCATTACACTGCAATATTTTTGCTTGCTTTAGTGTACCTGAGTAGTCTGATACAGGGAACTCGAACTAAAATAGTAGGCAACAATGAGCAATCACAGTTTCAGTTTTATGCCGAAGAAGTTTAAATATTCAGGGCTGTTGGGTTTTATGTTTTTGTTTGGGGAGGGTTTTTTTAGAAATGCATGCGTATTTTTCAGTGGAGCTGGTACTAACTTACAGCTGTTTGATATTAGATGCAAGACCTACCAGCCTTCAAACCTCACATTGGAAACAGACCTTTGGCCAAGTTGTGTCTTCATTTAGACCTTGGCAACCCTGCTTACATCAGTGGGGGTAATTTGACCTCTCATTTGAATAACGCAGTGCAGTGATATGGTTCTGGTTTGTATTTTCTGTGATTGTTTCAGTCTAAATGCAACAACTCCCTGGATTGTGTGCAAAATAAAAATGCCTTCCAGAGGTAAGAGTGGTGCAGATAACAGGAATCATGTCTGGTCTGACAAGCTGTGTGGCAAGGACAGGTTACAGCACTGTGCCAGTCTGGCAACAGACATATCTGCTAGGCCCTCTTCTGATAATTTTGCACTGAAAGGATTAGAAAAGGTACTCTGTGTGACGGCAAGGCAGCAAGAACTCTTGGAGCAGAGGGATCAGCTTCCTGGCACAAGCAAGTTATGTGCATGTACACGACCTTTAGAAAGAAGATCTTCTTTCTCCTTCCCAGACACGTTGAAGTTTTAGAGGAAGTAAAATTAAGCGCAGACTAGAGAAGAAAACTTTTAGGTGAAAGAATTGCATTAGAACAGGATTAATGTGATGGTAAACATGTTTTAGTAATCCATTGAAGGCATATCCTCATTGACCGTATCATTATATTTCTCTGATTTTAAGGAAGTTATGAAAGTGGTTATTTGTGCTCTGTCTGATACAGCTTTTACTCCCTCAAGAAAAAAAAAAAAAAGGGGAATAGGAAATGTAGTGTTAGAGTCCTTCAGGAAATAAGCAAAAGTCTATGACCTATGGTAACTTTCAACCTCACATGCTTAATATAGATATGAAAAACAAAATGTCATGGGGTTGAAAACATGAAAAAATACTGAGAGCTCTCTGTTTATTTTTGTTGGTTTGTTTGTTCCATAAAGCGTCTCCTTGCTCAATTGCAGTGATAATGATTCTCAAAAAAGCTTGGGCTGAGAGTCTAAATCCTAAGCTTTTAAGTCAGAATCTTTGCCTGGCTACATATCAGCCAGAAAAAGAAACAACAAACCCCAGTCATAATGATGCCACATCACCAAGAAAACAGAATGAATGCAGCACATTTGCTGGAAATTCAAGAATTTCCATTAGCTTTTGTGTAAACTGTACAACCTTTCTTGTGCAGGCAGAAAAGAGGCTTGTTCCATGAAACTAAAAAAAGCAAACCAAAACAAACTTTTAAAGCCAAAACTTTTAGCTTAATCCATCTCTAAATCCTATTACACATTTAACAAATGATGATAATAACCCTTACAGGCCAGAGATGGCAGAACAAGCAGAGTTCCTCCATGGTTAGCTTAAAAGGCACTGCCAAGTTCACAGAATCATAGAATATGCTGAGTTGGAAGGGACCCACAAAGATCACAAAATCTGACTCTTTAGTGAATGGCCCACAGAGGGATCAAACTCACAACCTGGGTGTTATTAGCACCATGTTCTAACCAACTTGAGCTAATCTCAGGGTTCAAAAATCATAAATCGCTTCCTCCTTGTATACTAGTCAGGCCTTTTCACACAGCTCTGGCACATCATTATACCCATGCTACAGCTTTGTCAAGATGCCAGAACAGCATAAATGAGAGTCAGACCCCAGACAATTAAAACAGCCACAATTATTTGCACCATCAACCAGTGCAAAAACAAAGGGATGATTTTTTTCCTGGTAGATTTGACTTACTTATTTTCACGGTGTTTTGCATTCAGCTTGGACAATAAGTAAAAATTTAACAGGTATTTATAGTAAATAATAATGACAGAAGTTTTGCCTTACTCTTGGTTGCTTACCTTCTCCAGTACCCCAGCATTTGGAGTGCAAACACTTCAGAAGAATGTTATATTTACACAAAGATGCCAGTATTGTGATTTGGTTTTGAGGCTTTTTGTTTGTTATTTGTCATTGTTTTTGAGGCTTTTTGTTTGTTATTTGTCATTGTTGTTTTTTCTCCTCCCTCCCTGTCCCCCCAAAAGCCCATTCCATTTGCCTTAAGTTTTAGTCACAAAATATTCATTTGGAAGCTACCCAAAGGGTTGGTTTCAAGTATTTAACATCACATACAAATAAATTAACAGCAATGAGACACTGTAATCAATGTAAAAACTGTTCTTGTAATGTTTGAAGGCTGTTATAGCTTCTCAAGATGGATGTATATAAGTGATAAGAATCCTGGTCCACACGCATGCTTTTTCAGAGGGTAAATGCAGCAAGAGGAAATTGAGGGTAAAGAGTTCAAAACAGTCATAATCCACTGTCATATCGTTCTCTCTCAAGCGCATGTGTTTATACTTTTACTTGCAAAAACTGAATGAGAAAACATTTTGGATACTTTGCTATTGGTGGGCCTCCTTTTCTTTTAGTCACTCTCTACAACATCCGACTGCGTGCCTCAAGCTTCTTGGCAAGAGCCTCCATGGTCCAGGGCTCCCTGGCCCTGAAGCACGCCATACAGAGAGCCATGGAACCTTGGCCCCTGATCCAGCACAGCTAAGGACCTCTGCGATGAAAAGTAGCCACTTCAACCTGCTAGGAAGCTTTGCAATAGGGTTCTGCTCTCCCTATGCAAGCTAAAGCACCCTCTCAGCTGCTGGCAGGACATATGGTCAGTTTAAAGACATCATGAAATCTCACAGTGCTTTTCTGACGAGCAGTATGCCTATGCTCAGAGGGTGCTCATCATCCTTCAGCTGTTTGACTGCAGATCTATTTTCTTTTAAGAACGCTTCTCAAATCTTAAAATCACCCTCCTCTGCACACCAATGTTGAGCTGGCACTGCCACAAGGATAAGGACTCACTTATTCAGGCACAGAACAAAGACACTATTCTCATTCCTAGCTACTTGTCACATAGATGGGGGGCAAGACACAGTAGAAATGGTTGGGCAAGCATATGGAAGCCAAGGTACCAAGAAAGGAGGCTCAAACCCAGAGCATGCACAGGTTCTGCAGGAACCTGGATCAAGTTTGGAGTGGAAGAAAACAATAATGGAAGGGGCTATAGCAGAAAGAGAAGAGCTTTTGAGAAGACACTTTTAAAGTCAGGCAGCCTGGATCTTTTCCCATTCCAAACATCTTTTTCTCTGCCACTGGAACAAGCAATTGGGTGTTGTGGACACCATCTGAGACTCAGGTATTCTGAAATGGGGGATGCTGACAATACCAAACAACAGAAGATGACCCCATAGAGGAGGGCGTTGAGGCTGAACCAGGTTGTATATGAATACATTGCTCCCATCTCGACACTGCTGTTTGAAGGGAAGAGCTACCCACAGAGGTCTGCCCCATGGTCTGGGCTGCAGCTGATGGAGATTCTGGCTCCCTCATCCTGTGGAAAGGTCTGATGAATTCTGCAGGGCTTATACCTATGGCACACCTACCTACAGAGCCAAAGGTACCCACTGCACTCCTGTAGCCCTCAAGGTCTGAATATATGCAATGGACGTTGCCCAGACTTAAGCATGAGGTGACAGAAGATTTCCCATCTGTCTCAAATACTAACAATTATCTGTACCCCACAAAAACCACTTGAAAAGACACTAGTTCTCAAACAGCAAATTAATTAACATCCTCCAAGTTGTTATTCAAGCTGCAGTACACACTGCTTCAAACAATGCCGTTTATAAAGCGATAATGAAAGGAACTAGTCTATAAACCTTTCCCTAACAGCAGGAGGGTTTAGGCTCACAGGTTCACTAGCCTTCAGTTTATTTGAAGCCCATCAGACTTCAGTAAAGAGGAAATAATCAAGGAAAAGAGTAGAGTAATCCTAAAAAGCTTAACAAGACACTATCATGTATGTTTTTTGCTCCACCTATATTGACTTTGAAAGAGACAGAAACAAGCTTTCTAACTTTCCTATGTTATTTCCCACTTGTTAAATGGCAGTGTAAAGTCCAAGTGTGTTCAGTAAGGCATCTTTTTTTGTGAACTAGTGAAGTAAGGATTTAGTTGGCAGGCTTGCTCTCTCAGGCAAGACCCATTAATACAAAAGGGGTTTTATCTGAGAAAAGTCTAAATTACAAATTCTAAATGGGTAATCTCAGCTGCAAAAGAAAACAAGGCTGGAGAGGTTTTTATGCCGTGACTGAGCTTAAGCTTCAAGCCTGCAGGCTAGCACTACTCAGAGTGTTTCTGATGGGATAATTTTCTATGCAAAAAGACTGATTCATTGAAGAATTACTCATGTCATGGCCAACGTGCCAATTTCAATGGCCGTTCAGCTGACAGGAGCAACAACCCCTTCTGAAATGTTTTAAATGACCAGGTGCAATCGTCGTATGTTTAAAAAACCTTTTGTGGTTATTCTTGCCAGACAAATGCCCTGCTAAACCAGATGGGCTACTCCCACTGTTGCAGCCTCGGAAGGGCTTGGGAAAAGCACAACCCCCTAAGGTGGTGCCTAGCTTTGCCCTCTTCCTCCCTCATTTCGAGCACATAGGAATTCGGTGCTAGTGCCTGATGGTAGCTCTAAAATTTTATATCAAATGATGATGCTAGTGTCACTGGGTAAATTATGCACCTTAGGGCCATGATCAGGAAGCCTGTGTAAATAAGTCCTGCACTCAGTCAGAGGAGGAGATAAACACCTCAGAAGAGCGACTGAGGTGGTCCCAAAGTTTCAGGTTAGGTACAGTGAGAGTTGCTCAAAGCCTACAAGAGAGAACGCCCTAGGGTTCATGTGGAAAGTAGATCAGTGCCCATTAGGTTTAAGGTGTTGTGAGACTCAAAGTTTGGCTTCATCTTCATTAGAGCATGACAAAGCTAGAAGTTGCCAACTTTTTCTCTTGATCATTTCTCGACACCCTCTGGAAAACTGCAGGATTTTATTCCAAAAATTTTACTTTTTAAAAGTACATTCTGCTTTGGACAAAACTGAGTAGGTTTCGAAACAATAAATCTATAAAACCTGCTGTACTTACATGTTACCTGAATGGCACGATCATTCCTCTCTGGCCACCCTATCTGTCAGATTTTCCATTAATATTAATACACAAATCCTTGCAAATGCAACTCCCATTTAACTGTTTAGGCTAATATTTCTCAGCATGAAAAGAACAGCTTTCAAAATACAGGAAAAATCCAGAGCACGCGACCACATTTCACAGGTCAGTGGCTGGGATAGCAGGAGCTGCTGAAGGAGAGCTGAAGGAACATACTTGCTCAGGGGCATTTTAGCACTCTTGTGATACGATACCCATATTCATCAGCATGCAACAATCCCCTCTCCAGATGAAAAACACTACAGATCATGTTCCTAATAAAACAGTCAATTTGCCTCCTTCTCTTTTTTGTTGTTGGAAGGAATTCCTTACAACCTCACCTCCCTGGGGCATGTCTTCCTCTCCCCCTTTGTTGATCAGGAGAAAACAAGGCTCTGTGCAACAACAAAGTGTTGCTGACCGGCCTCAGAGACACTTGTGCCAGGTTTCAGACAGATCCAGGAAATTACTGTTGGTTTAGATGCCCTGATTATTACTAAGATAGGAAAAAATGATGTAGATAGGAAGCATGGTAAGAGCACATTTCTGACCTGACAAGCACATCGGGGGAAAATCATGACCCTTTCAGAAAACTCCACCATATAAGCTCTGGACAATGCTGTCAGACTTCAGCAGAGGAAGTTTAATTCAGCCCATTTCTGAACAGCTTCAAAGGGTAGCTATTTCAAATCTCATGCCAGAGATTGGCTTCTGAGACCACAGGTTTTAACATATCTACACCAGGAAGGACAAGTATCCTCCTTGAGTCCCATGACCTACATTCAGTCTGCTTGCATGTGGTTTTAGTTTAGTCAAAGCTCACCTGTAGGCTCAGGCACAGTTTGCTTTGCCTTCTGAGCTCAAGTTAAGACAGAAAAGAGGATGGACCTTTTTGGGCTTGAGAGCAAGTGCGTATCTTTGCTAAACTCACTGCATAGGCAGACATAGAGTGCAAAACCTCAGCCTTCCACTCAGTCTCCTAGAGCTGTTCTTATACACAGACAGACCTTGTTCAGTACTTTCTATATCCCATCAGCCCCATTAGTGGGCAAAGAGATTTTCCTCTGCTCTGTGCAGACGTCTTTAGTAGTCTATGCTGTCAGTGTGTGGATTTTTATATTTAAATATCATTCATTCCCAGAATATTTAAAGGTCAGTATTAGCAAGCAAGCTACTCAAGGCTTCATTTTTGTAACACTGCTTGAGTGTTCTCTAGCATCTAAAGTAATTCACTCTTTTCAGCAGCCTTCTGTGTGACAATCACACAATGGTAGTAAAGCAATTTCCTTTAAAGGAAGAAATAAAGAACCTGATCTGCAAAACCATGCTTGCAGTTACATACGTAATTGACACATGAATTTCATGTATTTGCATATGCAAGCTCACAACCACATAGTAATTTAGATGTTAAATATTGGTTTAGTATTTGACTTCCCCTTTACCCGACCAGATCAGCGGGCATCAACAGTACCCTGCCCAAGCTCAGAGTATGTCTGTCAGAGCTGTAAGATGAGATAAGCCTAGTAATTACAGAATATTGAGATTTTTAAAATCATGTCCTCAGAAAAAAAGAATTTTTTTCAACACCAAGGAGGATAAATCACAACTAATTAAATAAATACTAGTCTTTAAACAGTTACACCCATCCATAATGGACAACACCACAATAACTTTTCCATAATGTGAGTTTTTTCTTAAGCCACATCTGTTAGCAATTACGTTATTTCTTTAAATCATCATATTGATATTTCATATAACATTTTTACTCACTATTGTAACTTTGAATGTTCTCATTGTTCAGATATATTGATAATTCTTTTCAGAATCCAGCTAAGTTACTGGTCTAAGAGATGTTGTATGTGCCAAATGAGTTACCTGTATTATACACTCCAAGAGAACAAATGAATGCAGGGAGTCAAAGGTGTTAATGTAACCTTGTTTACAGCACTACCCAACAACCATATGAGAGACCTATTGGCTAATTCTGTTTTGTGCAAAAAATGAAGAGTCAGCTGGTTTTTGTCACAAAGAGTAGGAATCACCGTTGTTAAATAAGTGACTGTCCTGGGGGTTTTCGGAAACTGCTCACATCATACTTCAACCTACCAAGGGGAGGAGGGAGCCATTGTATGAATTACCTCTGCAATATTTCATGAGCTAGTAAATTTTCTATGGAAATTATCCAGCTTGATGAAAATGTCTGTATTTCAAACCTCACAAGAGTCTGATTTAGAAGAGAAATAGTGCTCGTTTACTGCAGCTTCATTGAAGACAAAGATGGAGAGAACCTGAAGTGTTGAAATGTTAACGTTCCAAGAAAACTAATTATCATATTTTCACTTGCAAACTTCAAGCCTGCTGCTAATTAATCTCTGTGGAAAGGCTGTGTATGAATCAAATTATAATGTAAGTCAGATTATACAGGATGAGATGTATAACATACCCTGCCACTGAGGAGAAACAAAATGGATTGCTTGCACAGAAATGACAAAAAACCCAAAGAGCTTGCTCTTCATTAGTGCACCAATCTGTACCAGCCAGCTGATGACAGATTTGCCCCAATGGAGTGTTGCAAACCACCTTGGATTTTCAAAAGTTTGCCTGTGGTCACAAATTATCTAGATGCAAGGAGAAAAAACTATTTGACTGAGCAAACCTTGATGTGGCACTCGCAGAGTTCTGTTGTGAAAACATCTTGAGGGCAATCAAGTGCCATTAGCACATGTCAATGAAGCTTCTCATGAATTACTACAAAAATTACAGTTAAGTGTGCTCCTCCTCCATCACTGTCCAACCTTTCTGATGAAACAGTTTGGATGTCTGTTGAAGTATTACAGAAATTATCACCTGTCTGACAGTATAGTAATCAGAAGTATGTCAGCAGACTATTAATTTGGTTCATCTGCAATAACACCTTTATATAATTCATTTATTGATTATAGGATGAAAATGATTTGTTACCATTCACTCTGGAAATACTGTATCATGCATATAATGGGGAGAGCAAAAGAGACTTGAATAAATCGGTTCTCATTGGCAAGGGAAACCAAATACACATTGAAAAGGGAAACAAGATACACGTTTTCTAAACACAAGATCATGCTTACAAACTCTCTAAGTAAATTCCATGGACTTTGACTAAATCATTTTGTCTTCAATTTCTAGTCTTACGAACTATCAAATGTCAACAAAAAAAAGAAATGTTGTAAGTAGCTCCTAATACTTGCATCTGCATAGCTTGCCTTTCTTTTTATATCTTTTTTTATTTGATTAACTTATTATCATGCAACTTTCAGATTTGTAGAAGCTTGCATAGCTGTGGGGGGGTTTAATTCCTTTTTTTCTTCTATTTCTTTTTGGTTGCGGTTTTTTTTTTTCCTCTTTAAGATGGGATACAACACGGAATCAAGCAAGTCCTGTGCAGTGTTACTCTACCAGCTCAATTTACAATGTTGTTTTCATTAGTCTACTTGTTGATTATATCCGTTCTGCCATTGTTATAATTTATTACAAAGCCTCTTTTTGTGTGCACATCTGTTTTAGCAGTTGCACTCGTTAGATCTATCCACACAGGCAAAAGAAGTTTTCCTTTACCTAGGCTGCATTACCTGGTATTCCACAGCTTGCACATACACACTTTCTGATGAATTATTAATCAACAGTTGTGAAGTGTAACAGCATGCCTGGGTATGGTCAGCATAGCTGGCTATTCCAGGTGCTTCCAACCATCCGCATTTCCCCTCTTTCTTCTTTTCACCCACCAGTCTCTGTGGACTAAATACTCCAAAAGAACAGCAAGCAAAGTGTTTCAAGACCATCTGGCCAATTTGATTCTACACAGTTCAAGGCCTTGTCATTTCATACAGAAATCATTTTGTTTTAAATCTGAGAGGCGACAGAGTGCTACGCTCTTTTCTGACCTTACATTTTGCTCTTTTTTCTGTAACATCCCATTATGGGGCTGAGCCTTCCCTCTGCTCATCTCATGACTTTCAATCTCTATTTAATCTTAAAAAAACCCAACAGACTCTGCCTTCAATAATTTATTCCAGATGAGAATCTGACCTTATATACACAGATAGCGTAGAAGTTCAGTGAGACATGGCCCTATTTCCTCCCTTCTCCTTTGCTTACACAGATAGATGGAAATTCTAGCCTTAATAAAGTCAGTGCAAGTTTTGCTGTTGACTGTGAGGGGTCAAGGTTTCCCTCCTACGATTTCTGTAGCAGATAGGTGATTACTTGTCACCTCAACATGCTGAGCTGAATTGTCCTGGACCAACAGGGTGATTTATTTGTGGGTAAAACAACTGTGCACTACCTTAGATCAACAAAGTGATTTATTCATACTGGCGCTTAAGGAATTAAATTCTACACGACTGTGATTTTCCCTGGATATGCTTACAGTCAGCCTTGCTACTGCTTTCTAGTCTCCTATGCAACTCTTACAGCAAATTTTGTTTTGATTCTTCGTAGAATCTAAACAGCTGGAGACACTGTACTGAGAGCTCCAGTGAGCAAGTTCAATAATATTGGTTAAGGTTAGGAAAAAGAAATCTAATTGTGAACTCACAAAATGCTAAGCTTCTAAAAGATCACTGAAACTAGTTTAGGGAATAGAAACCACAGATCAAAGTTATAAGACCTTATTTTCAGCAACTTGACTGGTCTTAGCCATTTCTTGTTTCTTAAAGATATAATAGAGTGTACGTGAGGTAGAGCTTACCTCTTAGTAACCCTGTGAGTTAAGGTATAACTCACATTCAGAAAGAGTTTGCAAACAGAAGAGTAAATTAATGAAAAGGAAATTTACACTTTCTATTCCTTTGGTTTCTCGTCGTGTTTTCATGTCTCCATTTGCAGATCAGTGATATCTAAATCAGCAATTTGAGGAGAATTCTTGTATAGAACCATGACTGTATAGTTATCTTTTCCTATCAGCTTCTCTTATCTGGCATTTCTTTCGTCTTCTTTCCATTTTCCTTGGCATAGTTGTGTATTCTGCACAAATTCCTGAACCACTTTCTCTTCTTTTCTCCTATCACCACCTTGTTCTCTCCTGACTTTTCCTTCAAGACCCCACAATCTGTCCCATGGTATTATCCCTTCCAGCTCATTTCCTCAATCTCTCATCTCTCTCTCTATTCTGTTTTTTTTTTTTAACTTATTTTAAGTCAATATACTTCTGCACTTTTCACCTATCTTTTGGAGCAATCTCAGGTGTAGTACCTCCTGCCTTCATCAGCCCCCACCCGTGGTCCAGCAGCTTTGATGTACAGACTAACTGGAAGATCACGCAGCTTCCTCTAAGACAAGACCAGAAGTTAACTAACCTCCTTGTCCTAAATGGCTTAAATGACTTGCTCTCTGACAGCTCTTGTAACACTGACAAGTCCGACATTGGTTTCCTCTCTTGCCAGTGCTGATTCCACTAGCAAGGGCAGGATTTTGCCCTCAACTATTCACAAGTAATTAATGCATTATTGAACAGGAATAAATAGATAGCAATTAAATAACAAGTATTAATGACTTATTTATTAACATATTAATAGTTGGCCTGAGAGTAATAAATGCAAATTAGTGTAAAGTGGTACCAAAAATTGTGTCGATAATAGGCCCTGAAGTAATCTTGTGTGTTCAAGATAATTACAAATATATTTTCCTTTCAAAAATCTACTGCCGGGTAATTTTTTATGGTTTGCTATAATATCATTTTAAAATTAGAAAATTAGCCCTAGTCTCATTAAAATAATTTTGCAGTGCATCAGGCTTTATTTCAAGTGCAAGTTTCACATTATCTTCCTGCCTACAGACCTTACGTTTTTTTTTCAGAAAGCCTCCTTATGTGCCACCATTTTGGGCCTATGCCTGGTATACTAACAGTGTTGGTTTAGCTTACTACTTACACAGCTTTTACTCATCGTTAGTATGATTATGTAAAAAGTACCTCTGCAAGTGGGGGTGATACCTGGAGGGTTAAATCCAGCAAAAATCTCTAAAGGCTAGATTTTTTGCCCCTTTTATTCCTGCTAACAGCAGTTCATCAGACAAGGAGTTCAGAAGTTTTAAATGTGAGCAAGGCGATGCACTGAGCTCTGCACACTTAACAACCAATCCAGCCACAACAGATCCCAGTCAGAAGACCATTCCTGCTCAGCTGTTTTACTAGAAACATCTTTTTTTAAACACTCTTATTTGCTTAGACAAAAAGAAAACCCTTCTTCACGCCTTGGCCCTGAACTGTTACTTAACTTTGGAAAACCGATTACTTGGTGAGGACAGCAAGACATTGTGACTTTTATCACTCCTACAAACAAGAAAAAGGCTTGGCTAAAATGCAAAGTCCTGTCTTCGTCACTGATCTGCTATCAATGGCAATTTAATGTATTCTTGTCTGCCACTGGTCCTGTTTTTATCAATTCTAGAATTTGGCACACATTTAGCATGTGACCATCTCTAATAAAAGGTCAGTAAATATTCAGCTCTGCCTCCATAGGTTGAGGAATGGAGGTCCAGACTTCCTCCTAGCACAGGGCCCACAGATCACTGTTTCTGCAAATCTTTGTTTCTACAAATATTTCTGTCTGCCTTTGTAGGTGGCATTTTTACTTCTTTGCAGCTTTCCTCATTAAAGGCATTGTAAATGGCTTTTTCAAAAAAAATCAAGTCCATTTCTGTATGGTACAGGGCTTTGGTGGCCCTCTCCCCACAGTGCCTTCCAAACCACTACGTAAATGTGATTGTGGCCATGTAATCTGTGTACCTGGAAATATAATTCGTTTTGTTGCTAATGAAGGTCCTACGGCACAAATTTATTAACAGTATACTTTTCCATGGGATAATAATTGGGTCGATAATATTAAACTCATAGGCTCATTATTTAATTGCAAGGGCAGATTATGAATACAGCTTCTAAAATGTATTTTAATGAAAAACACTACATCCTGACCTAATCATATCAACCTTATGCTATCTAATTAAGGATGCAAAAAATCATTAGAGTTGCAAAATATTAGTTCCAGCTCCATCAGGCTGTTAGCTGCCCCTTCATGAATATATATTTTTTTTTACTCTATGATAAATAGTTAATGAGGTAAAAATGACAAAATTTGCATGTAGGCAAATTAGTTTAATAGACTGATGTCTTCCTGGTCTACAGAAAGTGACCTTTTTCCTATCAAAAGAATGACTAAAAATACTTTGAAATGATGGCATGGATGTCATTCCACAAATGACAAATCACTTCTCTGAACAATATAAAAATTATAAAATGCAATAACCTTAAATTCTCATCATATTGTAAATGTGTCCTCTGCTGCTGCATTTATCAATTTAATAAAAGGAAATTAAGCATATTATAAAATACCCATTTATGGGGCAATTTTTAATCCAGGGAATAAAAATGAGAAGCATGTGGTTAATAGCAAGAAAATATTGCAAAAATGTAGACCTATTTTTTCCAGAAGGTTTGACTGACTATTTACTTGAATGACCTCCATTTAAAATATATTTTTTATATGGAGTGATGTAAGATATGGCAGTCTCATGCTTCCCTTTATAAAAATTGTTCACAGTTAATTTTGTATCTTATTTAAAAATTAACACATTAATAATGCACGCAATAAGGGCTAGTGATGTGTCTTCCATACTGATTACCTTGTACAATTAGACATACAAAAAGAAAGGGACAAGACAAATACCTTATGCAAATCTATGGCTGAAAAAAAAGGGTCTTTTAGTATCTGCAATGCCTACGAGCATAAAAGACCTGCACATATAGTTCCCAGTCTTGCAGGGAGATGCTCCACGTGGAGAACATATTTCTACAATGGAGAAAGTCTTTATTACAAAACTAGATTCACTGAAGAGCTAGCAAAACTTCATTTGATGGTTCTCTTTTCCATCAAAATAATATAAACTGCAACAATAAAAAAAAAAAAAAAACAGCAGAAGGGGAGGATTTCAGGTTTCTGAAGAACATTGGGGTTTTTTTCACAGCATTCCTGTTTCATACAGATAACTCAGGAGCTTTGGACTGCAGTCTCCTCTCACAAATTTCCCCCATTTTTGAGGCAGATCATGTGCCAGTGAAGGAAATGGTAGAGATCCGGCTGATACCAGTGATGTAAATTTCTGCACTCTTTCCACATTGCTCATACCTTCTTTTATTATATAGACTGCACCAAGATGTCCCACAGAATACAGGAATGTTTAATGCTGTGCCAGCCTGGCATTTGATTAGGGCTGATATAAAGGAAAAGACATGAAATTCATGCAGATGTAGACAGAATAGAATCAGAAACTTAGGGGCTTAGTAAAGACAAAAGTGTGCATCACTTTACTTTGTTGAATGTGCACTGCTGCCCACACAGCACTGGGATTCTTCCCTCTGCTCTGACTACAACCTCCAAGCTGCTGGATTCGGCTGAGGCTCGGTCCATTTTAAAGGATCTCAGACTAAGGTCAGATAGACACATTCCAGTGTGGCGTTTCATGCATGCCAGGCTGCATATTGGGAACAAAACTAGGCACTTACATATGTCTATAGCTGTGGTTCATGTTTTTCAGTGTTCTGGTCCTTGAAGTATGTGTTACTGTAGCAGTGGACAGTTCATATTTCCTCCATTCAGTGACAGACTATTTGTACACAGAAAAGTAATTTTTCTTTTCATTCTTTTATGTATGTCTTTGTCCCCAGCCTCTCCTTTCCACCCGCCCTTCTTTTTTTCTTTTTCTTTTTTTTTCTCTTATTCACCACTTGCTGCACTGCTGCAAGAAATGATGCACTGGTAATAACATTAGAAATTTATTCAGTACTCGGAAGAGAAATGTAGTTGTTTGCAGTTGCCTTATCTGCCCCTTTTTCCATATGGCATTGGTAGTTCAAATGCTTCTTGAACTCTGTCAAGCTTGGTGCTGTGACCACTTCTCTGGGAAGCCTGGTCCAGTGCCCAGCCACCCTCTGGGTGAAGAACCTTTTTCTGATATCTTACCTAACCCTCCTCCTGACATGTAAAATGAGGTCCACTATATATATTCTTTGACCTTATTTGTAACAAAGGTAATAGAAACCAATCATCAGTGGTTATGCTTTGACTTACTGTAGAAAGATTTCAAAATAAAATAAGTTCTATCTGTACAAAGAGTGGGAGTGGCTGAGGCAGGTGGCTGTGAAAACATTCACTCCAACTTTTTCCCTCCCCTCTGTGGAAACACCATGTGCTGCTCTGCACTTTTCCACAAAAATTAAGCTTACGGAGTATCTGCTTTTTCATTCAGTTTTTCCTTTCAGGGTCCAAACTGTCATCATGAAAAAAAAGTGGAAAATAATTACAGCTGTGGCAGATGTTTACAACAGTGACAACTGAGGCTATATATTTATATAATGCTGATCTTTCAGAGGTAGCTATAGAGACTTGAGAAACCTGCAAAACCCTAATCTGAAGTGCTTGTCCCAGTGGATTAGAAAGGAAAAACAAAACAACTCATATGTACTTAAGAGGACTAATTTCCTTCCTATATGGAATCTGTTCATTTTTACATTGAAGCAGGAGAGTTACCAAACAAAGCTTTGTATTCAGAGGTATTCCTAGATGTATAATCCAAATTGATGAGCACTTTAAAAATTGACCAAAAGCTGGTTTATAAAATAGTCCCATGGGAATTAATAGAAAGCAAGGAAGAAGAAGTCCCTCACAGAAGGAAGACAGTGTGCCTCACAGACTGCTGACCACGCTATTTCTTCTATTTTCAGTCATCTGAGAGCAATTATGACCAGAAGCCTCATCTGTGGATGGCACCCCCACCACTGGACACTTTGTAAACATATCAATCTCCTATACATCACAGATTAAAGTCTGTATTTGAGACTAGACACTAGTGGCTTAATGGAAAGGAAAGAGGAGTCATTTTTGATAGCCAAAGTGGAGAACCTTCCACTGCACATTTCCAACTTAACCCACTCCTCTGGGCAATCCTGGAAGGAAAGGGCTGGAGAGCAGAGCCTAGCTATCATTTCTGACTGACCAAACTCGCACCTCCTCCTCAGGGCAGCCCCACTTACGCCCCTTTAACGAGTGAATTCTACTTGTTCATGGAATTCACCAGTTTGCTGAGCTGGCTGAGAAATTATCTGGGATGATACTGACATTTAAACAAGTAGTAGGTCTCTATGACCCAGTCAAGACTAGTAGAAGCACAGATCATTTTTGACACCAATGATGCCTCTAAGCCTTTGGTTACTAAGCAGATTGTAAACCCTTATGATGTTCAGGCAATGCACATGCAACATCACAAATTTCCCCTGAGCATGCTTAACTTCTCCCTTCAGTGAAGCATCCGCAGAATAATTTTGTAATATCTATGTCCTCTTTGGTAACACCCAGAAACACAAAGCATTACTTTGGATCACAGACTCCTTTTGCAGACACTGTTCACCACTCACCATCCGTCTTTCACCGTTGATTCCTCTCCACTGCTCAGCCCTCTTTATAATGTAGCTCAGCTCCTGACCGGAAATCTCTAAGTCCAGTGGAACAAAGAATGTGCCTTCCTCACCATGAATACGTCGAAATACATCCAACAGCCAACCTTCGCTATGTAGCCTAAGGGTAGAAATGACACAGTGGGTTCATTTTTGAAAGGACTCTTCACACATGCAAAAAACGAGGTATCCTACAAAAGTTGTCCTTTTGTAGACTTCTAAATCTTGATTTTACCTTCACGACTATGCTCTCCACCCATGAGTTAGAAGCTTCTTTCCAATAAGGTCTCCAACATACAGCCCTCCCCAGCCCTCCATAGGATTTACAGTACCTGAATCAAATCACATAAATGTAGCAACAATTTATTTTAATTATTAAAAAATATTGACTTCCCAAAAAGATCCTGATCTTCTTTTCCTTCAGAATGTCTGATGTCTGTCCTTAGCATTGGGCTGGGTAACAATTCCAGTACGATAATTAGGCCTAAATGGAAGTCCTGGTGTGCCAGGGTTCAATAATGGGCAAACCATGTCATAGATAAAGGAACAACTCACCATTATTTTCAAACCCAAGCCTGAAGTCTACACAATCTAAACTTCGCTTGATATTAGAAAAGTTCATTTCATTTGCTGTCTTTGTTTTTCTATGATATTTCTGTGCTGTGGTAAGGAATTGACTAAGCACTACACAGTAAAACTTTCTACCACAAGAAAGGCTTGCTGTGTGGTATTTCTTAATGTAGGTGAAACCAAGAAATATTGTGAGGCTTTTGGAAAAGTCTGGTGTCACATTTTTAGCCTAAGATGAACTTAAAAACTTCAATAAATTGCTGTTGGATTCAAATCAGACCTCTTCAATTCATCTATTTTTCACTCCACTTTTATGCCAAAACAGGGGTTCAGAAACTAAAGATCAGAAAATCTAGAATCTCAGTTTTGGACATTGGATGGAATCTTTCCTTTTGTACCCTCCTCCAAGCTAATACTTTATTATAATTCAGCCCTTGCTTGGTGCCAATTTCAACCTTGTTCCTTCTCAGAGACTGGCTGGGTAGTTATGTGAAGTGCATAGATTGCTGTTTGGCTCAACAACCAACAAAATGCCTGGACTTCAGTGGGGCTGCACAGTTCCTTCATTTCTTGGCAGGTGAGAAACAGAGCACAGGTATAACTCCTTTGCCCTTCTGTACTCTCACCCTTCACACTTGTGCCAGTTCTTGTGACTGGTCTTAATCCTTAGGTCTTGTATTGGCCTGTATGTGCCGAACAATGTGTGCACATGGGAGAGGCAGAGGGTTGTTTAAGTAAATCAGAATGAACTTCACATTTACACCAGTTCTACATCACGTTACAGTGCTCACAGTAAGTGCAGAGAAACACACTCAATAAACTGTTTAGTACACTTTTGTCCACAAGTGAGATTTAGTGTGGAACAGAAATAAGGAGATGCACCAAGAGACAGTTTTCATCCTGATCTCATGAGGAGCTTTAGCACTCTCTTTAAAGGGGAATGTGTACCTTAAGGTCAAGCTCCATATCCAAGAGTTTCTGTGAGAGAGTAGCTATTCTGATACCAAAATCTGGCAGCCTGGCTCAGCATCAGATTAGGAATTTGTATCTCATGCTTTGCTGCAAAGGTGTTCTCTGTACTTTTTTCCCCACCCTTCTTTTTTTTTGAAGCATTCTGTTTTGAAGCTGCAGCCCTAAATTTGCTGTAGTTTCCAAGATGTCATTTTGGGATTCTCTTATGAAAAGGGGAGAGCAGCTGGAAGAAAAACTAAACAAGAGGTAGCTAGTCCTGGGAATATAAACAAACTGGCTACAAGAAATAATAGAAAATGCTCTAAAGTGTGAAATGCAAATCAGTGCTAAGGCAAAGTAGGATACTAGAGTAACTGAAACCACAGTATAGTAGAAATTATTTTTGTAAATAACTAGTATCCTTCACAGAGTAATTTACCAAATTCCACAGTGTCTTCAAAGACAAGTTTTTCTCTTAATCTCTGGATCCCCATCAGATGATCTTTTGATACAATAGATACATTTTTGCAAGAATTGACTCACGATTTAGAATTATCTTGTACTTAGGTGAAAAACTATCAGTCGAGCTGGTGGGCTTTCTGACCTTCTGCTCATGTTGAAGCAATATTATTCCATGGTGTTTGTATTTGAAATTCCAGGTCAGCAATTTAAATTACTTGTCACTTATCTTGCTAAACAAAAGAAAGACCTTGCCATTTATTTAAGCTCATTTAATGTAACATTCTTATTTCAAATTAAGTAAAATTTAATGAAGTTAAATTACTGTCTATTTGCTGCTATAAACATTTTCTATATGAAGATTTTAAGCACATGGTTATAAACAATATAATTAACTTTGAATTAATTAAGAATCATGAAGGCTGTCTTCCAACTTATTTCCTTTTGTCCAAAAGGACTCAGCCTGCTCTTGTTACCTGCTTTAATTTCTTTTCTTCAACGTGAAAATAATAAAACACTTTTTGTACCTTAACATGGGTTATTATAAATATAAAAGTAGTTATTTCTATTGCTAATAGAATAAAAAATCAAAACTCAGATTACGTTTTCTGGACATATGAGAATCAGTATAATCCCCTACAAGTTCATCTATTTGTCTCTCAGAAAGAACAGAAAACATTGAAATGATTTGCTATCCAGTCAGTTTAGAAAAAAGTCTTCTAGAAGAATTACACAAACCAAAATTTGAAGGGTAATTTTAGTGGTTTAAAATAATTTATTACATCTTCGCTTAAGCCTTTCTCATCCTTTTTTGGAAAACCACTGTTAAAAAATACAAAAACAGTTTTGCTGTTAACACTAAAAAATGTAGATTTTTGAAGCATTTCCCTGAATAATGTTTCAATACCAGGAAATTCAGACGGTTTCCAGCAGACACTTTTAGTTGAGAGGGGTCTGCATTTTCTCACAGTGCAGAAAGCATTTCACCAACAAATTCCTGTCTGTTTCTAATGTCTAGAGGAATTAAACTGAAGGAATTGCAACCAGTGCCACTTCATTTTTCCAAAAAGTAATTAGACTATCTCTCCATGCTAGATGTACTACAGACTCTCAAGACACCCAAAGGGAGCCAGATTTTTTGAGGTATTTTGGTTTATAAAGATGCAAATAGATGTCTAATGCTGCTTATCCCCTGCCCATGATTTCATTAACTTCCTTTTTGTTCACCAGTGTTGCCATGAAGCTTTTTTGCTCTGGCAGAAACAGACACTTCCCCTACTTCCTTTGGTGGTCTTGTGGGTTCAGTGTTCTTATCCCTTTTTTTTTACATACTGTCAAACACTTCAGTTTAATGGCAAATTGCTGAGTAATTCTAAAAAATGGCACCAACTCCTCCATTTAACTTCCCTGTGGACTGGGGTCTTAAGACAGAAGATATCGCTCAGTATTTATACTGGTTTGCCTTACAAGGGAAAAATACGGTGGATGTCTGTTTAAAAATATGTTTTCTGAGCTGAGCAACATTCCATTTGAATATATTTGAGATATAACATCTGAGAAATACTCACACAAAGGGTTGCTACTGCCTTGGTTCTAACACTTTTCTCTTGAAAACAAGTGCTGTTATATCAACATTCAAGAAGCAATATTATGAATTACAGAGGTGTTTTCCTTAGAAACATTTTAAAATGTTTTAATGCTGTCATTGTTGTACTGACAGTGTGCTGCTCAAGAGTTGTAGCGATGTCCAACCTTCCCCCTGTGTTGGGCTGTACAAGGAAGAGAAAGTTGATCCAATTGCAGAAACTCATAGTATAATTTTACTCTGCACAGACTCCAGTATTCAAAATTTGTCCTTTTGTTATCAAGCAAGGAACTTCAAAGACCTTATGCAGTGTAACATATTTTGTTATTTTCCCTTTGCTTTTGTATTTTGCAATGAATCATTTTTAAAATGTATTGTGCTAAGACAATTTTTTTTCCCTTAGTAACATTATTCTCCCACCCCTTTATTGGAAAACATTATGGGAAAATTGATCCAGAAGGAAAGATACCTTTGATGATCTTGCACCTGTTCCCCAGACAATGAAGATGTTGGTAATATTCTCATAAAAACCTGCCTTACAAATGTTTTAATTTAAATTAATTTTCCTGAGTAATAAACGACAGCAGCTAAAACTTATGAAGCTATTCAGAACTATTAAGTCAATGATTAAGAAGGCATTAACGTCTCAAAAACTAATTAACTAGGCTACCAGTATATTGAAGTTGTGTACAGCTTCCAGGAATGCAGAAGCTTTGAAATACTTTCCAGAAATTTAGGTGGCCATTTATCTTTTCCTGCCCTCTGCAGAGTTTGAGAAAGGGTGACTGAGGGACGATTTTGTCATATGGAGAGTGTATGCTGGGCTTTTCTATTCTTACATCTGCCTGCATCTTGCCTTTGCACATGGTTTTTTATTGGTGCTTGACGACATTCATCCCTGGATGAAAGGAGGGCCAGTACAAAATTCATACTACATTATAGATGAGCTACTCAGAAAAAAAACAAAAGCAAACAAACAAACCAAAACAAACCAAAAAAACCAACAAACAGTTTTTTCACTCAATATATTAGACATCCAATCTAATTAATTTTCAGCATCCCACACCTGTCCCTATTGACTGCACAGTTAATTGGCGTCTACTAGAAAGGTGGCAAGAAAGGTAGTTGGTCAAATTTCACGATGAACTGAATATTGAAAATGGGCTGAAGTAATGGAAAAATTATTTGGATTAAGTCATGCCATGATGATTCAGATCAAGTGATAAATCCTGGATCATCAAAAGGCCGTAAGGCTCTGAGAGCCTCTAGAGACTCAGAGATTTTGCTCTTCATATCATATGTAGCTTTCTGAAATTTTTCTTATTTCTCACAAAACCCTCGCCTGTAACACTAAACACAACATCTTCCAAAGTACCTAAATAAAAGGTACACACACTTTACAGCTTAAGCCCTTGACACAGGTACCATTGCCTGATGCCAAAGGAGCAGAGGCTTCTAGACTCTATGAACAACCATGGTATCAGCTGTGCTCCTGGTAAGGAAGTAAATGGCTCCATCTCTGACTTGCTGTGCCCAGCAAATCCCAGTGCTTTAAAAGTTAAGCAGAAGCTAACCCCTCCTTGGTTACCTGCAATTCTGGGCTCTGGATGTGTGACACTGATGGGTCTTCTCTGATGTCACCTTATTTTATCTAACAGGAGAAGGGGCATGGGCCTAAGCTCCTAAGGGAATAATAAGACAAAGAGACATACCTTAATAAATACAGGTACAATACTGTCGATGAGATCATGAACAGGATTGTATAGAGCATCACAGTGATTAAGGCACCAGGAACCCCTGACTCCTCAGCTCTTAGAAAGACCCAGGAGAGCTTTGCGGCATCAGCAATGGGTTTGTCTACACCGTTCCCAAATCGCTGTCACAGAGAAAAAAATCAATGTCAAAAAATATCAAACTGATTAGACCACAGAGACAAAAGAACCTGAATTTCTTTATTAGAAGAATTTAAGTGTATTTTGCAGGGAACACAGTCTGAAAGTTAGGATTCTGCTATACAGAATTTGAAATTAACCATGAGATGTGAAATAAACTATTTTCTGGCTGATTTTAGTGCAATTAAAATCTACCCTGTAGAGGTGACTTATTCAACAAAACCCATGTCACACTGAAAATACTCAAAGTGAACTCTGCTAATGTATTTCAGGAAAAAGGGAAAGGGAAGAAGGCTGAAATTTGCCTTATTTCTATGACCAAGTAGGCATAATATTGAATGATTTGTTTTCTTCTCCAGAAATCTATTATTTTCCTTTTTTTCTCCCCCCCCCATCTAGTTCTTAAAAACTAGCTACTGTATTGACATATTATTGCCCTCTGCTGGATCAATTTAGAAGAATTTAAAACATATCATGGATCTTCTACTGTCCAAAGCTAAAATAAATTCCTCTCTTCACTTTTTCCTTTTTAAAGTGACACGGTGACAGCTATACCCATATTAGACCATGTTGACACATTTTGCAAAGATGTGAAACTGAACCACCAAACATCCAGTGTTTATCATTCAGAGAGAGAGTCTGTAACCTTTAGGCTTCAAGAAACCTGCACCTCTCTGAGCAACTTGGCTGAATTAATTCTTAGAAAATGTCAAAACTTTCTTCCCATTTTTGGCTGCCTCCTATACATGCAGTGACATGCGCAGCAAAGGAACAACAACTACAAGTCCAATGATGAGCTATAGAGAGACAGAGATTCTTGAGGACATTTCTGTTCTCTCTTCATCTTTGGTAACACTGTTAGATTTCTGTAATGGAAATTAAAGGTCCCAGGACACTGCTAATGACATATAAAGACTAGCCACTAATTCAGAACTGTCCATATTTGTTGAAAAAATATTAAAATACCCTGGTTCTGTTCTATCTCCCAGCTGTATCTTCTGTTCTGGGGGGGAGGGGGGGAGGATGGGGATGTACACCAAAATCCAAAAACCACAAGGAACTGTCTAGCAAGAAAAATCCTCTGCACATTAGTCACATCCTGACATTCCTTCAGAGAGGCAAGGGTCTGAATGGCAAATAAGAACAAATTTCTCTCTTATCTAAGCAGTTCTATCTGCTTAGTTGGCATGGGAGAACTGTTCTATCCTTTTTTTCTAAAGATATTCTGTCAATCTGTATACCTTCTGTGATCCTCAAAGACATGATCCAAGAAAGGTGTCTTCAATTCAGTTGCTCAAATAACATTTGTCAACATCTCTCTCAAGTACTTATCATACCACTGAGGGATGGTCACGTGAGCCTTTTGCAGTGTCTACTGGTTTGTAAGACACATATCCATGTGGCCAAAGAGGTGTTACTGTCAGCTTTTTAGAAGCTACAGACAGATGAAGTGAGTGGGGTCCCAGGAAGGCTCTGACAGAACTGGAATTTGAACTGCATAAGAGTTTCTTATCTCTGGAACATCCTTCTACAAGCTGATAAATCAAACCTGAAATCACACATCTGACACAATATTTTAGACCAGTACTTTACACACACACGCACATACACACACATGTGCACACCACCCCCCCCTCCAATGCAACTGCTCTCTAGCCTTTCCTTGACAATGAAAAACATTACTTAGTAAACACAAAAACTTTTGTCTCCAAGGCTATCTGTCATCTTTCATAAGTATTAAGGCCATTTAGGATACTAAAATACATTCTAGCACTAAAATATCTCATATTACCACAACACAATATTTTAAAAAGGTTTGATCTAAAATAGATTGGCAAGTAAATCTGAAATAGCTGCTGAAAGAATGCCAGGAGAAAAAAAAATTACAAATGCAATAATGAAAACACATGTAAGAGATATAGTTTCATTTTGGAAAGGATACACACAGAATATTGTGTAATATTTGAACAAATGAGTTTCTACCAAAAATAATCTTGGTGGTAAGACTGCCAAGTTTTCAGTATGAAGTACAGAGAGGTGTTTACTTTTTTAACATTGTAATGAAAAACCAAGTTACTTTATTTGTATCTCGTGTTTCCTCCTGACCAAGTGCTATTTGAAATTGGTAATGATCCTGTCTGTGTAGAACTAAGCACAATGCCACTGAAGTCAATGGAAGCAATTTTCTCAATGCAAGTGTGGGAAAGATAAGGCAGACCTCAGCCTTTCTTCCAGGTTTTACGAATACACCAGTATTAGAAGGGAGAAAAAAGCCTTTTAAGCATTTCGATATTTCTGGCCTGGTTATTTCATTAATACCTCTTTTTCTCTTAGGAAAAACACATATCTCAATCAAATAATTACAATTAAAATTCAATTCTGTGTTTGTTTTATATCACAAAATTTAAAAATAAATACATAAATACAGGCTGTCCAAGTGAAAACTAGAGCATGTTGCCACATGCTCAAACTATTGCAATTACTTCCCGAGTAAGCTCCAATTAAATTTATTGAAGAGCTGAATTTTAATTTTCAAAACCATTGCAATGGGAAAGAGCATGTAAAGAATAAGAAGCACCTGCAGAGCACAGGTTAGCAGATGAGGAACAAAGAGAATTGAGAAAACCTGATGCCCAACAAGGCCTGTGGATTACTGCTTGATCTAGAGTGAGCAACAGAAACATAGATGACTTTGAAAGACCAACAAGGGCAGAAGATGAGCAACACCACATCCCCCAAAGAGCTCTCAGAATCCCTCACCCATTAAAAGGGCCCTGTATCACATACGCAGTGAGAGCCAAATTTGAACTGCATTTCCTGGGAGACTGAGCATTTACCTTGGGTGTGATAAAAGCTGGCATTCACCAAAGTACTGTTGGGCTACACAGCACATAACATAGGGTTGGGAGCTTTGCTTTCCTGATTTTATATATGATGAAGCTCTCTTCTTAAAGATGTTTATCTTTCGATCTCACAAGTCTTTTTAGGAGTGCCAGCAAATTATATTAACTACATTGCATTTCAGAGAAGTGCACGATAACCTACATTTTTTTCATTTTGTCTGTTTCAGTGCTTAGAAAAATCTGAAGCGTTAATAATCAGGATTGCTCATTAACCCATCTCCATTAACATCCAAAATTGCAGCAATTTTTTTCAAAGCAGACACAATCACTCCAGCAGTGGATTTACTTTTTTATCTCCATATATGGATTGTACAGTGCTCTTAATTTTATGTAGAAACACAGTGACTCCATTAGATGGGAATTTTGTTAATAAAAAGGTAATGTATAACATTATTATTTAATTTCTTTTTAACTTTCATGTTCCATTGCCAGAGGTGGAATTTCATATCTTTCAGTGATTCATTGAATAAAACAAACTTCTACGTCAAATTCTCATGTCCAAGTTATTTTAAGTGACTCACCCCCAGGAATGAATCCACTACAAACACTGCCAAGGGGTCTAGCACTGTCCATAGTCCCATAGCTATGATAAACTTTGACAAGAAGGAGGGGAATGAGTCAAACAGCTGCTGACAGCCCCATTTGATCAGGACCATAAGAAGCAGCCCTGCATTCAGGGTTAGGGGTCCCACCACTACCATGACCAACTCTTCACTGGTGTGCAGCAAGGAGTTCTGGTAACACAACTCAACAGTGTGAGGAAAGAGCCGGAATCTGTAAAAAAGCAAAAGGAGAGTGTTTATCTGTGCTCCTAAGCAGACCATTAAAAAAAAAAAAAGTAGAACATGCATGCTGCATTGTAAAGTTGCATCGCTATCTGCGTCACGACCCTCTGACCAAAAACTTTGTGAAGCTACTCAAAAAAATAAAATTTTCTCGTCCTCCTGCCTCTGTGTCTTTTGACCCCCTCTGACTCTCAGTTTACTAAGTGCACCTCCAGGCCCTTAAGACTATGCAGAAAAGGTTATACAATATTACCTCCCAGATGCACCATCATGAGCACAGGCCTGAGAAGCTTACCTGTCTCTGCATACTGCAGCACCTTTGGGCATTGCATGAAGCAGAAAATCTGATATGGAAGACATAGCTTTCAGCATGCCTAAAATGATCGGAAATGTTCCTCTTGCCACCATGAGATGGTGAGATTTGCAAAGCTCATACAATGGAAGTTTGCTCGTACTGTAAGAGACATGAACTGCATGGCACTGTGCACTACATACATGCTGCAATTTAAGTCAAAACTTTCAATCCAGATAAAGTGGCTTAGATTCCGCTCTTAGCTAAGTGTAAAGTGTTTGATTCTCACTTTGGTTCTGACTTGTGAGTGCTACCACTGTACTTGGTAGAAGTAGAGAGCACTCAGATCAGTCTTAGGTTGTTCAGGCACACAACTGCAGACTGGGATGCTGATCCAGGGCATTATGGCTTGATAACATTATCTCTTATCTAGCTGATTGCCTGGGACAGCTGTGACTAGCGGCTTTGAACATGACCACCACTCTCATGCATTTCTTCCTTCTGTTGAGTTTCCTTTGTTTTCACAGACTCTCGATGCTTGGCCTCCCAGAAGTTCTAGGACCAGCTGGTTGAGCACACATGGGATGTTCAAGGACAGAAGTGAGAGATGGGTGGCTTTGCATTAAGATCTAGAAGACCACCTTAACAATATCCAGCACTGTCCAGAGTCCGTTCAGTTCAAATTTTAGCCAATAATCAATCCCACTATCACAGCAGATATAGGTTGGAAAGTTGCATGTTACTGGCTCCTAGTGACTGATTCAAGTTTGTGCAATGCTTTAAAGTTAACAAATACCCAAAAAAAGTTTCTATTGGACAAATCACGCCTTTCCTAAGCACGATGGAAGTTTCTTACTCTGTAAACCCATTTTCCACCCCACAGCAACATATAGAGAATCAGGTATATATCACTAGTGGACTTGTTTTCCATCTTTTTTTTTTCATGTCAAGTAGTGACAAGCAATGATTTTCCTGCAACTCTCTAGGGAGCTCTAATTCCTGAGCTAAAGTCTATGTATCATACAGTTAAAAAATGTCAACCCATTGTAGTACTCACAGTAAAATTGATATATCAAAGTTAAATTCCTAGAAGTATTTTACTCATAGATCACTTCAGTAAAATGAAATATGATTTGAATGCTTCTTCAGTTTTGTGCACTTCTTAGGCATTTTGAAATACTTTATCCAAAATGATAAATGATTCTTCTGGAAGACACATAACCTGCTAGGTATCTCAGAGGGAAGAGAGGTAGGCATTGGCCCAAGGCACACAAATGACACATTATGTTCTGGGTTTAGAGTTTGCATTACTAACAACTCCACCTGATATGCAAATGCGACCTCCTAGGATCACATTTGCATATCAGATCATCTAGAATCTGCATGCAGTCCTTGCTCTTAGTCTCTGCAGAGTCTCCTATCCAGGCTTTCATGTAGAGCCCTTAGTCTTAGTCTTAGTCTTAGTTATTGATTCTCTTCATAGTGCAAAGGAACTGCTTTGAATCAAGCTATTTGGAGAAATATTCTGACTGAGAAAAGAGGCTAACAGGACTTACTTTGTAACAGGAACTGAGATGGTCTGAAGGAAGAGCCATTGACTCAAATAATGCAGGTAAAGTCTCACGAACCAAAGCAAAACTACTAGTAGTGCGAGCAGCCAGAAGTCCCTGGAGCGCCAGTGTGAGGCTCCTAGCTCTGAAAAGACTGTGTATGCCACAAAATGGAAATGCTCCACAACCTGCCGGTACAGTTTCACTTCAGCAGCAGAATGGCAGCTAGAAATATATGGAAACAAGGCAAAAAGTCATTCGTAAAGACATAAAAGGAATACCAGTTGCTAAAACACTGTAGAGTCCTGTTATAAAGGTAATTTGGTACAGATTCTAATCACAGCTTTTTATTGAATAATGCATCTGACAGTAAAAAAAAAAAAAAGAGATGTTTTTCCATGGCAGCCCAGGTGAGAGGTGGCTTCCTCACAGAAATCATGCTGCCATTTTCATAAAGAAGACAACAGCTCACATTTAAAATGAAGTTTTTAAAAGTCCTTTGCTTTCATTTTGATTTTCACTTTCTCACAAATGGCTCTCTGAGGAACACTTTTTCCCTTATTTTTCTTTAGACAAAACGATAAAAGAACTTGTCATATTTGTACTGAAAATATTAATTTTATTGAAAACCTGTGAACAGCTTTTTGGCATTTCGGTAAGAACATTCGGTCAAATATCTCAGTACACAATGTGGGCTAAAACTCCTCTTTAGTTTCAAATGAAAGAGAAAATAAAAGGGAATTTGCAGTGTAAAAGGATTCTGCTACTGAGTGTGGTGTGATTTGCCCTTCAAATTAGTTACCGCAGTGCTTCAAAGGGGGTGGAGGGAGATGCAGAGATGCAGCTTTGCATTATATTTCCAAGAGTTATCTTGGAAATATAACAGAGTATCTGAACTGATTCAAAGCTGAAAAGACAGTAGCTTCTTTGACCTTTGGAAACTTCTGACTGCTATGCTTATTTCCACCAATTTAAACGACTAAGCAGCTGAGATGCACAACTCTAGGACTGAATATGATGTCATCATGCTCAGACTGTTATTTATGTTGATTAAGCCTTCTGAAAGTTCAGAAAGATAAAGATGTTTTTGTGGAAGAAAACATACTGGCTTTTTAAAATGCAGCATGTGACTGGAGAAGAAGCAACAGGCATACTTGTGCTGTATTTTATACCCTTTTAAAGCACATTCCTGTCTACACATATTTCTTAAATAGCTATGTACTTTTCTTTCTTCAGCAGTCACAAAGAGAACTGTGAATAACAACAGAGAAACTTAAAAGGTTTCTGCATTTGTTCTAGGTTTGAATGAGAAGGAGAAATAAAAACACCACACTTGCCAGCCATAGGTCTGGATTTTGAGACCAGCCTTGGCATCATATTACTCCTGATCCTCAGTGTTGAGCAGGATGCATGTGTAGGAAAGGGCATGCTGTCAGCCAGTTCTTTTTCTCATGAGAAGGCTCAGGCTTTAGTTACCTGTTTAGTTGAAGAAGAGGATGAGAAGTTGTCAGAAACACACCACAAAAAAACCCCAGGTTTTGGGTGACTAAAAGGCTTCAAGTACAAATCACTAAAACTTATTGCAGAAACATATATTGGGCTGAGATAGCTAATCCTTGCAGTGACTGTAGTTTGATCTGTTAGGGGGTTTGAAGGTTTTTTGAGACATTACAGTCCGTTTTTCTTATATCCCAATCAGTCATAAAGTCCTACTTTAGAGACTCAGGGCTACATCATGAATCACCTTCCTCATACTGTAATTATTTTCCCACAGCAGCCTACAGGAACATCACAACACATTTCATTAACATTATGAATTCTTAGTCTAGGCTTGTGTGAGAAAGAGACAAAGAAAAATGTAAAATAAGAAATATAATTGACGGTGGTATTATACTACAATAACCACAGAATTCTGAATGTTCTGAACTCTGCAGCTAGATTGCCCCACACTTCCTTTCAAATAAAGATATCTTTGTCATCTTTAATAGCTTCCATCAAAATTTACTGTTGAGGTATTCACTCCTTGAGAAGAGTTAAGAGGGCAGGATTAGCCACACTGGTATTTTAGTTAGACCATATCTTTTTTTGTTTGTGAAAAAAAAAAAAAAAAAAAAAGAAAAAATAATACTATCTTAGCTCATAACACTCTACTCATCCTTCATCAAACAAGCAGAATTGCAAAGATGTCCCACCCAGCCTCATCCATTTCAGAAATCCACATCCTACAGGGATCATTGCCAATCTTCACCTCTGTGCTGAGAGCACAAGTAACCATGTATTTTTCACAAAAATCTGGATTTAGATCAGCACCTCATTTCATGCTGGAATCATTTACTACTAGATTATTTAGGCTCAATTTACTAAATGAAGCTGCTTCCACGTAAGAAACATCAGAGTGAAATGTTCAATATGACACTTATAAAAGGTTTCAAGACATAAATTCTTCCTTCCAACCCAACACAGAGATCGAGAAGGAGTGTACATAGCTCAAAGCACTGAAAATACCGAGTCCTCTTTCATTCACAGCAGTCCTGGAGCACCAGAAGTACTGAAAAACCTTAGTGACCAAAATATGGGGCTTGGAAGGTGAGTTAACTTCTTCCTCACTGGGGCAGGAGCTGGTGGTGCAATCAGCACTTTCACAGGAGCTCCATGAATACATTTACTCCAGCTCCATCTCTCATTGTGTGGAAGCTGTTTGTGCAAGCACTGTGAGTACACTGTACAAAGTGTGGTCATAGAACTTCCCTAAGTTTCAGACAGCAATGAAAGTATTCAACCTGTGCTTGCATCACTTCATTGCTCCCCAGATTACTTCCACTTTCAAAAGGTCAAAAGAGAGCTAATGTCTCCCCCTGTGAGCTATGTCATGCCTGCTGAGATGCTGAGATTCTCTCAGCCACGAGAACACACTTATTCAGTAAACTCCTAAATGAAAGTAGAGAAATTCAGAATATGCTCACTTCTCAAACCCAAAAGCCTTCCACGCAATGACCCTGCTTAAACCAGCAGAGCAATATCTGTGATGTCTTGGCTGCATCTTTCCTCTGAACAAACAATAGCAGCCCAGAAACTCCACAGAAAGCCAAGCTTGATGGAAGTAAAAGATATCAAGAAAGATATGTCCATTGGTAGAATCAAACATTAGTTTTTATTTTTAGAACAGCAATTTTTTTAAGACTTTATGATTTTCGTCAAACATCTTGATCAAAATTTCCTGCTTTTAAATGGAAATTGAAGTCCTCTTTACTGTTTAATTTGTCAGAAGTCCAGATTCTAAGTGTCACTTCTATGACTGTGTAACACCTTAACATGAGCACCACCAGCCAGTGGTAAAAATTGGTGGAAAAGGTAGCATATGCTATGATTCTGGGAAGGTCCCAACCTATAAGTGAAATATCTTCCTTTACTTTAAAACAAATTCTATTGACTCCAACTCACTTGGAAGTTTCAGCAAACCATTTCTGAGTACTAATTAATCACATTATAAGGCTGTTTACTGGCTGCCACTTCAAAACACTGGGCTTAAATGACCTCTCTCATTGACTGGTTTGAAAAATGAAGAAAGCAAGAGGCAGAAACACAAAAAGAAATTCACCAGACAAGTGGAAACAGCCCCTTTAAATACTTTTAGCTGGTATTAATAGTGAAAGCTTGAGGATGGAGTGATGGTGCTGGCAGCTACAGTTTTCAGAAGAGATAGAAAGTTGCTGTAGGAGAGGGAGCATCAGTATTACTTTTCAAAAAGCAAACAACCCCTCCATCCATAAAAAAAACACAAAACAAAACAAACAAAAAAACCCACCACAAAACAAACCAATTAAAAAAAGAAAACAAAACAAAACAAAACGCAAACAAACAAAAAGCCAAAAAAAAACCAAAAAAAAAACCAAAACCAAAAAAAACCCAACAAATCTCAAACCTTGGGTGAAAACTATATAAAGTTCCAAATGAGAAGCCATTTGAGCAATGGCTTTATCCATGATTCCTTGGATTACTGGTAAGTAATTTGGCTGAATGTTTCTGTTCTAGAGCATTAGTTTTACATTTTTCTTTGAGAAATGCTGCAGTAACAACTAGCAGAGACCAAATTACCATAAAAGCATGTCAATTATTTCAGTGGAAATTGTTCAGAATGAAAGAAACGATGCACCGATTCTCCTAAGCTGGGCTTGCTGATGCTGACAGATAAGACTGATAGAAGGCAGTGTGTAGTGTTGGGTGACACTTTGCTGCTGAGAAACCATGGTGAACATTTGTATAATCACTGCAAGACTGACACTTAGAACTGATGGTGGGCATAGATCATCAGCCTATGTAACCCTGCTTGCTCTCAAACTACACTGGTGTATACCAGATGAGGTATTCAGGATCTAGTCCTGAACGTATCTATTACTTACATTTCATAAAATATGGCAAAATAAATGTTTCTTTGTCACCCATAGAGGCAGAGAAGAATTAAAGAGCAAATGCAGACACAAATTGCTACTTTATGCAAATTACTTTCAGGGAATCACACATAGTCTTTACAGCCCAAGAGTCCGTGCAATGTATTTACCCAGCTACAAATTAAAAAGACCCCTCCCCACCATTGCCCTAAACTGTGGGTATTTAAACTTAGTAGTAAGTTCTTTATGGCTTGTCAACAGAAATAAAGCTGCAGGAAATATTGGCCAGTGTTACTACAGTGAAATGCTATCGCTTTCAGTGGAAAAAATCACACCTCTATCTGATGGCACATCAAAAATTAATACATGTAGCCCTTCAAATGGAAACCAGTTAGAATCACCACTGATGAAGCATAAGGCAGAAGAGAATATGGTTCATTCCATTGTGCACAACATAAACATATACATAAAACATAAAAATTTTATTATCATTAGAAGGATTTTATTATTATTCCTTCTGCATAATATTTTTCCTTTTCAAAGCTCGTACTCCGTTACAAGGAAATGGCCGTTATTCCAGGCTGTATGGTGATGATACAAATGACTTGCCCAATAAGCCAACGGCAGAGCTGTGAACCGAACTCTGCTGAGTTACAGTCCATTATTCTATCCACTGGATTCCTAATAAAATATTACATTTTTGTTTATTTGTATGCAAAGCGAATATAAGCAGGGAGAACATTTGCCAACAATATAGACACTGCTTTTTCTCATCTCCTTCCAGGACACACCTATGCTTCATATTCTTCATATTCTTTGCAAGCACCAAGAAAGCAGATATAACAAAGAGTTACAAAGGTTATCTAGGGAATATCTTCGGTAAGAGAGGTGGCAAAAGACCTGAGGGGACATTAAGCAGTTCCATAACATAGAAATGCTCACAGGAGGATTTGTTCTACAGCTTACTGAAAAATCCAAAATCATGTATAGAAGAAACGCTGAAAATCAAGACAGGTTTATTTTTCAGGTGCACCTGTGGTGGAAAAAAGAATCTGCCAGAAGCATGCAAAATCCAAAAACACTGAAGGAGGGATTTAGGAATTAAACATTCTTGAAAACTAGGAAAAACAGTAATCCAGTAACTGCAATAGTTGTTTCGGTTTGCTGAAAAGAACATGACACAAGTATGTGAATGCACGCAGAGTGATTGTGGCTGAGTTCCTTCCAAGGTCCAGGCTGTGCTAGCTCACGGGAGATGGCCAGCAGGCAGTAAACTCTGGATTAGCAACAGCCTAGGTGTGTTTGCATCACATGCATAGCCAGGAGCCAGAAACAAACACATCAGCTGAATTTTTCCCACAGCCCACTCACGGGTTTATATGCTGGCACAGCTGTTGCCTTGGAGGGACCACTGTGTTCTTCCGTTCTGGGGGGTGGACATTGTTGGTCAGTGGGCCAAGCCATGTTCATTAAAGAGGGAGGGAAGAAAGTGCTGACAGCTTCATATTCCTCTGGATACAACTGTACTAGCCTGAAAATGGTGGACACAATTTTCCCTATAAAAGAGTTTACAAGAACAGAAAATCGGTAAACAGCAGCAGATTCATGTCCTCAGCAACGCCTTTACCCAACAGTTTTAGGTTGGTGGATAAGCCCATCTCCTGACTTTAGCTAACTAAGAAATTCCTGAGAGAATTCTCTGAGACATTCAGGACAAGAGATTTCTTACCAAACTGAGCAAAGAAGCACTGGAGGAAGAAAGAATCACAAAACTTAAGCAGAGTGGCAGTAGTGCTGGAGGACAGTGTGGTTCCTTGTAGAGAGCTGGCAAAGCTTTGCACATTTCAGCTTTGAGCAGCATCTGACAATGACAAAGCGGAAATGGCAAAACCCAAATTGTTATTGTCAGGCCTGCAGTTTAGGTAGGCAACTAAAACTTTGCCTATTTCATGCTTAACTGCATTTTCAAGAGCTTATTGGCTTGGCAAAACAGTCTGGAAATCTTACAGGAACAGACTTTGTTAAAATATTCCAGTCTGGCTGCTTCCAGCTCTGGATGGGTACAGACATGAAGCAAGGAAACTCGAGCGCAGCTTTCAGAACTTTTAAGAAGCTCTGTTTTATATTTCATTCTAGAAAGGAACAAAAGGCAGCAGACAGCCTCTGTTATTCATCCTCATGACATGACTAGGCCAGTCAAAGAGCAACAGAAAACATGTAACTCCTCCCCTACTTCTTGCCCTCTGATTGCTTTAAGTAAATAAGACGACAATAAATGAATGAGAAAAAGACACAGCCCACACAGGGAGGATGCAAGATGTTAGCAGAGGTATAGATCTAAAAAAACACAGCACTATCTATGAAGCTGTTCACCCAGAAAGTAATGCTGAATGCTCAACCTTGTGCATGAGCAATAAAACAGTGTTTAGGACATGGAGAAGAAGTTTATAGGGTCACCAGAGTAATAAATACACATTCAAGCTCATTTCAGTTAAAAAAGGAATGGAAAACTACAGGAGGAGAAATGTTAGACTTAAAACATCTATAGACATTCAGGAGAATCAAGATAAAAAGCCTTTCGTTTATGCTAATAGGAGCACTGTACCCTACCCAGGAGAAAAACAAATGCACATATATATGTAGGCTGTACTCTTGGTTAAGCTAAGAGAGTCCCCTGTACCTGATGCATGGAATGGTTTCTACCTTGACACAGAAAACATCCCCAAGGACATTTGCTCTGTCTGAAGGAAAAATGCAATCTTCCTCCTGACCAAATACATATCTACTTCTGAGAGCCACTAAACACTCAAACACCATCTGTGAGCTGTGCATTCATCTGTAACACACCAATTTAGCTGGCAGGCCATAGGGAAACAAGAGTCTGAAGTTGCCAAGTTAAAATGGCAATCCAGTACCAGTTGAAACTCCACCAAGCAAACAGGTGAGGCTACCAGCAAACATTGTAGCAGAGAGTGATGAAGCTTCAAAATAAGAAACAGTCTTGAGGAGTGGATTGAAGAGAGAAAAAAAAAAAAAAAAAAAGGAAAAAATGAGACCACTTTGATCTTTTCTGTCCCATACTTAATGAGCAGCAGCATCACACTAGGAGCATGGGTCTGTACAGCTGGAGTCAAACAGCCACCTTCCTTCAGTGAGAACCAACAGACTTGTCGCTGCTGTGGGCAGAGCAGACAGAAGACATGCAGTACATCACGGTCCTCCATTTCCGAAAAACCTTATTCTGTCTGGCTGTGCAGTGATGAAACTTCATCTTCCACAGACAAGCCACAAGCCAAAGTCCCTTGAGTTCTATCTGGTTTTCACAGTAACAGGCTGAAAAAGAAATTGAATTCCTGCCTGCTTGCATTGCTTTCCTTGCCACGATTAAATTGTATGTGTGTGAAAGTGTTGAAGTTGGGATGTCAATTGCTAAACCAAATGCACCAGTCACTTCATGTGCAAATTTGTAATATTCATGCACCATAGGAACAGGTGGGTATAAATATGAAAGAAAAACAGTGAATCTATTATGTAAGCTTGTACATTAAAATGGTTCTAAAACACCATTAGTGTTATTCCAGTCAGATCTCTAGAACCTTCTGTACTCACCTGACAAAAATGACCTTTCCGTGTTCATAGCAAATTTTACAAGGAAGAACTAAGCTGGAAAAAATTGCTAGAGGCTGGGGGAACAATGGGACATGTATTTAGAGAAATTTTGACATTGGAAATTATTTTTTTACTTTAGTTCAATTACATTTTTATTATTTTTATTATTTTGTGCAGCAACATGTCCATGAACAGAAGTGTTGGACTCAGGAATAGCAATCCATGAAGAGAATGGAATATGATGTGACCCAGGTAACACAAATTAGAATACAGTTAAAAATAAATCCTTGTGGATTTAAGCATGGGCAGACAAGGCAATTCATGAAACTACACCAAAAATGTAATACATTAAAAAAAGAAATCTCACAAATAGGAATTGTCTGCAATGTTTAGGGTATTTACAAGGTATACATTGTTCAACTATAGCTATAACACAAACTATTTTGGAAAAACTCTTCATCAAGGTTTTGACAAATGAAGACAATATCAAGTTTGGGTGCATGGCTTATGCTATAACACTGCTTACTAAAAAAAAAACATTTTTGCTTTAATACAACCTGTTCTCTTAAAGAAGCAAATCTATGGTAGGCCAGCTTAATTAAATCTTTAAGAGCCTTAGAAAAGAAGGGAGTTATGAGCAGATGCAGAATATTCTAGAATACTATTATATTTAAAACACCATTAAGCAGTTATCAAGATGAGAAAACTGAGATACTGTACAGATATCTTAAATTCAATTACTTTATGAAAAACACAGCTATAGGAAGTGTTAAACTGAAATCTTTTTAAAAGATCTTTATAAACACTACTAAAATTATGGTGGAAATTATCCATACAATTTAGTCAAACAAAATGCATCACATAATAACAGTATTAACTTTTTCTTTTCAGTTTAATGCTGTGTTATTATATTTGCTGCCTATTTTAGAAAGTAATTTGTGTTGATGGCTCTGGAGAAAAACCAAGCATTAAAGAACTAATTTAATTCCTTCTGAGCTATGTTCAATTCAAAAATATTTCTTTCAGAATGTCCCAGTACTGCAAAATCTGACTAGAAATCCACCTTGAACTATGTGCACTTTGACTAACTCTCTGCCCAAGGCAAAATGATCCTGCATTCAGCAGGGTTTTATCCTGGTCTTCTAAAGGACTTACACAGAATGTACCTGATATAACTGGACCAGAATGTCAACCATGATAGAAATTATGATCAAGACATGGAGGATACATAATGAGAACCTTATCTATTTTACAGTGTGCTGCTATTGGTAGGGGAGTACCTCTAGGGGGTTGTTTACAGAAATCAGGTCTCCCTCCTTTAAAATAAAGCATAGAAAGAAAAAGAAAGAAAGAAAGATAAAACTGTGTAATTCCTTGTGCAGTACTCTTCTTCCTGCTTGTTATACTGTATGACATAATGGATACTAGCTGTGTTTAAGGTGTTCAAGTAGTGCTATAATAGGTTGCCTGGCGGCCTTTGGAAAGAAATTTCACAAATTTTCTTTCAACGTGAAGACATGGCTTTAATTCCTCTGGTTCCACAATATAAAACAGAAATTTAAAAATTGCCACAGCTTGTTTCTCAAAAATCAATGCATGATTGCTAGCTGCACTGGGAGTTTGAGGGATATCCCCTTATCAGAGGCAATCTCTAGATAACATACTTTCCTCTATTGCCCATAGCTGCATGTGAGACACAGCAAGACAAATGTCAGCTTCCTTTTCTATTGGTGTCATCTATTGATCCAGTGAAATGCTCTTCATCTGAAACTTCCTTCCCAAAGGGGACATTTGCTATGAGAAGTAAACCTTTCTGCCTGATGTTAAGAAACCATGAAACTTTCTGCTAATTACTGCACAGCACCATAGTAATACATAGTTCTAAAAGTGTAAAATAAAAATAAGGAACAGCGCAAATGAGGCAGATGTCATCCTTTTCCTGGTAGAAATGTTATTTTTCAATCCTGGAAATCTAATATAATCATAAACTCATTATGAGTTTTCTATATGTCTAGAAAAAAAATGTACTCGGGGTCTATGTTTTCCTTTGGGGGCATTTCCTCTCAGACACATTCAAAACTGCTGTCCGAGATGTGCCTAAGTGACTCCAGTATGAGACAAAACACAAAACAGTGTCACCATGAGAAACAACAGTATCAGAGAATAACAAGAAGAGGGGTAGGCAAAGGATGCTGGGGTACAAAAAGGACACTATGCATACAAAAAAAAAAAAGTCCAAGCGCAACCACATTCATTTGTGCGTCTGTAGAGATAGCAGAGAGAGACAGCATAGTGTTGTGGCCTAAGACATCAATACCATTGGAAAAAGCTTTATCTATCAAGAAAGCAGAATGTGAAGATGTAGAAAAGACACATCCTTTCAAGAATAAAAACTGACTTGTAAAAATGCATAGCTAATCAGCATCCATGTGAATCTTTACATTTTCAAAGAGGTTTTGGTATGGTTCCTAGGTAATTGCCATTACATCAGACTGAAAAAAATTAAGAGAAGCATCAAAAATAATCAAATATTTCACTAGCACTAGAGTATTCTGGACTTGATACTCCTATCCAAAAGAAAGTTTTTCTCAAGAGTAAAGGAGGGGCCCACACTTTAAAGATGTCCATAAGCTTGTTCCTTCAGTTTGAATATAAAGTATCAGGCTACTCATCCCCTCCATGCACAATTTTTAAAAAGCAACCATCTAAAGGAGACTCGGTTGTGAGACTTCACTCATACAGTAAGGATTTTCAGGAACAGGAGAACTGACTTTCTATAAGGTTGCAACTGAGCATTTCTCTCTGTGGGGGCAATAACAGAGATACTTCCCCTCTAGTCTACTCCTCTTGGCTACCCGGTTCAAAAGTTACCAGAGGAAGAGTGACAGGCAACCTTACCGCATATACCGTGCCTTCCTAAGATACCTTGTTAATAAAAAAACCCCAGTGTTCAGGAGCCATTAGACCAAAGCTTCTGAAACAGAAGAATAATGCATTTGGGCAGAACAAAAGCCTTGTTATTTTCCTGTCTCTGACAAACAGTAGTTGGCAGATATTGAACTTACCATGCAAATTAACTTCTCTGTTTGTTTGGTTTGGGTGTTTTTTTTCCTGTGTATATTTGTCTGAAAGTGTATTTGTAAATAATACAGTTTATTGAAACTGTTGAAAGATTATGTTTTTTTTAAACTCATGGAAAATATTTTTAACTGTTTTTACAAAGACATGATTCTGCTTTTTCTTGTAACCTTTAGATTTTTCATCAAAGAATTTCAAATACCTGAAAGACATATTTCACTTTTTCAAAGAGCCAGGTTCATCCAGACAATAAATGTAAGAAACACTTAAATAACCTTCAAGAGTCACCACAGAGGTGATTCTGAATTTAAGCTTTAGAGTTTCCTTGTTCTGCTGAAACACTGGATTACTGAGGGAGAGAAGGGGGGCAATCCGTTTGCCAATCAGCCTTAACACTTATTAATTTCCTACCTTTCTACCTACAATAAAGACAATCACAGTCACAATCCTAGAGGACAAAATCCCATTATCTTAGACCCATAAGGTTTCCCACTACTGGTCTGAATTCATTCAGACAAGATTTTACTGGCTTATAGTAGACTGTGCTCCTTTGACTCAACACAATTCATAACTCATTCAGATAGAAGCACCTACAAAATCATCATATCTTCCTCAGCTGGACAAACCTACCCTTGTCAAAACTCAGTGTGATGAACTAACAGTCCTATGGGTCTGATGCTTCTTCCCTCTCCTACAGCAGGATCCTTATTGCTCCTTCCTTCCTGTCTAGAGATTTTTGTTTAATTGCAAAGCCTGATAACTACATGCATTTACACAGTATTAATTTTGTTCAGCTAAGTAGCCTGCTCACCTTTCTATGAGTTCCCATAAGTTTGGTAACAGCATAGGGATGCAAAAGCCTCAAGAAGTCAGGGAGGGCGGTTAGGGTGAGGTTTCCAAAGATACTGAAGGAATTCAGCTGCTGAAATGTAACTAGGAAGAACATTGTGATTACAGGACGCAGACTACTCTGAAAACCTCCTCTTTGGTTCAGACAGTAATGCTCTCTCAGGTTCTCAGCATTTTATAGCCTCTTTTTCTTGTTTAGTATGTAGCCTTAATAATCTTTATTCCCTTAAGGGTCAACCTAAAACTTACTTGATCCACAATGCATCAGAACTTACACTTACAGTAAAACTTTAGTTTTCACACCTAGTATCTCTTGGGTGATATTTTAGTTGCAAAGCCTTAAAATTATTTTAACACAATTCATTATTTTTTTATTTTCCTTCAGTTTTAACCTGAAGGCAAATTGGTTCACAGGTCATATTTGATGTTATTCTTTCAGCTTAAAGACTTCAAATCATTACAGGGAAAAAAAAAAAGGGAGAGAGAGAGAAAAAATTTTGGTGGCTTAGTTGTTGTGTTGGGTGGGGGTTTTTTGTCTGCTTATTAGAGAGTTTTTGCTTGCTGGGCTCAAGGTTTGAAGGTAAAATTTACAAAGACAATGCTTTTTGACAGTGAACCTTCTGCTACATTTTTAGAAGCACTCAGCAAATTCCAGCAGCGGGTTTCTAGACACAAAAGACAAACACAACCACTCCGTGATTTAGATTGGCTTTCTGTTTGTGGGTCATGAGACTCACTGCTGAGCATGTCAGAAGTTGGCTGTTGCATTTAATGAAGGTTGTCAGCAACTTCATAGTTCCCATAACAAAAGAAAGAGTGTGCTCTGGCTTTGGTTTTGGGGTATTGGATGGGAGTTTTTCCCCCCTTCCTTCTTTTGGGGCTTTGATTGGAATCTGGTACTGCAGTTAATGAATAAATTCAGTTACTGCAAAAGAATCAAATTAAAAGTATGGAACAAGCTGGTGCTTTGAAAAATGTTGAATTGTATAGGTCTCCTTTTTTCAGAGACATCATTTAACATTCAAAATAAATATTAAATTTCCCTTCAGTTTGAAAGTTTAGAGTCACTCATGAAACTAGGAACAATAATCATACTATATTATGCCCTGTCTCATGTATGTCTCAAGAGGGCTGTGACTTGTCATAGCATGAAGGAACCAGGAAAAATGATTACTTGCTGCTTTAAACAGAAGATGCATAGCTCAGATGCTCATTAATGAAGCAAAGGAAAATTAATTGACATGTCTAATAGTTCTTCTAATATAGCCTCTAAGCCTTGATGTGTCAATTGTCAAATTACCACTGGCGTTCTTTCTTTGTCTCAGTGATCTTGTGTCGCATTGCTAGGAGAGAAAATTAACATCATTTTCTCTGGCCTCTCTCAGCGTACTTTCTGGGCAAAGGTGCTAGACCTACAGAAAAATGAGATGCATGCAGCCCAACTGCCTTAACTTCTCTCTGGACCAGGCTTAATCTCCCAGACTGCAGAACTCCAGCTTCATGACTGGTCTGTGTCAATGATGCATCTTTCCTGGGGCACACAGTGGTAAAACAAATAAGCTTTAAAAAGCCTAAATGTATCAGCCTTTCTACACATCCTTGCCACTCTTGTGCACTCCTTTGAAGTTAAGTTAGAGTTGCTTTCAGCAAGCCAGGATCCTCTCTGCCTTTGCTCCCCCAGCAATGGTCTATCCTCTGAAAGAGCCAGCCTCTTTCATCTTACAGCAGGCTTCCTTGCTTGCTCCAACATAGGCAGTGAAAGAGCATTCTTCTTAGAGCTTCCATTCTTTTCACATTATTATCACCCAATCCAGGCTGCAAAAAAAAGCTGTTTCCAATCATTTGCCTGTTAGTCAACTCTCTGCCTGACAGCAAATCCTTTGATCAAGACTGTTATAATGTGTATATTAGGGTCATCTAAGTTTATGTAATGCAACCTTACAATCGTCTCTGCTATTTCATCAGTTGGTATTTCTATCCTACATGAAGTTAGGAGGGGAAGGAAACACAGAAAAGGCATATAGGTCATATATTGCATCTGCTGTTTGTAGTGTGGCACAAAGGTCCATGGGATTCCCAACATTAAATAGCATTTGAGAACCTCACATTGGCAGATTCTTTAAGCTCTAATTCCAGAAACTGAAGAAATCCTGATTTCCATATGATTTGTTTGGGGCTCATTTTTCATACAAAGATTAAGTGATATGATTTCAAAATTAGCCCCCTAGCAGATTATAGTAATAAATCACCTAAGAGCCATACTGGAAAGCACAGCTCTTTGCTAAGAATGAAAATCACTGCATAACAGTATGTCAGATCTCTATGATTTTGAAAAAAATAAAATAAAATCAAAAATCATTGAGATATTTTTCATTCTATATTAAATTATTGCAGCCATTCTGCTTAGGGTAGTCATATCTTTAGCCTTTCCAGTAAGAAACAGATTTCCATGTTCTGCAGAGCATGAACAAGCTCAATCCAATAGTCAAGAAAGTACCACAGGAGTACTGCCCCATAAAGCTGCGTGTGTGCAGTAAGTCTGAGGCATCTAGAGAGCACCAGACTTCTTGCATATTTGAAGGCTATTTGTCCACACAAAATAGATTTAATGTCTCAGGCACAGAGGAGTCCCTTCTCATGTGCTGTACAGCAAGACAGTTAAGTTGAATGGATGCATCTGGAATTGCCACATGGGCTGTCACAGATCCAGACATCTCAAATAAGTGTTGAAAGTCTTCAGCTTGCACCCAGGCCCAAAAGGAAGAATCTGGGAAAATCCAGGTTCTATGAAGGTGAGTAAGAAATGAACATAAAATTCAGTAACATTTCTCTGAATGTCTTTCTATTATGTGATAATTTTTGAATAATCCAACCAATCAGCACTAAAAATTCAGAGAACACCATAGCTATCATTGTTCCAAACTCTATTGATTTTTGACAGAAATTGAAACAAGAAAACAGGGAAAATAGAGGAGAATGCGCAGAAATGGCAGGGAGGGAATTTGCGAGCAAGAATAAAGGAGTATAAAAACCATCCACATGATGCCAAAGAAATGTGAAGGTCTGTATCTATAACATTTTTCTGTAATACACATCATAGTAAGAATAAAATAACTATGCTGAGGCATAGACAGCAAAAATATTTTCCGAGATAAAACAAGCCAGGAGCAGATTGGGGAACTGTCATTATAGTTCTTCTTTCATGCTGAATCCAGTTCTTTTTGCTGAGATAATTACCAATGAAGGCAAAGAAAGCCTTCTTTACTTCATGCTGCATGGGACCTCACTTTAACTAATACATGAAGGTCTCCTAGAAGGTTTTTAACTGCAGAATAAAGATATATGAAAAGCAGCTTTCTCTTCATGAGAAAACCCAAAAACTCCAACCAGAGCAGAAATACCACACATCCTTGATTCTGATGAGGTTATGCTTCCTTCATTTCAGCAGCTAGCTTGAGACAGACTGCAAAAATACTAGTGTGTCACCTGTTTTGACACTGTTCTGTCAAGTGTTGTGGCAAATCATACAGAGCAGTGAGATTGCTCTCATAGTGAGGAGTGCAAATTGAAATAACATATTCCCTTGTGTGATCCAAATGATCTGGGGATTGAACCTACGCTGAAAGACTGTGCTCCAACTCGGCCAGAGGGCTGCCAGAAGCTGTGTGGGAGGACAGGGACATGCTTAGCAAGTCCCTAGGAAAGACAGAGGAGGAGTGAGCTGCACACTGAGCAAATCACTCCCTGGTATGCCACCGAAAGGCAAAACCAAGTTTTCACCGCATAAATCAACCAGCTAAAAGGTGACTGTGAATGTGTCTAACGAGTTAACATTGAAGTACTGAAAACCCTGGTCAGCTGTCTTCATGGGCTTTGAAAATATTTTTCCCACACATCTTCTTGTCCTCCTTATTAGCAAATAAGCTGGGATTCAATTGTAGACAAGGGCTTGGTACAGACTTGAACAATAAACTGGTTAGATTCATTAGAAGCAGAGTTGGATGACACAATGTTGGAAACATATGCAGCCAGCCTATGAGACTAGCTCGGTTATAAAAACATCCACCACTAGTCTATTTAACTTAGAATGCCAAAGGTAGGGGACACTTGCTGTGAGCTACAGCTACTTTGGCTCTCTCACTGTAAATAAGAACAAATCAGCACACAATCAGACTTGCATTGCTTTTCACACTTCCTTTCTGTAAACAGCACATACTTTCTCTTATAAACAGTGCAACTAAACTTCAGTTTTTCAGCTGACGGAACTGCCCCGCTGAAGCCAACAGACTTGAAAGCTAATTCACACCATCAAAGTATCTGTTTTCGTTTTGCTTATTTTCTTAATATGCACTTGATGCATTTTATTCTACCACTATTTCTGAAGATTTTAAAATTAATAGTATGCTTTATTTCCAGTGCTGTGCAAGTACTAAAGCAATATATTGCTTTTATCAGAATTATCAATTCGGATAAGTCAATAGTAGGACAACCAACAAAAGGGCTCTTCCAAGTGCAAATATTTATTTTCCACTTTTCTTGTGTGCATTCTTATCTCTGAATAAAATTGAAGTCTACCAGGTGAAAACACACTCTCTGTAAAGACACACAGGGTGAAGGCGTGCTCTGAGTCCAAGACTCTTACACTATCCAGACCAGCAGACTCAGACACAGCAGGAAAGAAGGCAACACTCAGTAAACCTGGTTCATGCGGAGGCTGCAACTTTATTAAATGCAAACCACATTATGAGCTTATTTAAATTAATGGTCACAGTGGGTGCTCAACACCTCTGAAAGACTCTACACTAGGACTAGCTATAAAATTTTCCATCGAGACTGCTGTGTGAAGGGGAGCTGACACAGGTAGTGCTTGCCAGAAAACTGCCTTTCCGGGGGATTTTTTTCTTGATAAAACGTTAAGATTTTGGTGCTGAAAAAAGAGAACTATGGGGTTTTTTTCCAGCAGTCCCTCTCATCAGAATCAGTAACCAGCTGTTCATTTGTACAAGCCCATATGCTGCGTGAGGCGGTCTTGCCAGACCGCCTCATCTGTATATACCAGAGGCAAATGTACCAACATGCAATGGAAAGGCTGAGATACCACACTGGACACGGGACCTGCACACAGCCTGCCTCAGAAGCTTTGGCTTTAGAGAGGTGTGGGGAGAGGAAACCCGAGTGCCATCCTCTTCACCCTCAACCCCCGCATTCAGATTTCCACCAAAGAAACCCAGGACCAGAAGACATGGACCACGGAGGATGCCACGGGGCCTGCCTGTGTCACAGCAGGCATGCAAACAAGTGACAGCTTTTCTGAACTGAGCCATTTAATTCCTCTGGACTGGATGTTTCAGCTTTGTTAAAAAGCTATTGTTTTCTGGAGAGGGGAAAAAAAATTCCTTTCCCTAAATTTCATTAGCAAATTAAGACTGTTAACTTAAGAATGGCTAAGGGAAAGTAGCAAGTGGTTGAACAGCAACTCACCATGGTTATGAACAGTGAAAATCTCCACAAAATACTCAACTGAAAATCAAAGGAGACTATTCTGTTTATAAGACAAGAACACTCTATTGTAATTGGTTCTTGCAAGAAATGGAAATATCTTAACTGAGTCAATGACAATTTTTTGCATTATTGTAATACTTAAAATGTCAATGTTCAATGATTGCTTTAAGCTCATAATAACAAATTCCAGACTTTTAAACATCCAAACCAATAAAGGTACATGGAGAGAATGTTTGTAATTGAAATAAAAATTACCCCAAATATAGACCAGAAGGATAATTTATAAAAATAACAGAAACACCGCCAAATCATTTTAATGACAAGTAAATAAGTATGGGAAGATCACACAACTGAGGCAATTAGGAATTCAAAATGTTAATTAGAAATTAAAGAAATTAAAATAAAGAATCATATAAATTGGCAGATTGTTCCAAAAGCAAATATATTTATACACAAACACTTGTAAATATATCAATCTACATTTATAGTTTCACATTTTGTATAACCCTCAATCTTGTGGGTGTGAAAGAAAAAAACATATTGAGGATGACCTGGAATCACCTAAAAAAATAGTCTTGTGAGTTGAAGTATTTTATATTTCTATTTCCACTCATTTATAATGACAAGATAATGATTCATAGAATCACTGATAAAGAGCAACTGTGTCCTTTTTTTTTTTTGCTTCCAAACACTCCTGGAAAGCTTTATAGTAAACAATTTAGAAGATAATGAAAGGTAAAACTTCCATCTGAAAAGGTTTGATTCAACAAAATTATTGGGACAATCACTTAGGTTAAGTGTTTAGCCCAGAGGGCAGTATAAAATTTCATCAAAATTCAAACCATGCATAAATGATCTCAAACTGCAGTGTCTATTTATACCACACAACATGTTAGTCACATTTTTCACTGAAGATTGAAAGCAATGATGAAGCAATAGATAAGGATGAAAGACTGAATATGTGCTATGCCACCCATGTATAATTCAGTTAGTGGCAAACATGGATTAGAAAATATCCTGCAACAGCATGTGTTTTCCAACGGCCTGAGAAAAACTGTGACCCACTAATGAGGGAAATGGGACAGCAATGAAACCAGAAATATTGCATATACACAAATGAGCCAGGTAAAGGGGAGAGAGTTATTAAATCAGTGCATCAGGGATTCAAAGACAATGAGAAATGAAAATATCTTTTAGGTTTGGTGTTCCTTAAAAAAAAATCACTGGATTTTTTTAATCCAGAGAACAAAGCAGTGTCAGTGAAAATGATGTCATTTTTCTAAGGCCTAAATCTTCAAATTTTGGTGAATACTATATAAAGAAAACTTCAGTACAGACTCTCCATTTAGAGTGTAGTATACAGTCCTCAATCTTTAAGAAGAAATAACCACGGTGGAAAAAATCTTTACACTCCTTCTTTTTCAAGTTTAAATTTTTGATTTGGTAATTTTGGAAAGAAGTTTGGAGTTACGAATTAAGAAAAATATCTATGATTTTTCATTTTTAATCTCAAACAAAGGCAGAACCTTTAGCTGATGACAGCCACTGAAACAGAATGTCAACTACAGCACATAATGTTATTTATCAGCTGTTTATGGATCACCCCATTGAGTGTATCAGCCATACTCATATACCTGCTACAGTTTTTGCCTAAACTATTAGAATAAGCTTTCTGCAATGATGCTGATCTTCAGCTGCAGTTCTCTGGTTGCTGAGTGGTGAATGCAAATTATTAGTTGGCATTCCTTGTTTTGTTATTCTATAAGCATCTGAGGTGCTGGATGAACTAGTAACATTGCTAATTCATGCTTCAGATAGATTGTAATGTAGCACTGAAACTGCATAGTGGAGGATTAAACAGAAATGTAAGCTGGAAGACATGTATGGGGCTGTGTGTTTGTTTGACATCATGTTAGTCTCAGCAGACTCCAAGTGGAGCTAGATGTTAATGATTTGTAGCTGCCTTTTTAGGGAGGATGGGATTAGAGGAAAAACTTCACAGGTATCCTGAGGAGTTATCTCTAAATAAAAGGCAGAGGTTAAAGCCACAAGTGGAAGTAGTGGCAAGGGGAGACATCACCAGAAGAGATGCCACTGAAAAGTAGAGCGGGACTAAGTGGCAGAGGACCTTACAAACGACTGGGTAAGATTATAGTAAGACAGATGCCTCCAATGATAGCTAATTTAAATGCCATTAGGTGCATTATATTTCACATACAGACAGTCTACAGTGTGATGGAAAGCATTACAGTAGGTTAGCATGAAAGTTTATGTTTCAGTCAGAGTAAATTGTTATCACTTCACTGGAAATGGCACTTTAATGCCTACCTCAGCTGAGGATCTCTCCCTTTCTGTTACTGCAGCATTTGCTGTCTTTAGCAAAACTCTCAGAGCAGATGCTAAATCTGATGGAACTTTAAGTTTCTGCTGACTCATTGCACCAAAAGAGAAATTAAAATAAAGTTCAAGCATTATATAGTATTTGTACTTTATTTTGTTATTCTACACATCTCAATTTTTTCAAAAAGGGTAATATTAAATAAAACATTTTTCCCAATCAACATTTTTGCTTCTCTTATACTTAGTGTATTGCTGTCATTCTTCCAATGAAGTCTAGGAAAATGCCAAAAAGAAGCCCAGAGTTATGTATTTTGAGCTGATTTCACTGCAATGTTAGTAAACAGTTCGATGCGTGATGTCACTAGTAGCACTATTCTTTCTTGTCTTCCCCCACTTAATGAAAATCTGTGAAATAAATGCTATAAGGCAGTACTGCTGGCATGACAAATTCCAAGCCAATAAGTCTTGCAGATGCCAAGATGTAAGCTCTGAAACTTGGCATTTGGCATTCAGAACTAGATAACCTTACTATAGTAACTACATTCACTGTATCTACAAGAGGGATGAATAAATCAACAATAATTGAACTACTAAAAGTGTCTAATTTCCAGCGTAGTGCTTCAAGCAACAACTGAAATTAAAAAACTGTTAAAACACAGCTACATACCCATACAATCTTGTCATGAATGCACTGAAGCAAAGGTTAACAAAAACGAATGAATATGCATTCTTTGCTAAAAGTAGCGTTCCTTGATCTACAGTAGTGATGAACTGTATAAATGTCAGGTCCCATCTAAGTCCCACAGAGCTTGGCGCTCCCAGTAGCAAGAATATTTTATTGTTCCTGTAACATTACTCAAAGTAGGGAAAAGGCTACTCCTGCTGCATGTGGAATGCAGTCCCTATTCTTGAAGCCTGGCAGTGTTTCCAAAGTTAGCAATGATCATAAACCCTTGAAATACGGCTGGTACCTTCAGGGCCTGATCCAAAGCCCAGTGAAGGCAAATGGGAAGATTCCACACGGCTGCAGTTTTGTATGGGCCAGGCTTAAATTATTACTTCTTTTGCCACTTGATTTCATAGTTAAGAATTTCTTACATTGTCCAAGTCAGATTACACTGAATTTCCCATCCACCCATCTTTTCTCCCACTGTTAATTTTTATTAAAAAAATACAGGTCTGGAAATCTTTAGGAAAATAACTAGCACAGTAGGTTCAATGGGCTGAATGCTTTAGAGAAACAGGATAGTCTAATAAACAGAGCTTTTAATGTAACACATTTCCACACTAATACACAGGAGAGAACCTACCATTGGGACACCAGCCTGCTACGCGCTGCTTTGAAAACTGTCTCCTAGAATTAATTCAGGCTGATTAGCATAGCATGGATGCATTCACCTGGGGAACTAACTAAAAATAATAGCCAATTTACAAATGAGCTAGAGTAGGCTTTTTATCTCCCATGACTCCACAGATCGGTGGCAGTACACTACAGTCACATCTCTGTGACTGCAACACAGCTGGCATTAAGCTTTTGGGTATAAGCAATCAAAAGGAATTGCTGTAAGGCACTGAGATGCTGGGTGGAGTCATTCCTTGGGCCACTGTTTGAACAGTACTGCTATGATCTGAATATCTGCTTGTTTATTAGGGACTAATTAAAAATACCAAGGAAGTATATTTCCATTTAAAGCCTCTAGAAGATCATTTGGTTTCCAGGACCAGTTATTGACCTTCTTTTGGGACCTCAAATTTAGAAATTCAGTATTCAGTGTTGATTTCCAGGGAAAAAAAATAGGCATCATGGTTTTTAAACCTTTAATTTATCATATTCTTCCTGAAAACTGAGGCAGAAGAGAGACACTACCACAGTGGAGATGCTGGTTCTTACAACTATCTCAAGGAAAACCGGAAAGTGGTTTTGTGGGCTTATGTATATAACACAAGTACAGACAGGGAAGGATTTCTCCAAATGCAGCATGAGGCAGAGGGAAATGCGTGATGAACCAGACTAAATATGTATCTTTCACCCTCTGACATTTTGTAGGTCAAACCCTCTATCTGATGTACGTATTTTAAGCCAGAGCGAGAAAGGCATGTTCTCAGAGACAAAAGAATATTTTCTTTCCTCAAAACTCCTGCCACATCTAAGGCTAAACTGAATACTTGTGGCAGGAACATACATCCAAGTGTCTTTTAGAGGATGAGGATCATGATACAATGTTTTGAAATGGAAATTATTCCAACTTTGAAATACTATAACTTACCAAGCAACCAAAGATGCTCAAAGGCCCCTGTACTGCATTTAACTGAAATGCAAGGCAAATACAAACAGACAGTTACCCTGCATAAAATGATGCACATGATGGTTAAGGGTGGCATTGTTTCCTCTACATAAAGCAAGCTTCAAAGGGAAAAGTAATTTTTGGATTAATGGGCAAACAATGCAGAACAAATTACATTAGTAGTTAGTTAAAAGCTCTGTAAAAGACTTTGCCCTCTATTTGTGAGTAATGGGACTGATGAAGGAATGGGATTTTTTTTTTTCTCTCCCTAGCTCTCTTCCCCTGCAATTGTTTAGACTGGAGAATTAACAGTCAAAGAGAGCATCTCTGCACTTTGTGAGAAAGACACAGCATTCAGTAGAGCTGCAAGAAAGAATAGCTGAACCAGGAATTGCACCACTGTTAATGCCTTAAAACAAAATGCCTGGTGTGTTTTCAGTCATTAGTCCTCAGCAGAGACCTGGACCAAAACCTGGGATAGATCTAGGTATCAGCTTGAAAATCTTCTGAAGACAAAGTACACCAGAGAGCTACCCTGTCTGTTTTAAAAATAAGCTCGAGACAGTGATTCACACCTTCATAACAATCACGCATGACAAATGTAGATTCCTCATTTGCTGGACTTGCTCTTAAATCAAAGGACAGACAGACCGCATTTTATTCAGAATTTCGTAACCAGACTCCCAGACCTGGCAGGCTGGTTTGAGTTTTCAGATCCAAGGCCAGACAAATGGCAAATCCTCTCTGTTCTTTCCTATTCTCATCTATACCCTGCCCAAATTCAGTTTTACCAGAGAGAAATACTGTGTTCTATGTAAAGAAGGATAAAATAGAAAGAATGAAAAATTGGTTCCATTAAGTGATTGAGGAGGAGCATTTTGACAGTCATCACCTCCGAGATAAGAAACAAGAATCATAGTTAACAAGGCCCACATTTGCCTAAACTATGCTACTCTTTTTAGCTTAACCATCACAACTTCTTGTTCTCCCCTCTGCAAAGCATCTCAGTTTGTACTGGAAACCTGTAAGAGCAGAGACCCTGCTAACTTCTCTGGCTGTTTTGTCACACATCACTGTATATTTAATAATAATTATGCCTCTGCAGAGGTATTTTATTCTGATAGAATCAGAACTATCTCGCCAGGATCTTCAGCTACTTATTCGTTTTGCTACAGGCTATAACAGAAAGAGTTAGAGAATTTACTGAAATAACAAAGTCATTTTACATACATATGGTCTATGCTTCTCTGCCACAGCAGTGACAGATAAAAAGCAGCAATCTATCATATTTTTCTCTCCACACTGTACTCAATAGGATCCAAAGTGTGGTACCCATTTTGCTACTAATGCACATGTATAACTCCCACTTATTTACTGTAGTGCCCTGAAGATGTGACAGTTAGCTATGTAATGGACTTATTATTTTTATTCATTCTATTCATTAGAGATGACCGCATATGGCACACTTATAGCTTTGCTTTTCTCCACTAGTCATCAGTAATGTCATCTTTTCTAGCTCATGAAAACAAAATGTTTATTAAATGACAAACAATCACATGTCTCTGTACTCAACACTTCCCAGTCAGCTTCCCAAGTCTTCCACTCTCCTATGCGTCTGAACAAACCAAAGAGCGATTCAGCTAGGTCAGAAAGTGCCTTTGTACTGTGCAGGAATCCAAGATGAACAGTGTGAAATGTCTGTGAGGCAGAAATGCTGGCAGTGCTGTCTTGAAGACATTTTGATTGCACTTGTGGCAAAGGCTCCAACAGCTTTGTGAGTTCACACTGCTCGGTAACTGGAGAGTCAACATTCCCAGTTTTTAAGAAGAGAAACTAGCGATTTCTGTCAAAGACCTGCATGGCAGTCATAGTCTGTAACATATCCATCTTTCCCCTGACTATTGCCGAATTTGAATCATATTCTTTCCAAATTTTTACTTTTACCAACTAGGAATTCTCTAAGATGGAGCAGGAGAGCAGAAGAAGCATTTTGGCAGGGAATTACAAGCACAAAATCCTGGAGAGCGCTAGGTCTAACTGTGATTTGGTCCTAGAATTGGGGAGCATTTTCCTTGCTTGTTCAGCTCCAGTACTTATAATCAGATGGCAACCACACAATTCCCTTGACAAGACCTCTAGGAAAACTTCAGGTTTGTAGGGAAGATGCTCAATGACTGAGCTCACTACTCCTTTCTGATCAAGAACCTGAAAGCCAGCAGAAAAGAAAGAAAGGAAAAATCCCAACCAAACAGACAAACATCTCCCTAGTAACTGTGACTGACCATCCGCTGATGACTCTCAACTCACTCTCTCAGCTGAGTGATTTGTATCACTAATTTCTCTTCTCCATTGCTTGAGGCCAGCTCTCAGCTGGTGGAGTTCTGCAGGTCTGAAACCTGCAGGAGGAAGGGCTTTGGCTGCCAACTCTTTCCATCATGCTGAACATATAAATAAAATTATCATCAAGCATAATTGCACTGAAGTCCACAGGCAATAGTGCATATTCCCCATTACCATAATAATATCAAGTCCCAGCAAAATTAAGAGTGTGCATACATATTGGAGGGCTTTGCAAAAGACTCCTGAAGAAAACAGTTCTCAGCAAAGTTTCATCTTTCATGTATTTTCAGTCCTCAAAAGTTTGTTTCCTAATTTTTTTTCCCAACAGTTTAGATAAATTTTGAAATAAACCTTTTTGTTAACTTTAAATTTGTTTCCAAACACCTCATTTCTCATTCAACTTTCAGTAGCAAAATTTTACCGCAATGCACCAGAACACAGAGATAATTCTTCCATTACACCAGACAGCAAAGAAATAAAATCTCTAAATCTGTGCAGTTCATTGAAATTTGCCATTTATGGATTATACTATACAACAAGAGAAGAAACAGACAGTTTCAGAAAAATCAGAGGGAGTAGGAATGACGCCATAGTCATATTTAATGATTTGTCTATAGACTATTTTTCCAGAAAGTAAACTTTTACCGCAACAGAAAAATCTTCCATGAAACTAAGACTAAAGCAAAAACTATATAGAAATATGTACTGATCTGCTGTAAAAATTCAATCTTCGAAGATATGAGGACATGTACAATGTAAACACCATCTGATACCTGAATACGTTTTTTAAAAAAATAATTACTTCTGTTCTGCTAAGACTTGCCTGCAAAAAACAAAAAGTACCCACAAGGGTTACAGAATTAGGATTAATCCTGGTGTCATTCTGTGCTCATACTTACCAAAGCTTAAGCATTTTTAGGAATGATGTGTGAATGATTTAAAAGCATTTGAAGAAAACAGAGGAACTTCTGATTTTTCCTAAGAGTTAAAACTTGGCCTACCTTTAATTTTGCTTCAAAATGGAATTAGAAACAATGAAATGGTTTAGGCGAACTATCAGAAGTTACTGAGAAATTTTTAAATTATTAGCACTTTTTAAAGCAAGCAATAAAGGGTTATTCTCCTTTTCACAAAGGAAATTGAATGTCCTCTTTTAATGGCAGTGTTTTATATATAGTGAATGAAACAGTTCCTACTAGGACAGCTATAAAAAACTGGTAAAATTTGACCTTTGATTTTAGGTAAATGTTACATATTTGAATAAAAGGTTGCATTTATAGGCAACCACAGATTTTTTTTTTTTTTTAATGAAATCTTTAGAAGACCTCAAAGGACTATCCAGGGAAAATTTTCAAATAGGCAACAGTAATTTTGAACAAATTTTAAACACTCAGACAAAGTTTTTCCTCTAACGTAGGATCCATCACCCTCCTAACTCGGTGTAAATTCAATCTGTTCCATTTGTATGACATAAAGAACAAGCAGTTTCACAGGAATGAAACAAACCATATGTGAAGGTGTTTTAGAAAGCACAACAGGGAATACACCAAGCAAAGAAACATCTGCATTTATTTCAATGTCAAATCACATGTGTATTATAAAGGGGAAGTTTATTGTCTTTATATAAAAAACAATTTTACTATATTGTGTACTTTACAGTTAACTCTTCCTGCCTCTCAATGTCCTCATCAAACTGCGGGGTAAAAAATCAGCAGGTAAACATCATAAAGTCTACAGGTGTAGAGGCAGGGTTGTAAAGGGGTCTTCAGCCTTGTCCACCCTCCCCAGGCTGCCATATGTTGACAAGAGCCTATTTCATCTTCACCCTCTGCTTGCTACTCCTGCAACTGAGCTACTGTAGGCAACACACAGCACTGCTGCGTGGGACACTGGGTATTCCCCCAAAAAAGGCAGTGCTCCACAGTAAACTAGTTTTATAGAAGCTGACCAGAGTCAGCTTAACACATTTGGAGTTCAGGAGAAAATATTTCAAAGCAGCATTTAGCCTGAGTATGAGTTACAGGCACGTTGTTAAAAAGCTAATTGCACGGAGACAAAGGATGATCGTTACTTTTATAATAGTGTGAAATATTAACCCTTACGAGCGGTGTTTGATGATAAGTATTTGATGACTGAACCTGCTAGTTCATTATTTATATTTAAACTCAAGCCTGAAGATTCTTGAAGTCACAGAAAGTGTTTATGTCTTTACCTTTTTTTTGTATTAAGACTGATAAAGGTTTTTGAAATCTGGGGTTTTTTTCCCATCTCCTCTAAAACTATGCATAAAAAGCACTGTTAAAGTGCTGAAGTGTTGAAATTATTTCTCAAATCTGTATTTTTATGCATCTTCAGGAAATCTGACTTTATACTGACAAATAGCCTTGAAGAACATTTTTTCCTAAAATTTTGCATGTTTCAGGGAACAGAAGAACAGAGCTAGAGAGCTTCTGACATATTTCTCCAAATATTCCTCCTTCTCTCTCAAGGTTACAGATCTCACCTGTCTTATTTAGACAATAGCCACTAAAAACATTCATATTCTGCTGCAGATTACACAAACTTTTAACTCCAGGAACACAAAAATCAGAGAAGAGAGGTTCAGCGATGATGGGTTGCAAGGCAAGGTCCTGAGTTCAGCTCTCCAGGAAGGTCTGCAAAGCCCTTGGTGAGCATTTAGCATCTACCAGGCTGTGACTGGCACTGACCACCTCAACAGCATGGATCTCCCTGAGTCTTTTGGACTCAACCCCCTCATCTCCAGCTCACCAGACCTAAACAAAAGCCTGCTGCTTTCAGCAAGGCTGCATGGGGGCACAGTGAGAAAGTCACTAGTGTAGGCTGCGAGATCCAACCTGAAGGCTGTGGGCTTCTGCAGCCAAAAAGCTCTTTTTATTAGATATGTGTATAAAACCCACTGTAAGGAGGTTTGACTAGGGCCTACGGCCGTGAGACACCACCGTCAAATTAATATGAATGAGAAAAGACAAGCATGCTACAGCAACAGAAACAAAAACCATCACAATTATCAGAAAAAATATTTGCGATCACAAAAGAGTATCTTGCTCGTACTAGCCAATCTCCCCTCTGGCAAGTCCTACAAGAAAAGAGAATATGAGAGAAAGGAAAGAAAAGAGAAAAAAAATATAGGGAGAGGCAGGGAGAGAATGAAGGAAAAGAGAGAGACTGAGATAGAGTGGATACTTTTAACTTGTCACAGTACAACACTAGATTTTAATTAATACAGGGTATGTACAACTTTGAAGACTGTTGGTTGTACAGTATTTTATGATAAATACATTTTATGGGATTTTGTTTTTAAAGAGGATTTTGTAAAATAACCTAGCCCAATAAATGATTTACCAGCTGCAATAAAAGATCAAGGAAATTGCTCAGATTGCATCTTGGAGCATCTAAAACTCTGAAGTTTATGGAGATCTAAGCTGCTCCCAGATCTACAGTGCTATTAAAAATTTTTGTAGTAGCTAATTATCTTCCATTGCATTTTTTAAAAGGTAGCAATCATAGAAGAAAGGAAGGTCTGGAAACAGACAAAGTGGAATTGATGCCCTTTGATGGAGAAAGTAGGAGAGAGGGAAAGGAGGAGACAGACAGCAGTGAGTAACAATTGAAACATCATGCTGGCATGGTAACAAATGGAACTAACAACTCATAAGGTAACGGACTCTCCTTAAATCACTTAGGGAGACTGAATTATGTCTAAGTTTAAAAAATATATTTTAGGGACACATTCTTTACATGGCATGCTCTATGTCATATCTAGATTACTTTACCAAGAGGGGAGTAATTTTTTTGCAATTTTTTTTTTCTTTCTGGTAAAGATGATGACCACAAGTGAAGCAGAAAGTGAAGTTCTGCTTTGTTCTAAACTCACAGGACTTTAACAAAATAGATAAGTACATAAAGCAAGAACCAGTCCTTATTTCAAACAGGATGATGGACACAGTAAATAGAATGGCACACTGAAATAACAAAATACTAGCCTAAGGTAGGAGAGGCAGCCCAGTCACCCAAATGCATTGCTTGTAGCCTTTGTTTTGTAACAGGTATATATGGTTTGTGCCCTGTAACTTACTGTGCTCAGACATACCTCTGCCTCCCCTGGGAACCCCAGCAAACTCAGTGTCCCTGCAGGCATGGGGCTCCAAGGACAGTTGGGCTTCCTAACACAAGACAAAGAAAAGAAACAGAAAAGGAAATGGAAGGAAGGACAGTCATTTTTTCATAGTCCCCAGATCAGTCAGACAGTGAGGTGCACACCAACTTAGACAAGTGCCTCTTCCCTCTACTTCTCTGGGTACTTTGTGCCGTCACAAAGGACATGGACTTCAAAGCCTGACCCCAGGCTGCTGCAGGAACAACTACTAGAAACCAGCACATGCTCCAAGAGTGCTCCAGTGCTGAGGAAGGAGAGACTTGGGCCCTTTCCCAACATTTTCAAGCTGAACAACTTTGAACAGAATAAAGGATCAATGCTGCTAACTTCAAATGTACACAGAATCACAATATGGTTTGGATTGGGAGGGACTTTAAAAGCCGTCTGCTTTCAAACCCTTGGCCATGAGCAAGGACACCTTCCACCAGATCAGATTGCCCACAGCCCCATCCAACCTGGCCTTGAACACTTCCAGGAATAGGGCGTATACAATTAAATGTTACAATTAAATGTTAGGAAAGAGAAAGTGAAGTTCCCTGGTACTGAAAACGAGCACCTTGAGATAGGTAATTCATGATAATTTGGTTAATTTAATTTGAAAATTAAGGTAGGTAAAAGGAAGCAGTGGGAGCTGGCAAGGATATTTGGATGAGCACTGCTACTCTAAAATCTATGCTATTATGGCCAGGATGGGGGAGTCCTTAATTGTCAAAAATAACCACAATTAATTCAGCAGAGTTATGACAGACTAATTTTATGAGTGTGTGTTATTTTTCCACCTGATTGCTGTCTCCTCCAATACTCAGGGCTAACCACTCCTAGGGCTGAGTTCAGATTTCTATAGTGAAAACGCACTTTGTGTCTTTAAGGTCTTTACCAAACTTTCTGCCAACTTTAAAGGCACCAAGTGAATGTGGCAAGTGAGAGCAGGGAAAAACAGGACAAGTGATGTTGAAGATTGCTTAGCTTGCCCATGACATAAACCTGTCTCATGTTTTAATAGGGAAGTAATTTAAAACTAAATTTTCACAGACATCCGCCCTATTGTGATGTTAGTTTACTGGCTACTTTATTTGAAATCCTAGGGGCTGATTTGCAGAAGACCATAGGTGCCAGAGATGTCTTGAGGGCTGGGTTTTGAATATTCAAAGCACAATATGGAGCTACGTGAAAGACTATCAGATCATTTCATTTAGTGAAACGATCTTCATTGTTTTCTACTGATTAGAAATAACTGTCTAGCTTTTGCAATTATGTAGAAGATGAAATTCCAGGAAATATAAGTAACTGTAAAGACTTCATTTTGATGCAGTCTTTTTAGTTTCACTTTAATTTATCTTTTAATTTTAAGACATTTCCCATATGTGTATTCTGTAACAGAGAAAACTAAGTCAAAGTAACATCCAAGGAAGATAATGTATTACTCTTAAAATGCTGAAAATATTATGCTAGAAATCCTTTGTATTTATTTCCCTGAAACAGCTTCTCAAAGCAATGCAGCAATGTCAAAATTGCATTCTCAGACAAAAAATGCTTCCAATTTTTGTTAGTCAAGGTCAATCATAAGTAATACTAAGGAGTCAAAGAAAATCCATGTGGGGGTTTTTTTGGTTTTTTGTTTTATTTTGTTTTGTTTTGGTTTGGTTTGGTTTGGTTTTCGTTTTTTGTGGTCTAATTAACATTCATCTAAATGTAGGTACCTCTTAAATACAAGAATAGCAAGGCAGATTTTTTGGGTTGTGAAACTGTTGCTGAAATTACTTACCACACAGAAAAAGTATATTTCTCTAACTCTTCCAAATAAAAATTGCTTCCTACAGATATTTTCTCTCCTTCTTGGTTTGCATTGTTCTCAGGACCTGATCTTTCTTCATGGCATTGGTCAGGTGGGTTATTCCAGTTGATCTTTAAATGGAAAGAAAAGATAAGTTAGAATACTAAGGCAATTAGCTCAGCTGCTCCTCCCAGGACAGGCCTTCCAACCTTGTCATCAGTTTTGTTGCCCTCCTTAGGACACCCTCAGGGTGTCCTTCTTAACTGGTGGGGCCCAGAGCTGCACACAGAGTATTGTTCCCTGAATGTATTTATGTTCCTATGAGGCTCTGATTTAACAAACCCTCTCAAAAAGTGTAAGCTAATGCTGACACCAGCAGTCCTCCAGTCTTCCTCTACCTGCTTGCTTTTTCCTGTGTTGCATACCACACCCTGTCAGCACAAAGCCATACAGAGGGAACTAATCTGGGAATGGAATTAATGCTATTTGGCTTCATTCTTTTTCCTTTTTTTAACTGGGTTAGCTCTCAGCTGGACCCATTCTGATCCAGGCCACCCTGCACTGGTGCCAGCACAAAGGAGGAGAGGGACAGGACTACATCTGTCACTGTACCAGTTTATGCTCACTTAAATTAGTCGTTGAGCTACAAAATAGAGAATCCAGATCTCTGCTCATCTCTGGAACAATGGACAGGGTCTGATTCAACACTAGCATTGCTTCTCTGAAGTGACCATCAGATGCCCTGCATGCTTGGTGTTATCGCCCCTGGACAAAGAGACAAAACTCACTTCCACCAAGAGACACAAAGAGGTCCTAACTTATCAGACAGACATCTGCAGGAGACTTCAATGATACTATCAATACTACCTTCCCAGGCACAACACCAAACTCTGTAAAGGGTTTGCTAACAGTTAGTGAACAAGCCCAGAGAAAACAAAGGGATGGAAATTAAAACATGTTTTGTTCAAACTAGAAACAGAACTCCCTTTTTGGTCTTCCTGTTAGACAGGCAGATGGAAAGTATACTATTTAGAGGTAACCACAAAGACAAATTTTGCTTCTACATTCCTTGATGCCAACTTTACAGGGCATGTGGTTGAAATTTTCTAGCCGATACTTGAAGATAACCTGGATGATTTAAGTTCCTATTCAAATTCCATATTTATGAAGTTTACTCCCTAGTAACATGAAGTTAACTCTGTAGATCTCAAAAAAAATCTCAGAGTTCCCAGGGAACAAAGCACTGACATAAGATGTAGTCACATCATTTTACACTTTGATAATTATGAAAATGACAAAGATTATTTTTTCTTTTTAACTTTGTAAACCATTTTGCTCTCAAAGGCAAATTTTACCCAGACACACAACTGCCCAGCTTAATCCCCTAGAAGAAGTCAAGGTTTCAGAGTGGTAGTGTGTGCAGGGTGTCTTGGTTGTCTACATTGTCTCCATGAAACTATCCCTGTACTATCTGCAACTCCTTAGCACAGATGAATTTGAGGGCAGGGTGGTCAAAGCAGTAACATCTATATTCCGCAAAAAGTTGAGGTCAGACTCAAAGACCTTTTTGTTTGTTTTTGTTATTAAAAAAAATAAATTTAAAAAATATGTTTACAAGAAGAAGGGACTGCTAAAGAGAATAAACCACTACAGAAATGTCTGTCTTCTTCATTAAGTCTACTCTTTACTTTAGTTTGTCATTGTTTCCTAAATACGACTGTTACATACAATTATTTTAGAAGATGGTATCCAGCGATACAAGTAGGTCCAAATGACATAAACTAGACCAAATGCCCAAATCTTGAACATGCTAAAACAAGGCTCTCTCTGAACATTAGGGTTCACTCATGCCATCAAAAAAGAGGGGCTCCTACAGTCTTTGAAAGGGTATTTCACATGCTCACATTTTTTTTGTGCAGAGGCATGCTCGTAAGAGGTGCAGTTCAGAAATCTATAAAAACATGTCAGTAACTGTAAGCTTGTCAGTTGTTTTGCTGACTAGACAGTGCTGAATTCCCCATGGGTTTACGCACCTCACTGAAACCAGGTCACTTTAATGTGGCTTTGAGAGCCACCACAACTGAGGTTCCTATAAGAACGTTTTGTTCAAAGGCATCGTGTTTTTATGGGATTGCAGGAAACAAATTTCACTCTGCCACTCCCATGGGTTGGGTTGCTTTGCCCACTACACCTACTCCATCAGTCCTCAAATCATCCTTCCTGTAGATATAAGGCCACACACACACGTGCATGCACACATCAGTCTGAAGTTATATTTATACATAACTCTGTTTTCTCCAAGTTATCCTTAACTTCCTGAAGAAATAAATTACTTAAAAATTTATCCATTTAAAATGGAGGGAAATTCCAGTTGGCCAATCTATTTTTGCTCAGAAAAGTAAATCATCACACTACTAAGTTGCAATAATAATCCCCAGCAGCTGAGTGTTTGTGCCACAGCACATGTACAGGTATAAAAACATAGTACACAAGCTTGTGAGTACTCTGAGTACTGTGATGATTTTCTTTGATGGACAATTAAAAACATTAAAAATGTTTCAGAGTATATCTAGAACAGGGTGAGACAAATTACCAGAATGATTAATTTGAATATTCACGTTTGCAGTTATAATTCTCTGCAGCCATGCAGATTTAAGGATGGTAGTGGAGAACACTTACAGAGAAAAATCGTAACCTTTATTGGAAAATACCTAATTTAATAATATAATGCAGGTAGAAGCAATTCTCAGGAATACAGAGTTTTCTTTGTGTCTTAATTGTCAGGATTTACAGTAAACCTGGAAGCTTCAGTAGCATTTCACCCAGAAAGTGTTATTATGATGCAGATATGATTTAATGGAAACTTGTACAGATAACATAATATTTGTTCACAAATTAATTATGTCCTTGACCAAGATACTACAAATATAATACTAAAAGTATCTGATGGTAGGCTGCACAAGTACATGAGAGCTTGAAGGTTGTAGATGCATCTCATGTTTAAGCATTACTGAAATAATACCATCCTGCAGCACAGACTTGAGCAAGCTGCTGGTACTTGATTACCATTAGGATGGTCTTTCCTACTACTCTTTTGAAGTTTCTTTGCTGGAGAGATTAGCTCCCTATAGATACATGCAGGAGACAGCAATACACCTGACTGTGTGAAACCTTTCTGTGGCCATAAAAAAATTCACAGGGGTAGATTAAAGAAACACAACAACAACAACAACAAGCAAGCCCACAAATCATTCTCAAAAGGTGCAGGTAGAAGCTCCAATGGCTTCTCTGCATGCATGAAGGGAGACAGTGATGTCCATATCAGGACCTCTACCTTGTGATGTCCTCCTTGGACTTCCTTCAGCCAAAACGAGTCACAGTGCTCATCTGCACTGCCATCACAATCTTGGTAATCCTCTGCAAGAAAAAAAAAAAAAAAAAGAAAACCACAAAGCATAAATTATTTTTACATTGGTGCATAAGACAAAGGTCTGGAAAGGAAGGAGATGGGTTTTGGTCCTCCTCCCAGCAGGATTCTGTCTGACTTCATGCAGACAGTTTTTCATCCTCCATCCTAGTTATAAATAGGTGGTTATTTCTCTACTACCTTCCAGAAATGTTAGTATGATAAATGCAGAGAAGACTTCAAATACTGTGTTCCTTGAAATAAAAATTGTATAAATACAAAACAGGGGGGAAAGTATAAAAAAAGAAATAATAGACTCCAGAAAAATTACATGGAAGGGTATTTTAAACACCCCAGAAAGTGTTCTTCAGAACAGAGAGAAAAGTTCATTTTCTTGTATGGGCATGGTTGTGGATCAAGAAGAAGACAGGGGAATGAAAAGCATTCGAATCAACATTGCTTAGAAAACACAAGTCATGTGTCTCTCAAGCTCCTGAAAAGCAGTGACCCATGGAATGAACAAAAAATGTAATGTCACATCATAGGAAGTACTGGTGTGGAAGAAGTACACTTTTTAATGTATTGCATATGGAAGCCAATCCAAAAATAAACTTAATTATTATATCTCCCTTTTTTTTTCCTTTTTTTTTCTTTTTTTAAAGTTATTTCCAGTCCCACTCAGTAAAAGACAATCAAATGCATTTAGAATCACAGTACAGGCAGGATCGGCGCTTAGGTGTTACAGTTGTTGATATACCCATATAGAATATACACATATACAATGTCACAGCTGGATATCTTTCTTACTTTCTACATATACATACATATATGTGTAGGTGTATGTTGTACAAGCTGAACATGAGGCATTTGCAGGTATTTGCACCATCTGGGGTGAAAGAGGAGGTCTGCTGGAATCAGTGAAACAGCATAAAATACAGCTGCTGGGAATGTCACATGTATGCACACATGCCGCATAATCAGCTTAAACTGTCTCTGCGTACTCCATATATGTGATACACGTATGAACCCATAAACACATATTAAAATATAAATATACCTTTGCAAAGATGGTTAACTGTGGGTTTCTTTGTTCAATTTATTTTTTTTTTCCTTTGGCACACAGAACTGTGTTTCCAAACAGCCCTGCTGAAATAATGAATACTTTAACAATGTTTTTGGAGTCAAATGAATAAAGCAGTAATTATCTTGGCCAAAAAAATGGGACAATAAAAAGAATAAAGAAAACAATAATATTCTACATTTAAGAAATGGGTGGGAGAAGAAACTCAAGTCTGTTATTTAATCATGACATGCTCTTTTGATATTTTATTTGTAAGGCTCTGAATGCTCTTTTCTTTCTATACCAGTGAACTCATTACTTTAATTCCTCATAGATTTTTCTGAACAATTTTTGCTAAGTAAAAACACAATGTAATTCTTCAGTGGCTGTAACAGTAAGAAGCTGCTCAAATTAAAGATCAATAAAAAGTACAGAAAAAAATCTGTATGAAAATAAATAAATAAAAGAGAAGATGGGAAATGCTAGCAATTAGGATGAAAAATCTAAAAAGAAATTAAATTTAGTTGTAATACATTTCCCATTCTTTTCTTCATGAAAATTACTACTGAAGTGGGTTTTTTTCTGTAATTTAAATGTTAAGCTGCCAGATGTGTGTCTCATGCTTGAAGAGTTGAAGCTTTGCATTATTTAGCATATTAAGATTCACAGAATTTAAAAAAGGGCTCCTTTATTGCCTGGAGGTTCTAATTAAGTAAACCTTAGCCTGGTACATTTAAAACTTGCAATACAAGAGATTTTGCTTCTTTTTTTTTCTCTGTAGCCCAGTCTCATCAATATAATAAATACGGAAAATACTTAAGATGATATAATTTTTCTTTGGCTTGAGGAATTAAACCTATCTATTATTTTAAGAAGTTTTTAATAGGGGCCAGCAATCAGAAGGACATTTAAAGGCTCTAGTCTACTTTTTAATCATAAGATTGCTCTTAGGTGGGGGGGGAAATGAATCTTATAAAACTGAGCCATGTAGAAATTGTTTCTTTCACATGCACAAAAGAAAGCAGTTCTGAGAGAGAAACAAGAATCACACAGTTCTTTATTATTAAATTGCATTTTGCTTTTTTATAACTTTTTATAATTGACCACAGAAAACTAATAAAGCATTAACTAGCTGCACTATCAGCAATTTGTTCATTGAAAGAGTTGAGACTACTGCATCAGAAACCATAATAGCATAGAAATTCCTTTGACATACAATACTCATAAATCATACCTTAAATACAGTTATTTTTGCCACTTTAGAAAATGTCAAAGGTGTCAACTTTGTCCAGATATAACACTTAGCACTGACTATTTTAGTAAATTGACTCAAAATACATTTTGTTCCCTGACAGGGGAACATAATACCATTCATGATAAAAATGAACAATTTGAGGAGGAGAAAATAGCACCAAGAAAGAATGATCGAAGACAGGTATCATAGCTATCATAAAGGTACAGTGGCAGGTGTAGACTCTCTGTAATAAGTTTATTTGGAAGTCAAGAAACATATCCATAAGAGCAGGAAAATACGATTGCACCAGGGCCTGGAAACAACAATAAACTTCTTAATCCAAAGCTCTATATCTGTATCAGGTAAGTCCAGCAAAATAGTTTAAATGTCTTTCATTTTTATAAGACAAATAGGAAAAAATGGGTGGCATTTTTTACCACCACTGTGGAATGGGCATGGATTTGGAAAAGCATGGTGGGACAAATTTTATTTCCAGACCTTACAAATGCTGAGAACAGTCATTTTGGGGTGACATTAAGTCCCAACTGAATAGTTAAGATGTCACACAGATCATACCTCACATGGGATGCAAAGAAAAGGTTAACTGCATCAAGTCCCTGAGTTCAGCTGGGGTCTAGTTTTTAAAACAGAATAGAAAGTTGTTGGAATAGAAAAATGTTGGTGCTGTTCTGTTACCTTTCTCAGCATCAGCCTTCTCTGGGCAGTAGCTGAGCACAGGAGCATGACCTTTAAAATCAGAGGGTGTCTTACTGCTTCTTAACCCTTGTAGGATAAAACACAACCTTTTTTTGTCATCTGCGTTCAGTCTGGAAGTTATCATCTTTGGACATGTCCTCTGTAACAAGTACTGTGGCACAACAAGTACAGGCACAACGTGTAGAACGAAACCAGCAGTTCGGAGGACACCCCCTAACAGTGGGGACCCTGCTATGTGTTGCAGACTTCATGTCAGGATAGTTTTAATTTGGTCCTGGGAACCGATGGCCCTGATACAGACACCAAAACCACATCCTGTTGCTCTGTTTCACCCTAAAGGTGGCCAGTGCGTGTCCTCTGAGATCTTTCCACAGTGAACAACAGTGACAACTGGGGCAGGGCATTCACTTCAAAAGTGCCCTAAATACCTAAATGTTAACATAAACACATCCTTTCTGAATGAGCATTAAAGAGGGGTGGAAAACAGATTCTCTACGGTGTAAAACTTGCAGAGTCTGCATATAGGGCTGATACTGTGCGATTTTTCATGTGTTGGGAGATAGAGGGAGAGAAGGGCAGGGGAGAATCTAAAAGTTGGGGGGTTTTTTAAATATGGACAAAAAGAAATAGTACAGCTAGGAAATTACCGTAATTTATGGAAACTACTTCTGACTTATATGGAGGCAAAGTAGAGAAGGGAAGTGCGCTCCTTTCTGATGGCTGCAACCCCTCTTTACATCAGTGGGAAAGGGTTTTAGAGTAGCTTGATCCAGGAGTTAAGTTACTGAAGGGACAGAAAATAATATGAAGATCCTATCTAGACTCCCTCTCTAATAATAACCCAGTCTGTGAAAACTCAAATGGTAAGAACTGGAAAACAGAAGAGTTTGGATTGTGTGGATGACACAACTGTAAGTGGAAGCTGGATTTGATCTCACTTGAAAGAATCAATCCAATCTTTTATGAAGTCCTGGTCAGAGAAGGAAAAGATAAGCAGAGAAAGAGAAGGTTCAACCATCTGAGGCTCTGCCTCTGGGGCCCTACCTGTAGAAAAAATAAGGGGTAAGCAATCTTCATTTTAAAACATCTCTTTGTTTCCTTTAAAGTGGCAACCATGAAGAATTACCAATGAGAACAACTTCAGTTTTTTTGGGTTAGGTAACTATTTTTGCATCTGCATATGACTGCTAGGTAGAAGCAAACACCACCTCAGAAGGAAAAGAAACTCGCAGTATAATGAGAAGTATTACAATGAAGATTCATTGGTTTGCATTAAATTGTTTCAGAAGTGGCCATAAGCATAAATATAACCCTCTCAACAAAACCATTGGTCACTTACACAAGTACATTTTAATGCTTTACATTAAATGTAAAGCCTTCTCTCCAAAGGTAATGATAAAATTAGATGGAAACTGTGTGGTATTTTGATATGGAGGTGATATCTTAATAAGTTCTGAATACTATCTGCTCATGTACTAAGCCTCTTAGTCAGCCTGATACCATTTTTGCTTAGATGTTATTCTGAAGCTTTGTCCAGACAGAAATGCCTTTTGATGTGACAAAAGGCAATTTACAATTAAATTCCCAATGTTTTTCCACAGATGCAGAAAGGTTACATTACTGACAGTGTTTCATCAGAAAAAATCTGTGCTATCGTGATATGCCTTCTGAAAAAAGTTTTTCATTAAATTAACAGGCAATAGATTCAGCAAGTACCAGAAACTGAGTTCGTCAGGAAAACTTGTGTTGTCTTATAAATCAAGATAAGCAAAACCTTTTTTCACCTATTTATTTCAAAATCCATGGATGTTTTTGGAGTTCTGTTTGTAGTTCAGGTAAACTCAGAATTTGTGTGTTTTTTAATCCTCAGTCAATTATAGTATTATATCTTAGGATATACTAAGTCAGATCCTCTGATGATACAAAATAATGCCCTTTGAATCCAACCTTGCTTTGACAAAAGTTGTGGTAATTCAGCCCACTTCTACAACTGCCTTGTTTCAGGATATTTGGAAGAGACCCTCTTGAAATGAAAATATGGATTCTAAAATGCTGTGTTTGGCACTGGATCTCTGCCAAACTCCACATAAGTATTTTGGTAGTTTTAGATCTAGATAAACATTAGTGATGGGGGTAGGGGGAAGAGAAGACAAGGAATATCTGTCTGCCTGCACAACTAATAATTGGGTTTTGAGACACACTCTAAAGCAGGAAACATCCAAATGTTGCAAGGAAAAGATGTCTGAAAAAAAATTAAAAGCACCCAAAGGCAAATGTCAAACACCATTAAACATTATTTAAAAACCATTTTGTTCATGCAGGTTTATGCTTTAAATATTGTGAGTATTCTAAGATGCTTTGCACAACTAGTGTTGGGCAAATGAATTAAATAAATTTCAGAGCAGGTTCTACTAATGTAGAATTTGAAAAAAAATTTCTAAGTTAGGGCTGTGATTATATTCTTAGAAGGACAACAGCTAGAATACATGTCAAGTGTTAGTCTTACTCGCACATGAATGAGAACCCTTGAAAGACTGAAAATTTTATTATTGTTTCTCTGTAACGTGCTTAACCTTTTGTCACCAACATTGTTTAACAAAAATTGACACCAGCTCTGTATTCTACTTTTTACACATCTATGACAGTCAACATCATTATGAATCCTAACTTAGCCATGCCACACTAGCTCCTACCTCTATTTGTGTCCACTTAATATGAGATATTCAACAAATGCACCTATAATAGCAGATGGATAGTCCTAGCCTTCTTGGGCAGTCAAAGGAGAAGGAGAGCTCCGAAGAAATTATTTTTGAATGATGTTTCATGGGCTGCTGTAAAAGGAAAGCTGGCATGTCAATTGGCTTCAAATTGACATGCATCCAAAATTCTACAGCATCATTTCCGGGAGCCCACAGACTTGAAGACAACTACAAGCTGCTGTTTACACAGGTAAGAGGTAGCTATCAGACCTCAGGTAGCTATCTCTTACCTAATATTTCTCAGTTCAGTGTCTAACCATGACCTATTATAGCTTCCTGTTACAGGAGGAGAGTCGCTCTCTCCCTTCAAAAGGTGGGATTAATTTATTTTCACTTGCACTTTCATCTCTACACACCGGCCAAGGAAGTGAGTGTCACCCTTTCCTTAAAATGAAAGCTGACCATTGCATTGTTCGTGGTGGGTGAGACAATGACGAGCAGTGATGAGCGGGGATCTCAGGTCAGCTCCTGATGCCCTCCCCACTTCCTCAGCTACTCAATCTGCCTATTCACCCTAAACATCTCTGCTGTGACCAGAAGGGCTGGCTGGCACCTGGGAGACATGCATGGGTGCGAGAGCAAACGGGAGCATCGGCAGTGACACCTTCTGTGCCTTCACTGCCATTTCTCTACTGTGGGACCGAAAACACAATTCACTACCCAGGTTATGAAGTAGGAGTGGTTGTCTATATTCTTGGTACCAACATCCCTGTCCCATATTAAGTCTGCCTCTGGCCATCACAGTGGTATCTGAGTTTAGAACAGGACCTAGGGGCTATATCACTCAATTGTCAGACAAATGTTTTTTACCTGGGATTTAAAAATAAATAAACAAACAAAAAACCAAATAAATCCACCAAAAAAACCCGCAATGAAAACAAATAAACAAATTAATAAAATCAAGAAAAAACTCCACCACAGCAACTTGCAGGGCTTTGCCTTCAAAAGAAACCCCACATTCAAGAAGCAAATGTTACCTGATACAAATACAGACAGGCCCTTTTACGTAATTTAGCTTAGCACAATTAACAAAGGATATTGCTATTAAAGTGCTGCAGGAAAAAAAAAAAGTACTTCCCAAGTACCTAACAGCAACACGTTGTGATCCATGGATATAAATGACCAAATTAAATGAAAGGATGTAAAAATGTCACGGAAACACCAGCCATAATCTAATGTTGTCAGTGCACTGCACACACACCTTGTAATTGCTAACACATTTGGCCTACAAACACTTTTTAGACAGGGGAGCCCACCGCTTCTGTACCTTTTTGCCTAAGATGCTTTTGATCCCTCACAATTGATTTAAACTCTTCCATCACTTCCTTTGCCCAGTGAATTAATGATGACATGATATCACAGGGCGAGGGGGAAGGCAAATGGGGGTATTTACACACATGCCAAGCAGATCTATTTGCAAACTTTCAGTAAATTAACGCAATAAAAATCCTAACCTGCTGGAAGCATTTTAAGCTCTTCTCTTTTCCTCCCAGCTTCTTCTGACACACACGCTTCTCCTCCTTTTGCAGCATTAAACTGCTTTTCCACTTCCTTTACAACAGTGGGAATACTTCCCTTATGGGTGTCAGGATCTTTCGGGGAGGTCAGAGGTTGGCCTGCAGAGGAAATGACAAGCTGTGAAATGTAAAAGAACAATTCCTTCCACATGTTTCCTTGCTCCAGGAGCAGTAAGGGGTTGTCGGCTAGCATCAGGACGGGATGGACCAGGCCTTTGTCTTAGCAGTCCTGTCAAAACTAATTTACAATTAAAGACCTGTGCAACTGTTTAAAGCTTTACAACTCTGGTGAGTTTCAAGGACTGCTGAAGCCAAGTGGTACAAACCAACCTTATTATTAACAACCACATGGACAGAGAGAAGGAAGACAGACAGAAAAATGCTGTAAATTTTAAGTAAGCAGAAAAACTGTAAGCCTGAAAATGATCTTTCTGTATGATATTTATTTCTGTTATAAGCTCATAGTTTGGGAACTAAAAACATTTCCGTGGTTCTAACTTTTCCTCTGGTTCTTGCATAGGCTGCAGGAGCCACATGCACTGCTGTTAGACACCAAACCTTTCAAAGGGAGAGAAAAATAAAGTTAACTGTCCATTGTAAAAAAAAAGAAAAAAAAAAAACAAACAAAGAAAGAAAGTCTTTAAAACAATTCTCAAACAGCTGAATTGCTGACTTCCCGAAGTATAGTAGAACGGGGAAGGGTGAGGGACAAGCAGACTTTCCAGAAAGAAAATTTTAGACATAGAAAATCTGTATGTGGATGCTTAGTCCAAAGACAGCTGAGGTAGTGAGAGTCTTTCTACATGACAAATCATCTGCCCCGTAAGCACTCTTTTTAGGTCTTGATTGGACATCAGTATATGCTGGTACAGTGCTGACCATAACTTCAGGACTTCAAATTGGCCAATATTAAAGTGGTGTAAGTCAACTGGAATGACAAATGTTTTTCTTTGGCTCTAAACACTACAGAGGATAAAATCATCCTGTTTCCCACCTGCATGTTTTACTTGATCACAGTTTCAGATGGGCACAAGTAGGTGTTTGCATATCAAGTCAGAACAACAGCACAGACAGAAGACCAAGCATTTAGAAGAATGTTCCCCGCAAGTGAAGAGTAACACTTCCCAAATCAGTCCGAGCCTGACCTAAAAGTGTTTGAGCTGGAGAACTAATACATGAGTGTTGTCTAGCTACTTTTCTGAAGATGAAGGAGTTGCCACTTCCAAAAAAGACTGAGTTTAGCTGGCATCTTGCACATGTGAATCCCCTTTTCTATGGAAACTAAACTCAAAAGGGATCTTGCTTTAGATTTCACTATGAGAAAGAGTGTTTTCTTGATGAATTTATATATTTAGTGTTTTATGTGAAGATTCACACTTTTGAAGTTTTCATGCATTTAGAAGCCCATGGTACCTAGATCTAGGTCTCTCAAGGCAGCATTTCTGTTAGTTGCATCAAATTTTCCTACCTAAGCTGCTTCTATTAGAGTTGTTACCACCTTCCACACAACAGCTAATGAATTCCCCACAGAAATCCTCATTCATTCATTGACAGAGACTGTTGATCCCTTAATGGGCAACAGATGAACTACAGAAGATTTTCTTAAGAAAAGCAAAGGATGGTGGTAAGTGTACGCAGAAGCTGTCTTCTACCGTGAGCCTCTTACGGAATAGCACTTCAAAAGAATGGAGAGAAGATATGGTTTGGACTAAGAGACACACTAGATCCACTAATGTACATCTGTGATCTACAAAGGAGGGAGAATGGGAGATATTATGTTGCATTCCCATGCATTGTGCTCTGGAGGAGAGAGCCTGTGCAGCAGGGAAGAGTCATACATAACCCAACAGAGAGCTGTGGTTTAGAAGAATAACATAGCCTGGAGTTAGTTAATGGAAATAATATGAAGGTTCTGTCTTAAACTTCTAAAACCAAGACAAACTTGAAGTGAAGGTTAAAACACCATCTCCTAACCTGCTCTATTTTGCAGCACCACATATGGTATTGATAAATATGATCACTTGCTATTTAGACTACCGCAGCAGAGTGAGTTACAGAGCACCCGTCTTCATTTAGACTGTTCCTGCTTTCTCTGGTTTGTGTCTCAACCTTAATGTCACTTTAACAGAGCTTTCCCCCCCTCTGCTTTTGCTGGTTTAACAGATATAATACTGTATTTATAGGGCATATCAATGTGCGACAGCTTGCCACAGATCATAAACACATTTTTCTGTGGGAAATGTTGAAGTTGTGATTTTCAACACGTGATCTCCAGTTCTCTAAGGTTTGTTCCTTTAATTGTAAATAGCCAGAAAGTCATCAAGCTAGCTTTTAATAAACTTTTAATTTGAAATGGATTACCACATGTTGTGTTTGTTTACCCATTATTAAATCTCTTAGCAACATATCACCAGCAGAAACAGCATACTGTAGCACTGCATAGATACATTAAAAAACAAACCCATGGGGGATATTGGAAGCTAATAATATCTTTAAAGAAGGCTCCATGAAAAATAAATAAATATAAACAATATAAAAAATTACTCCTAGAAATTTTTTAGAGCAAATCTGTTTGTCAGGGAAATTGCAGATCTTCCATGATCACCTTATCAGCAAATTTCAGAGGTCTGCATCCTAAATAAGACATACACTGATGCTCTTTCTCAGTTCTTAAAAATGCATATTTCTTGACTTTTCAAACTGTGTATCACAAGTTTTTCCATGTATTTCCAGAAAGCGTGATCTACTTATCTGCATCTTCTATGTGCATTTCCAAATGTGTATGAAGACAGATGGAAGTTTGATTCATTAAGAGTTTGTCCATTATTTTTCACTGTTGGGAAGAGTTATCTGCAACTCCACCTTTTGGATCTGCTATTCATGGTTTGCTGCACCTTAAAGCACCTTGGCAGATATGTAGAAGATAAATTACAAAATAACCTTACAGTACAGTGTATGTTTACACCTCCATGCTTCTGGTATCAAGGCGGTTATATAAAAGGCTTTTGATCACAGTGCAATTGCTGCTTAGCCTAAAAGTGTCTCAGGGCAAACCTCATTTTCTTGATCTCCTAAATCATTACTCAATGCCGGCAAAATACTTCTACTGGCTTCTTTTCATGTTTTTCTTCCAACCTGAGCCGCCCATTTACCATGCTAAATGATTATTGCTTATCTGTTCTCTTTCTTCCCTTGCAATACACTCTTTTTTGTTTCCCTCCCATGCCATCTACAGTGTATCACTGCTACTGTTCTCGAATGCCTGAAGAACCTCTATCCTGAAGAATTAAGTCTCTGTTTCAGATCTTTACGTCATATTCACAGATACACTACAATCTGTAGGTTGGCTGCATCCTTGTTCATTAAACAAGAGAAAATACAGAAATATCTGTTAAGGAAAAATTCATTCTTTTTGTCCATGGCAGTCATATCCCACAGGCTGAAAAAAAAAAAAAAGCAACAGCAGTGTCCTGCCATTCTTCTCATTACTGGATTTCTAACAGTAGAGGAGCGTTTTGTGAGCGCATTGCAATATAGTCAATTACATCTTCAGTGTAGCTACATCAGAAGGCTCACAGAGGCCAGGAAGGATGCGCAGTCTAAAAGGAACATTTAGCTATTTTTAAGAAAGCTTCTGGGGAAGTCTGCTGTGCATGAGCAAATGATAATTGTCTTTCCTATGGATTACCACTTGATTGAATCTTAACAGAATTTTATAGGAGTAGCATAAGGCATGCCTCTGATGCCAGAACTATCTCCCTGCCAAATTTGAAGTCCCTGTGGTAGCCCAGGGAGGTGCTAGAGTTCTTTGAGCAATAGACCAAAAAAAAGTACCTTTTTTTCCTCTTTCTATAAGCTTGGTGCCATAAGCAGCTGAACTGTTACTGCTGTGACATTCCAAGCATTTTTTATCCAGCCTTAAGCATAGGCCAGCATGGAAAGTTTAATCCTTAGCAATGAGGCTTACTTAAATTGCTCACACCTGAAACAAAGTTAAACCACCTCAATAAAAAGAATCAGAGTATTCCTGCTACAACACATATTGGACCCATATCTGAATGAAGGAAAAAATCTAGCTTAACAAGATCAATAAGGGCTAGCCAACATTGAAATTAAACTGTGGGTTTCTCTAGTGAAAACCTGAATAAAAACATCAAAGTTTGAATCCATCACCTTGTGGTCCAGGCTGTACAACCTTCTCTGAGACATCATTGTTTCCAGCAACACTTGAATACATGTGAAGTTTATGTGGGAGATGAAGATGCATATCACACTTACTTTGCTTATCTGAATCCTGTGGCAGTTTAGTTATCTATTAAGTGAAAGGGAAAAATAAATAAAAAGAAAGCAGTTCAGAAGTACAGAATTCCATTAAGCTAGAACATATTTGTTAGTACACAGTTTATGAACCCTAGAAGTCCAAGATGTTGCTATGAGAATGTTAGGAAGTTCTTGTTTTCCTCTACTCCATTTATTACAGTTTTCTCCCACATAAGTTCACCATGTATGTCTTCCCCATGTTTACTGACTAAAGCAGACATCCCAACAAATGGGGGGGTTAGGGTTAGGGGTGTGAGTCATAATCCAATTTCAGAATCATATGGGAAAATATAGATACCCTGGACTATTAAATCACCCCACCTTATACATTGATTTGAAAGACTATTTGCAGCTTTAGAATCTTCACCTCCTCCTTCTCCAATCATTTTTGGTCTTCTGGGTTATTTTTTTTACCATAGCTCTATGATTTCTGACATTCTCTTTCCTAGCGTATATTAGGTATATATGCTGTATAAATTATCACTTTATGTGTTTCTGAAGCTACTTTTACTTTCTTTTAGTCTTGGTAGACTCAAAAACAAGATTGTCTGAAAATCATCACCACAAGAAAACAAAAACTAAAATTTCTGTTAAGTAAGCCCACGTTATAATTGAGATGCTTTCAAAATTCATCTATTTTGGTATTTTTTCCCGAGCAAAATATGACTATAAAAGAGGTATAAGTTTAAGATCTTGTTAAGATTCTGAATGAAGGAACATATTTCAGCTACAACAAACACCTTAACTTGTCCATCCTGAAAAGAGTTTCCTCTGGAGAGAAGTTCTTAATTCAGGTCCATTTTCACTAAAGACATACAAATAATGTCACATCTGGATTATGTCCAGAAACTATTCAAAAGTAAGGTTCCTACCACAACAAAACCATGCTCACTAGCTGGAGGTCCCATACATACAAGTAAAGCAATATCATAAGCAATATTATTTTATCTTGTAGTCATGTGAAAGCATCTCTGTGATTCCGTAAAACTGTGGAGGAAATTAACATGTACTAGTGGCAGGGTCAAACTCAGAATTTGAACCTTTGATCCAATTACCCAGCACCCCAAGAAATACTTTTATATTTTAAATAATCCTAAAATCCAGCTGCAAAGCTGCAAAATTTCATGTAAAAGTTGGAAGTGCATGTGATTTAAGCAGGCTGAGAAGCTTCTTTTTGGAAAGACAAGTATTTATTTTAAGGCTGACAGAAGGAAATAGAATCTGTTCTGAGTAACAGTGACTAAATAAACAGGCCTATTTTCTTTAAATACAAACCTGAAAGTAGAGATTGCATAACCAGTGATCCAAGTCTTGAGAAATGAAGTTTTCAATTTTTTTGAATCTGTCAACTTTAGGGTCATAATGGCCTCTCAGCAAGGGACATTTAAATTTTCCCTCCAAAACATTAAAATTGTTATCACACAAGGGAAAAGCTCCCCATCCTACTTCTTGATCAATCCAAGAATATGTCCCACGAAGAAGGAAAAGTTCAAAGAGGAGTACCATTCCTGGCTTCATAGCTTTTCTATGTGGTAGAACCTAGCAAAGAAGAAGAAAAAGATTTATTAGTTACAAAAACATCACAAGGGAACTGACGTTCTTTTATCATATAAAGCTCTACAAACTTCATACCTTTGAACCAATTTTGCATGCAAAAACAATTAACTTCTTTTTGCAGCAAATCATGTATGTGAACAATTTTCCACTCTGAAAACAAAATGCTGTGCTTTTTTTGATTGTTTCTGACTTCTTTGTTTTCCCCTTGACTTTCTGAAAGCATTAATTTTCTGTCTTTATTTACCAGTGGTGTAAAAACATTACCACTAGAAAACTTTAAGACAGTGCGGCAAACCATCTTGGAAATCTGAGGTGTCCCTGTGAGGGCTTGCTGAGACTCACTACTGGGTTTGTCTTGCAGCAACTTTGGAGACCTCATTCAAATACCCAATGAGAATACTTGCAGACTTGCACCTCACTGAGTCATAAACTCTTCTCCACCCAGTTCTGGGAATAATGTTGGTACACAATAGCCTTCCTCCTCTAAATCGAAGTTCTTATTGCAAAGTATGTGAACCTCAGTGTAGGGTCAAAAAGCATTTTGAGGTAAAAAACTCTCAGCATACCAAGGGCTGGCAAACACCATTTACACTTTTCATCAGATAGGTGGGGATATTCTTCTGAGTGGTTTGGAGCTGTGGAAGAGCTTGGGGCTCTAGGGCAATTGTGTTCCCATGGCAAAGACTTGAAAACTAGTGGTGAAGAAACACCCTGAAGTAACACAAAGTTATGTAAATCTGTCTGTAAGGTTTTGGCAGGCAGAGAAGGAAGGAGGGTAAACACAAAGAAAAAGTAATCTGGTTCTATGCCACAGTTTTAACTGTTTTCTTTAATTAAGGTGAGGGTTGACCCAGGTCCTGTTGAACAATTCTAGCACATTTAACAGGACAAATAAAAATAAAAAAAGAAAAAACATACAAAAGCTAGATAATGGAAGATGACTATCATCATCCCCAGGCTAACAGCTGTGAAGGGTAGTCACCTGGAGACAAGGGGAGCAAATACATCAGCTACGCCTCTCACACAGCAAAACATCTGCTTCGCCATTTTTCTTACATATTCTCCTGAGAGAACTGGGACTGCCTAATCTCTTAAATCCAACCTTGGATGCTTCTTTCATAAAGACAGTGTTCTGTTATTTTAATGTTTTTCACATTTTATTGTTCCCATTTCAGTCCTCATAGTTCATAATAGCAAATGCCTTGGTACACTTGCCTGCTCAATATTACCTTGCTTTCCAGCCAAGGTAGAGAAAGAGGAGCCTTTTCTCCTGCTGTCCTTCCCTGTGAACTGCAGAAGCCCATAATATTCAGGATATCTTTTGATTTTGAGTGTCCAGTAGGATATACCCTCTGTACTTTTTGAAACTCAAGAATAAGACCTCCAAGTAGAAGACATCAATGCAAACCAATCACCAACTATGAAAAGCCTAAAATGCCTAAAGTCTTCTTAAATTAGCAGGAATTTCCTCAGTCAAGATGACATTCTGCAGTCAATAACCAGCCACAAATCTGTACTTCAAATATTTCTGTATGTAAGTACACACCCCAACAGAGCTCTTTCTCGATATGTATATTAAATACAAGTATCACTTCTTTTATACTCATTATTGAACATCAAGGTAATTAGCATAATCCAGGTGCAGCCAAGCTTTTTCTCTCTTTTTCTAAAGCAGCCAAGGAATTTCCCCATACCAATAACTGCCTGTTAGGAGATGATAAGTGTCCATGGCTGTGCTGCATTCTGTACCTTTTTGGAAGAAGTGAATATAAATTATTATTTATAATAATATGCCTTCCTGTTTTGAGTTATATATTTTGATTAGATAATGGCAAGAGAGAGGAAATCATTTAAGGAAATCTTTTAAAATTATAAATATTTTCATTATTATGTAGGTGTACTTTATATTAATTATGTAAATATATTCTAAGACTTAGTGTAGGCTTAAAATGAAACAGAAGCATCTGTTGAAAAATGCCATAACCCTGTGGCAGCTGCTATTAAACCATTAACAGTATCAGGTTTCATTTAAACCAGATTTACCATTTTCTGTAACGGCCCGTGGGAAAGCTAAAAACATTAGGCACAAATTACTGACAAAAGAGATCCTTAATCAAGCCATACATTTCATTTGGCTAGCTGGGTGCTAGATAGTAACCTCTGTGCTACAAATATTAAAGGTGATGGTTACAAGGCTGTGATTAAAGACAGTTACCTGCATTATCAAACAAGCCCAAAGCATTAGCAGATGAAATTACTGCTGCATCACAACATACATTTTGGTTTCTCCCTTGTTTCCCAGACTTACTCTTCACTTATGAATAGCTCAACAGTACATGCTCTTCTGGTAGCCTGCCTGTAAACAGACAGTGGTCAAGCAGATGTGACTATTAAAAATTTATTTCTTTGTTTCTGGCTCACAGTTATTCTTCATTTGCTGTAAGCTCTTATCCTGGACCTAAACTGCAAACTCACTCTTTGGGGCTGAAAGCACCCATTTGTTTACAGTTATAGGAGCTGGCTGTTTAAACCATGCCATGACAGAAACACATAATGACAAAACATAAACAAGGATTTTATAACACACCTGTCTGCTACGAGGTCTGAGGTTGTAAGGACTATCATTCTGTGTGTCCTTATGCATGAACAGTGGGTGCCTAACCCACGTAGGACAGTGTCACACATCTCAGCTTACATGGTCAAATAAAACATACCTATCAAGTAAGAAATTTCTTTCTGTTGGATCCATACAAAAATCCTGGCCAAGCCTCTGTCTGTTACTATATGTTGGCATGCCAAGCATTCATGCAGTTGCCTGTGGGCTTTCATTTCCATCCTGTTGGGCTCTGGGATTGTGATTTATATGGGAGGAACTGCTGGCTAGGAAGGGACAGCCAGGCTGAAGCAGAAGAGTTTCAAAAAGGAGGCAGGTCCTCTCAACATCCATGCTAAACCTTTTCCCATTGCCGCAATGAACACTCGTCTCCGTCACAGCTCACTGTCCCACAGCCGCAGGGTCAGACGGCCCTGGGAGGGAGCTCGGTCTTGTGCCACCTGCCCTTCATTAGCCTCCTCCTAGGCAGTGAGCCTGGGAGCTGGGAGCTGGGGCACGGCCAGCATGGCCTGTAGGCATAGATGCACAAAGGCATTTAGGCACATAGCTCCGATTGAAACCCACGGTCCTTGAACGCTTGTGTGCCTCTGTGGGTTTGGGCTGTTATGCTCCGGTACAAGGAAGGGAACACCTTAGGTGGGTAAAGGAGGAGGATGGGGATCAGTAATTGCTCTTCCTCAAGAGACTTAGAGCAGTGCCTGGGAAAGGCATGGCACAGGCAGCTCAAACTGACCAGTTTGTTTTGATGGATTATTTGGTTTCTGAAGAAAAAAAATGAAATTGGCAGTTACATTTTCCCTGCTGGTGGCAACCTCATTTGAGGCACTATCTGATAAGTTACTCCACAAGCCTGCACCAAAACTGCTGACATTCAAAGACAGCATACTAGATAAGGACAGATTCCTGGGTTTTAAAGGGTCTACTCTCCAACACCTTAGCTCAATGTTTCTCCTTGCTCAGGTAGAATTTCCACTGAGGTCTGTGAGGTATGTAGTCTTTTACAGTGCTATGAAAGAATCAAGCACCCACTTTTTACTGGTGTAATTTCTTCTGCAAAGAGAGATGCAGCAGAGAATAAATAATACTTGTGTGTGCCTGCACAGGCACAAGTAATTCTTCTTAGTCTGCAGTTAGCAGCATTTCATTTAATTGAATTAAATCATAGTGAACTAAAATTATCTCTTGCCACTATTTCTGAATTCAACTGTTTTATATCAGTTTTATTGTAATATATCTTACTTCCCCATATGCCACCATAGTTTCAACAAAGAAATCATAGACAGAATGAATTCCATTTGAATATTTCAATAAACAGATCCAGTGTGAGGCTTTGGGGACTTTTCTCTGACTTACTCTTGGGCTTAAACCTTGTCAGAGAAGAGAAAAACTTTTGCTTCTCTTCTCTGCACCTTCAAATGTTTTCAATTTAGAAAAAAATATTAACAAAAGTTACATTACTTAATTCACATTACACCAAAATTTGACCACTGCAACTCAAACAGATTAAATTTAACTAAAACATGCAAAGGGAATTCAACAGCTACTTATTATATAGAAAAATATTGGAAAATATAATATAAATTTCTGATTATGAGAACCACAGCACATCAATTTCAGTAGTGTAAAATGCACGAAGAAAACCTTTTATATAGGAAGCAGGTCCCATCACTAACAAACAAAAAAATTAATTCACTATGTAAAATGAATAGTGCTGGAGATCAGGCTGTTATTGCCAAAATAAGGTGAAGCTTTCACAACCAGATATCAAGCTGTCCCTGTTTATGTTCAAGGCCAGCATAAAGGCAGAGGGAAGGGCATTCTTAGAAAATGTTGTGTAACTTTGAAATTTATAAAAGGCCAGAGGGGAGGAAATAGAAACATGGACTGAAGTAAAAGTAAAATATCATGTTATTAGGGTTTTCCAAAAGTTCCTATCTATCATCAGAATGTCCTGGAATAGCTAAAAACTATTTCCCCAGCTTTCCATCACTGCCTGTCTCTGAACAGGTAACTGAATACAAAATAACACACAAATCAGAGAAGGACCATACAGTGCAATATCATTTATTCCCCACTTTTCTTTTTTTTTCTCTTTCCCTATTTTTGGAAAGAGAGAACAGACCTTTCAAGTCTGACATAAGTCAAATGACTCCTCTCCCTGACTCCTCTCCCTGCAGCTGGCAGATCTCCTTAAGCCTTTATGCAGGACCACCATCTTTCCTGTGACCCAGCCTCCCTGATAGCGGCAGAGTATGGACCAGAAGAAGCTGGGCCACAGCACACAAGCTCAGGCTCATGGATGATCGTTCCGGAGCATGGGACAGCAGTACTTGTAAGCAGGCAATTTATTCACTACCTTCAGTGTCAGAGAGCAGGATTCCTCTTGACATACTGTGCCAAATCCCCACAGTGTCTTCCCAGATTTGCAACAAGTGCCCCAATGGAAACACCTGCCCCTCCCATGCTACGAGAGCAGTGATGATTCACCACTGCCTCGCTTTCCTCCAGCAGAGATAATTCAGGCCATAGTTGACTCCAGCAGCATCACATGCAGCACAACTACCTTACACCAGAGAACCAGAATCTGGCTTTTTATCTTCTCAAATACAGGGGAATAATGTTTGCATTCTGTGAGCTTTAGCCTCTGCATCTGTTGCTAATTGTCCTGGCACATCTGCTGCTAATTCTTTTCTGTTCTTGGACCAGCAGGGAGTAGTAATGTATGGTACAGCCAGCTCCAGCCTCCCTGAGTGCTTCTGGTGATATACCGCTGGCCTGGGTGGATTCTGACCTCATCCTGCAAGGGAGAAACTGTCTTTGTAAGAGGAAAGGAGGAAAAAAGTTCCTTCTCCTGCCACTTCCATCTCACTTATTTATTCCTGAGACTGATTTCAGCACGATCAGAGCATGAATTTCGTGGGATAACGTGGGCCACACACACAAAATAGCAGAATTTATTTATTTTGTGTCAAGAGGCCATGTGCTTTGCCCAGAAACCACTCAGAGCCAAGGAGTCTCATGAAGATGTGGCTTGTTCGGCATGCAGGACTGAAACATGCAGCAGTGTCTCTTTGCCTGCCCCAGGCTCCAGAGAAGGAACAGGCAGCTTTCCTCTCCTTTTTGCTCCACCAGCAGCTCCATCTCATGTCTCTTTCTTGATGCTGTTCTGGATTCCCCATCACCCCTCCTGTAGCAACCTCTTCATCCGTAAGTTTTGGTCAGGCCAGGAATGCAGCAATATTCACTTCACCAGAGAAGCAGTGCCAGTGCAGAGTTCATGCTTCTTCAGCATCTCCTGGATGGTCCAGACCTGGTCAGGATCTCTTTCCAGGGGCTCAGCTACCACTCTCCAGCAAAGAAATAGGACGATTGACTCCTGAGAACAAATCCCTTTTTCCTCATGTGCTCAGGATCACTTTTTGTTCTTTCATGGCATAATGTACTCTTCCCATTTCTGTAGTACAGCCTTGCAATTACCCTGATGATCCTAAATTCACAGATAATAATTTAAGATGTGAAATGCTTTAAAATCAGATATGTTAAGGCAAAAACATTAAAACATCTTCTGAGGGTGTTTTGCTGACTCCCATGACTTGCAGATATGGACTAAAACACAGTGTAGGTCCCTTTCCACAGTTCCAGATTGTCATCTCTGGTGAGTCATGGAGCTGCTCCTTTTTTCCAGTCACTGAATTTTTTTGTTTGAGCAGGCATTTATTTTGTACTTGGTGTTCTCTGTTGCTTAGAGTTCACTTGGAGTTAAGGATACAGGCAGAGACTGCATTCTGCTTTCCTGTTGATTTGCCCTAGATAATATATGACTTTTGTACAGCTATTGTATCCTACAACTCATGTCAAGGTCTCTTACAGATATAATTTCCAATTAGTTAGGGAATAAGACATGGAGTGGTCTAAAATTAAAGGTTGTCCCCAGACACTCCTGATTTTTAACATATGTCTGCTACATTTTCCAGAGCAGACCACATACCTTACTCTAGTCAGATATGATGCATTATAATGTGAGTCACATTTCTGAGATCTTTGGGCAGCACGTATTGGTATAAGCTGACAGAGCATTCACAGTACATTCCAGCAGGTGTTTCCAAGAATTCCTTCACTGGAGCACAGTGACTACATAACACATGAAAAGTAACTCAAATTTATCAAAAACAAATCCTGGGATAAGTAGTGACCTTTTGAATATGTAAATCAATTGCCTGATGCTAAATAAGGTAGATACAATAGACTCTAATATGTAATAGCTCTGTAATGAAAGCACATCAGACTTAATGAATCCCTCAAAGTCTTCACACATTGGTGGAAATGGAGCCATCCACGTTTGGCAAGTCCATCTATGGGCAGCAAAGGTCTCCAGAGGTACTACCTTGCTGCAGCTCTTGGATGGAACAGCATGGCACTGGGCCAAAGCAGGTCCCTGTGATGTTTTCTGCATCAGACTCATGTCCACCTGAGGAGCAGAGCACTATGGAAAGAATAGCAGCCAGTCCAAACAGCATGGGGCCCATGGCCCCACGGTATAAGCAGTGACCAGTCCCAGGGCTGCTGGTGGCTTACCACTGAGGTCTATCCCCCAGGATGACACAGTGGCACAGGGGTGTGACACAACTGGAACAGAATTGCTCTGAGAACGTCTGTTTTGAGGAGCCGTTGCAAAGAGACAGTTAGCAAATGACAGTTGAAGACCAGACCCCAAACAAACTCAGATACATAAAATAGGAGTAGTAATAAGTACATGTTCCTGCTGTGTGGGGGGAAAAAAAAAAATCAAACCTGCAGTCTTCCAATAAATACAAGCATCTGTATAAGCTTAGTTCTTCAATTTACCGAAAGGTTTATGTAACACCTTGTCATCCCAACTACAAACACTTGCATTCAGGGAAAACGTAAGTGGCTCTCATTTTGAAAGTCCTCTGACACTGCCAAGCATTATCTTTTTTTTATATTGTATCAAACCCTTATATTATGTCCTAAGAATGTGTCCTAGAGCTAGATATTCTTCATTTATGCCAGCATTTCACTCAAGAATAAAATAAACAGTGGAGGGAGGGCACACGAGGAGGGGAAAGTTTGTGGTCTACTTTTGTTAATGATAACTTGTTCTGTAATTACTAAAAGCATCACAGACCTTAGACAGCTGCTGACATACAGAAAATAATGTCCTTGAAACTGTTTGTTTCATCATATTTTAAGAATTAATACCTTAGGTCATGTTAATCAGTTTCTGATATATGTAGTTTTCAAAATGCACTTCAGGGAAGAAAATGCTGGAAATGACTAATAACAACAAAGATATGAACTTTATTCATTGTAGATCTAACTCCAAATGTGAACATTACCAAAGTACTTTGCCATCAGAAGTATTGAGGAAGCCTTAAATAAAAAATAAATCCACTTCATTCAGTGAAATAGAACATCCTCTTTTTCCAAGCAAAAGAGTTCAAATTTATTAATTTTGTAGCTATATTTTAAAATGAGTGTCAGCCCCTGCTAGATGACTACATGATAAGTGTCCTGAAACTTCAGGAAAAGGCACTAAATTTTTCACAGCATTTGTGTTTCATTTTCAGTGTAATAAAAATATGGTGCCCTTTTAATAATGAATAATAGATCTCCTGGTATGATTTACATGAGTGGATTAAATGTCATGTTTGAAAAGTTGCTGTTTTATTCATATTGAATTTCCCTCAAGTAAAACAAAATGGTACCCAGCTACTGTTATAATATTGCTAGTACCTCGCCACACTGATACATAAATATTAACCAGTTGATATACGCTTAAAAAATCTTCAGTTCTATGAACTGTGCTGTCAGCAATGATGTCTTCTCACGCATATGAACAGATTTAGTACTGTCCCAAGTTCCAGGTACACTGGGGAAAATGTGTAGCACCAGTGCTCACACACTTCTGGAGCTCACACCTGTTTTGTTGAAGTGCCAGTTTTGAAAGGCTCTCACAGAATAAGGAGTGATGCCAAATGGGCGCAAGTGGACCAGGATTAAAAAGCTGTTTGGGTTAGCCCAATACTGACAAATTTGTACCTATTTCTGCTCAGCAGTGCTGGACTGACTTCCCAGGTGACTGGACAGCATAATGAATACTTTTTAAATGTCACTTGCAGGTAGCCTCACTGGCTGTAGTGGTCTTTGCAACAGCTGAAAATTTCCTGTCTGAACTTCCCATTCTGAACAAAAACTCACTTTCTAACAGGTAATATTTTTTTCTTGAAAAGTGCTTCAGAAATATTTTTAATTTGTTGCAAAGAAAGAGGAAATAAAACCATCTTCCCTAAGGGTTCCTTTGCTGTAGAAAAAGTTGACAAGGTACAACAAAATATTTTGGTCCTGATAATTGAAATTATAGCTGAAACATTTTTTTTAAAAAGAAGAGAAGCTTTTTTGCCACATTCCAACTTTTATTCCATTGAAGCCAATGAATATTTTGACTCTGAAAAGTGAAATTTTTTTTCTTATTTTTGTAATTGTTTCATAGAACAATTTAACAATTCCAGTGTCTACTGAACAAACCTAAGAAAATATGGCAAGATAAAATCCCAAACACTTTCTTTCTCTGTGTGAAATCAAACTTTTGCATACTGGAACTCATTTGTGACCTTCAAGTCACCATTAAGGTGAAAAAATGTAATCTGGACTTGCTAACACTTGAACATAGTCCTACAGAATAAAACACTGCCTTAAATACACTGTGAAAAAAAAAATGTTTACTGACTACTTAGGTCTTATCTATAATAGGATCATAGCCACCATGAAACAGAAATAAGGAAGTTTTACTAGAAAATCCTCGTTCCAGTGTAAAGATGATGCAGTCACACAGACTTTACTTATCAAAGCCTGAAGTCCATTTGCATAAACTAAATATATGAAAATATCCTAGAAATTATGAGTTTAAAACAAGTCCCCTTCAGATCATGTCGTTTGTTGCTATTCCTAAAATGGTAAAGAGTAATTTGAAACAGCAGTTGCATTTTATCACAATCCAAAGCATTCATACGGGTTTCATTCGGCATAATTTAAGAAAAAAAAAATTACTTGTTTGGCTGTCTGGCTTTACTGAAAGACAAATAAAATACAACTGAAGCTATTAGGAGCCACTGTCTAGTAAGTAGTCCGGGGTTATTGGGGAGGTACGTTGACAAACTAAAAGGGAGGACAATGAAGGAGCAGAAAGAAGGGAAACTAGCAAGCTGGAGGAAAGAACATTGATTAATGAACAGAAAACATTTTTGAAAGGTCGGGTGTTCAAGTCAGACTAGCCCTGAGGCAGATCTAACTTACATGACCAGCACTTTCTGTACGCAGCAGGTAACCCACGCTGACACCAACTTTGCCGACATGACAGGGTTATTATTTTTGGAAGGATGTAGTGTTCTGGAACAATTTCTCTAATATATTAGTTAAAATTAAGCTTTCCTTCAATATCAAGCATGCATGTCTTCATTTTCACCATGTTTACACTGAACTCCTATCATTATTCTGGCCAGTGAAAACAAAAGCGTATTCTGCATTTGTGAGCATTTTTGTTTCCCACCCCATAATATATCCCAGGGCAGTAGTGCTGTATATGAGATTGTGTTCAAATCCAGATGCTCCTGTGAAGCTCGCCATTAAGACTTGACTACTTACCCTAAGATTTCTGGTAGATGTTAACCATCTGAAGCCTAAAATTTGCCTCATCTCAGCACAGACCCCAAAGGTTTCTTCTGAAACATATCTTAAGGTTGTGCACCAACACCAAGGTGGAAGAACAGAAAAGTAGGATCATCCAGGGTACAATACATCCTATGTCTTCAAAATGAGCTAGTGGAGAAGGTTCTCTAAAATTATGACATAAAGTTTTGCTGTCTATTATAGAGTAATGAAGACAGGGAATTATCAGAAGGTCACTTAATCCAACTTTTCCTGATCCTATATTTTAAGTGAACTTGCCCGAGACCTGCATGCTGGTTCACTAGACTAAAAATGACGTTTGGTGAAGATGCTAATCAAATGTCCCCTGTGATAACCAAGAGAACTTTAAAGCAAACTTGCAAATGCAAAAAACAGCAAAGACCTAGGAGAAACATGATGCTGAAAGCAAGCAGGTCATGCTGGAGTCATTCAGTCATACTGTCCAGTCTTCTCCTTCAAGACAATACTTCATCTCCAAGGAAAGTAACCAGGATGCATGTGTCCTGCCTAGGAAGGAATCACAGCTCAGTGATTTCTCTGACAGATGCATATATTTGTTTTAACGTCATGTGAAACGTCAGTTTCCCCCTCTATATATGTGATTCCTTTCACACCCATAGTTGTATTACAAACACTGTTCATTATCTATTACAAGTGATAAACAATTAAAAAGCAGAAAATGTGACTGAGTAGCACTTTATAAATCACAAACCCAATATCTGAAATGACCAATCCACAAGTAACTGAAAGCATCAACGGTGTACATAAATGTTGCTTTATCCCAAAGCTCTTTGGGATAAGGACTGCCTGTCTGTTCTGTATCTACACAACATTTTGGACAACAGCAGGTTTGGAGGAAGAAAGCTACCATTGGGGTCATAGCACGAAAGAGATGACTGAAAGCGGAAAAGACTTGTCATTCTACCAATGCTTCATAACACACACAAAAAAAACCCACTGCACTGAGAGAGATGAAGATTGTTTTTCAAACTGTAAAGAAGCTTTCATGTGCCAGAGAGTTTATCTGAGACCAATGTTTCAACCAGCACTAGGCATTAGCTACAACAGTGAGCAACTGACACACAACAATCCTGCCATGCACAGCATGCTTAGGCAGGAAAATATGTGTGCCTCAGTCGCAAAAGACAGAATAGAGCCTCAAGTGTTTGGGCTCCTTCCAAAATAATCCAAATGCTGCTTTTTTGGCAAATGGGGGTCAATGGAGCTAAAAACTCACAAAAGGATTTGGGCATTCATGTGTTTATATACACCCACTCGTTCATTTATTATTCTAAAGCTACTTTACAGAAATCAAATTACATAGCTGACAAGCTGCATAGATAAGAGAGAATAAAAGTAAAATTTAAAATTAGCTGACAACACTATATGATGTAGCATATATTTGGCACTTTTAGAATGAGTGATGAGGGTTAACCTAGGGGGAAAAAAATTGCACCTTAAAATATTAAATAAATTATTAACATGATGGAATGCATTAAGTATATAAGCCTAAAGGAGAAAGAGCGGATGTGTTTTAACTTTCAAAGCAAAGACAGCATATTTACGAAGTGTTGCTTACTGTCTGGATACTTTGTCCGAAGTAGATTTCAGTGTTGTAGAAGTTTCCACCATGAGTAACAGGCTGCGTTGCCCTGGCCTGAGGCTGCTCCTTCAGTTCAGGCCTCTCCAGCAAGCCATCACCTAAGCGGCTGAGAACAGAAACTTTGAGGGTGTAGTGGCCTTTAGGGGCCTTATCTTTCACTGCCCTCAGGCATTTGAAGTGAATTTCTATTGACTGAGGCTTCTTGGAGTAGTCAACCTAGGGAGAAGGCTCCGAGTTACTGACCTGGGCTGAGCTGACTTTAACCATACAATTAGCAAGAATAAATTTCTTCCAGAAAATAACCACTGAAAAACAGACATGTTTCTTGTTCAACCTGCAATTACTTATTGCTAGCCAAGTATCTGCAATTAGGGAGGTCAAGAGTCATAGAGATGACAGATAAAAAAAGCTACTCATAAAATGTTGAGCATCCTTGGAGGGCAGGTAGAGCCAGTGAAGTATGACACCAGAAGATAATAGTCGGCAATAATAAGGCAGAATTAACTGGAAGACAATACCTTCAAAAATATAGCATTCTTTGCTAGACAGGCACAGTATCTGATGTGACGAGTGGGCCGCAGGCACAGAGTGAAAGATGGGGCAGGCCATGTTTTTATACTAATTATTAGCCTTGCTAAAGCTATTAGCGCTCTGCAAGCGGCAGACTATCCTTTCACCTTCTGATTATCATATAATCAGATTCTCTTAAAAATAGTAATCAAAGTGCAACACGTGTAGAGTTTAATAACAACTCCCTACAGGCACCTCTACTCCAAGTCCAGATAAAAGGAAACATCTGCTGCTTGTTGTTGACAAGATGTTGTCTGAGTTACAGAATGTTTAGTATGAAATAAATGCTGTGTACCAGAAATGCTTTTCTGGTGTTTTCCTTGTGTGATCAGCTTCTCAGTGTGGGGGTTGGCTGTGGGGAACAGACACAAGGGTACACTCCTTACACAACCTAATGGTGTAAGGTCTGTCCCACTATGCCAGAAGATACTTCAGTGCTGCCTAAATGAAGGGTCAGGCGCACAACAGGGAGTCTCAGTTAGGCTCCAGTGTTGACTTGAATGGATAAAATTGTTTCTACAATAATTAATTATTTAGTGCTTAAAATCAGCGATACAATTCCTCTTTTACCCAACAAATCAATTTCTTCTATTATTTGGAGAAAAGGCTAATGACAGGTCTTCTTCTTTTATTGCAATTGGATACAAGAACCCACACTTCAGAATCACATGGCTACCTTGACTACTAGGTTTAGTGGTCTCACAGTTTAAGCCTACAGTAGCTAATAATCTCTTCTTTAATCCTGTCTTGGATTTATTTTGGAAGAGATAGCATATTTCCATATAGATAGAAAGCTTCTGGAATTAAATTAAGCAGTTAAATAAACAGCTGAATTTGTTAAACTTCTTTTGTTTCTCAACACAAACCATACTTAACAACTAATCTGAATGACAATTATTTTCAGCTTAATTAGAAAATCTTAATTAACAATGAAGATTTAACCTTAATATTTTTGGTTTCTGAATCATATATAAAAAAATTAACATTATGTGAATAAATAAGACAATCTTTTTAAACCTCAAGGCAGGATTACTGATGCAGGCAGCCTTCGTTATTAAACACATTCTAAATTAAACGCCTCTATGAATTTTATACTGAAATATATTGTGATAGTTTTGCATGCCAAATGTGACATTTTGTATTTTAGATTCATCTTCTGCAGTAATTTTGGAAATGTCATACAAACAAAGATTTTGTCATTTACCAATGGAATTACTATGCATGGCCGGTTAGCCATCTCTTTTCTGGCTCTTCTGGTTGTTTCAAGTCAGCAAGCCATAAAAAATCTTTATCTCTCTGAAACACAGCAATTTGGAAGATAATCGAATAGTGACTGGGGGGCAGAAACGCCAGTCTGAGGAATTATACTACAATCTCTCTTGCATTTACAACCTTCCTCAAAGCGAGTGTCAGTCGAGTAGGAAAAGGAGATAGAAGATTCATCATATTTCAAGCCTGTCTCATTTGCATGGTGGCATAGCTGTCTCATCTCCTGCTGAAAGACTTTGCTTGGCCAGCGCTGACAAACTGTTTTGAAGAACTCTTGCCATGCCCAAATGATTCATCATTAATAGCTTTAGACATTCTCTTTAAGCATATGGTTACTTTTGCTGGAAAGCATATTTTGAAACCTGCTAAATTCTATCCTCTTAAACTATGAAAAGAGAAAGAAAAAAAAAAGAAAAAGAAAAAAGCATTGCAATTGATCCAGTCATTTAGTAGTTCACATCAGGGAAAAGAGCACTCATGGAGAACCTCACCTTCTTGCAAGGTCCTGCTGCTGCTCCATTTAATCCAGTATTCACACTTGCAAGGTTACCAAAGCTGGCTACCATTTCTTCTTCACTTCCATTTTCTTCTGTTTTCAGTGGCCGACTTCCTAGTCTGCAGGAGTTAGAATAGGAAGAAGAACAGAAAAGAAATGAACTATAGTGCATACACAGAAAGCACCTGCTGTTGGAAATACATCAGTTTGATGTTTTCCTTGAACATATCCTAAGACTTGCAGGGCACCCAGGAGGAACAACAGTGTGCTAAAGCAGAGAAATGGCTAGGCTTCAAAAAGCAGCATAAAAAAAAAACAAGACTGGTATTTGTCAGTCTATGCCACAGGTTGACGTAAGGAACCTGAAGTTTCAATGCCAGCCTATAATCAGCTCTGTCTGGCATTGGGGCTCAGGAACTAGGCTGAGAATAAAGTAGGAAGCCTCTGCCGACACTTTGAGGACTGATTGACAACTTCAATAAACTTGGATGGGTTTTTGAAAACCATTGATTCCTTGGGGACTGGATTGCTTTAAATCACAGGGAAAAAAATAATTATATATACAAAATCTTACTTTTTTGTTTGTTTGTCCTACCCAAAAAAGTCTTATGAACTTATATAATTAAATAAAATATATATAATAAATTATAATATTATATAATTTAGAAGTCTTCAAAAAATCTTATTTCATAGCTAGAAAAATTAAATATATAAATTATATGTTATATATATATGCTTACATGTACATACACAAATTTTCAGCCATATGTGAACCACTAAACCTTCATTCATCTGTTAACTTCTTGTGTAAAGTGATTTGGGGGGTAATTATATCAACTCAAAGTTGTTTGGTTTTTTTGTGTTTTTTTTGTTCAAGAAAGGTCAGTGTAGCAACACAGAAGGCCAGCAAATAGTGCAAGAATAGCCCTACACTTCCAATGCTGCCCTGCTTAGTGCACAGGATACACAAAAGGGACAGTACCCTATGGAGAAAATCTTTTTCCCAGCACACAGCAGGAGCAAATGCAAAACTAAGGCATTTACACTGTAAAAGTGCATGGTTTGGCAATCCCATGCCATCCATCAGCAGACACAGAACCATGAGTAATTCCTCTGTCCCTACAAGCCATCATTATCTAAATATTATTGACCCTAAGCAAAAACATCTGCAGATGCTCTGCTAGCTTCAAAACACATCAGCTCTTGCTTCCACAACCTGCTTGAAGAGGCCAGAGAAGGCCAGTTGGTCACACCAGTGCTGGTAATGCTCCAGCCACACTTGCTGGTGGAGGTGGGGCAGGCACAGAGAAGGACATGGTGGCTCTCAGAAGCTGGAGGCTGAGCAGGCTGTTCACATGTTGAGAGTCATGTACATGTGCTAGTTAGGTAACACATTCCCCTCTTCTGAAACAGATACTCCTGTCTCCAAGATCCTGGCACAATGCTACAAATCAGCTTCTATTCTACTCAGACCTTGCCTATTTCTTTTTCTTTTTCTTTTTCTTTTTTTTTTTTGAAAATGCACACATTTACATCAGTAAAATTGCCACTGGCTCATAGCAAAAGTGATTTCCAGATTTCTCTACCAGTAGAATTTTATCACATAAATGCCCAAGCAACAACTGGATCAGTCAGAAGGTCGGTGTAGATGCCAGTGGCAATCAAGTACATGGACATTTTGCCCAAGCCAGGATCAATGAGAAATAAGGACAAGATTCCAATGCTAAGACTGAATACAAGAAGCACAAGGTCAACCACCTTTGAACTTTTGTCCTCGAGCTTCAGTTAAGTCCACTTGGGTCTAGCTGTCCTAAACAGAAGTAAGAGAAGGTGAATGAATAGCACTAGCTAATTCATAGACCTGACACATCTGAGATATTAAAGCATTCTTCTCAAGGAGAGAAGTTGTTTGGAACTTCGTACTTACTTAGTTTCTCATGATAGAAATAATTTCACTTAATTTGGTTAGAGTTGCATTGACACAGGGGTTCATTAGGACACCCATTTGCTTGCAATTCAATTTAAAATTAAATACACTTTGTTGTTGATTTTATTACTTTTAAACTACTGTATCTATTGCCTTTATTAGTTGCTAATATACAATTATGAAGGTAAACAGTTTTCATTACTGAACATCAAACATTTAAATAACCGCATTTGATCTCTTTTAAAGTTGCACCATTTTTCTCCTTTCCTTTCTTTGGCTGGGTATTAAATTGAAGAGAATAATTTATTCAGTGAAGTTAGACCCCTTTTGTGCACACCAGCCTGCTCATCAGCTGTCACAGCAGAACATAGCTTCCTTTGCTCTATTCATGGGGGTTATTTATTTCCTCCATTCATTTCTTTACAGGTAATTTGATGCATGTATTTATCTGAAGGTCATATACAGCTTGGTCACAAAAACTTTGCTCCAATTCCTATTTCCTTCACTCTCTGAAGGGTAATTCAATGGCAAAGATGAAAAATGCTGGGAGAAGATATTTGGTCACCTTTTGAAGTGCACTGTATGTAGCACTTAAAAATTACAGCCCAAGCTCAGTACCCAAAAATGGAGGTAACCCAAAACAGAGACCTCTTTCAAATGCACGGGCTTAATTTTTCTGCGCCTGAGGTCTTTTGTTTGGGAGAAGTTCTATTCATTAATATTTGTGAAGCAGTGAAAGATCTTTAGAAGGAAAGCACATTAGATAGAAGTACAAAGTTGTTCTTATCTGACATACCTTTGAAGGAATTCATGGATCCTGGCTCTCCACTTTTGTTTCTTGCGGAGAGAAACTTCCTTATGCTGCTTTGAGTCCCATGTGCCAAGAAGAAACATTAAAAAGAAAAAAAAAACAAAACAAAAACAAACCAACAGAGTTTGTTTCCAAATGTACAGAAAGAACATGGAAATAAAAACCATAAATGTGAAATTTTCCAAAGTTTTTTCTCAGATCTTCTGGTTGAACATTTTCAGCAGCAATGAGGAATTCTAGCCACTGTTACTATATTTCATTATTTTTTCCACAACTTTTTTCCATATTTACTGCATTATTTCAAAGAGATACTGAGCTCTCACCTTGTTTTACAAGCTTTCCTCATACAATGTATATTTGTACATGGCAGTGTTCTCCAGTCCTTATTTTTATAACACCTAATCACATAGTCATACATAAGCATACATACGTTTATGCATGTGCAAGTGTGTCTGTACAGACACACCAAAATACAACAAACAAAGCAGTTTTAGGCATAGACCAGAGAGCTCTCAACTTGCCTTGTTTTAAATTCACTCAAAATCTTGATGCCTTGTCTCACCATGTTTGTTTGACATTTTTGGAGGTTGCAATCTGTAGGAGGCTAACTCACACAATCAGTCCACTGCCTCAACAGTTCTGAGCTCTCTAGCATGAAGCTGAAAGGCCTAAAGTTATTTTACCCTTGCTCAAAAGTCATTCCATCAAGAAGCTAACATCCATACCCATTAAACTGTGTTCTCTGTGCAAAAACAATAACCGTTCTGAGGGCTGCCCACTCATGAAAACAAAATTCTTCTCCCTGATCTGCATTGTTTGGAGATCTCGCTGATTATTCAAGAACATTTCTCATGTCTGGATCTTCTGCTGGTGTCCCTGAGACCGACATAAAACATTAACTACCAATACATACATTTTATACTGTATACAGTCATTTAAACAGTGTAAAATTATGGTCCACTTCTACTCTCATTATGCCTCAAAGATAAAAAATCATTTTGGAAGGGAGACAATGTAATAGTCAATGGAGAAGAACTCCCCATCAGAGACTCCATATCTGGCTGTTAAAGTCTCTCCTTTCTTCCAAATCTCTAAATTTTTTGACAAATTTCTGGCTGTTTTAAGGAAACTTGGGAATCTCTGCTGAAGACTAAGGCAAAGCTTCCTACTTATTTCCAAAATTAAAATTGTCAGAGTGTAAAGACAGACAAAACCAACAAAAGCCTGTGCACGTAGTTTTTAAAGTGCCCCTTTTAATTTAACCCAGTAAAATTAAAGCAGAACCATCGTGGTTGCCTTAAACATTAGTGGGATTTGTTGGTAGTCCCAGCAGAGATCCTCAGAGATGAATGCAATAAATCCTCCTGGTCAGGCATCACACATACAAAGGTGATGAGACCAAACTATCTCAAAGCAAGACCTTCCAGCTCTCCACATGGCAGTTGTGTCACGGGCAATGCTTCCTTCACCACTGCTCCTCTGCTAATGGGAACCGAGCCCTCCTGCTCCTCTGCAGCATTTGGCTGAAATTTACTAGAAGTCTCTGGATCAGGGAGCAGGAGCTTTCTCCCATCCCCACAAATGCTGGCACTGATTTTCTTTCCCCAGCCCGGTAAATCAGCTCCTACGCCACTTTTCCAGGAAGGACTGGGAATTGTCTCTGCTCTGGAGTCTGCTCCAGCAGAGCTGGTAGCTGTCTGGTTAGAGCCATCAGACTCACCTTGTGACACTTCCCACAGTCCAGTGGGGGCTGCAGTCACCAGGAAACATGTCGAGAGCAAGGGCAGGTTATTCCTGTGCTCTCACAGGTTTAGGGAACTCACCTTGATCGCAGCAAAGACCAAGCAGCAAAGGCCACCAATTTCAGCACCCCTGCGAGATGCAGGCACCAGGCTGCCATGGCTGGGACATTTGATCTGACACCCAGCAACAAGCTCAAAATCTCTGAGAAGGTTTAATGACGAAAACTATTGATGGAAAGATTTCAGGTGTTTCCAGAGTTTGCTGGTAGATGGAAAGGGGTTTCAAGTTTTGGGCTGAGCCAGTTAAAGCCAAATTTCAGAAAGTGGGAGGAGAGCTTGGTTCACATTTTTTATCCTGGATGCAACTCCTGGTGATGCCTTTGAAAGCAATTTTTGAGGTAGCCACTTAGATCAAGAAATAAGATGAAATAGAAAATTCACTTCGTGTAAAATATCAAGTAGCCATAATATTGCAACCACATTCAGACATTACCAGTCCAGGCTTACACTGAGCCAGTAGTAGAGAAGTTTTTTTTAAAGAAAAATTTATTTTATTACCAGACTCCCACAGCTGTCCAATCCCCTTGTTTATCTTCCTAATCTTAATTAAATAATGAATATTCAAAAGAAAATATGAATCTGTATTAACTGAACTGTTTTCCATCTCTGCCTCTGAAGTGGCAATGGGAGTATGATTTAAAACTATTTCTTCTGGATCCTAGTAAAATATTTGTCACAGTGTGTCATGATAATTTTTAAAAAGCTCTATCATCTACCTAATAAATTTGTTAAGTTTATTCAAATCTTATTGAACAGGAAAAGTGCAATGAGTCATGGTTAATATTTCTTTACCTATACTAAGAAAAAAAAATATATCAAAAATTCAGTGCTTAGGGTCCTATTCAGAAAACCTCTATGAGTCTGTAATACATCTTCTACATGATTAAAAAAACAGGAAACTTGCTTTTAAATGAATTATTCACCACCTTGAATAAATTTCCATCTTTCCTATTTGCAAAACCCCAAAGTCAGTTATGTAAATTTTAACCTACACTAATTACCTCAGGGGTGTGCAAGCTAAAGGAAAGTAGATGCAGTAGGAAAAAAAAAAATCCCAGACATTTCCATCACCAGGAAGCAATTTAATAGAGGAAAAAAATTAGTAAGTTTTAAAAAACAGAGCAGCCCATATAATTATTTTTTTTTAATGTGTAATAGTCATTGCTGCAATATCCCTTGAATCAGAAATTTACTGGAATAAACCAAGTGCTTTTTCTCAATGGCATATACCATTGCACACATGGCGGAGCGCTTGTTTCTCATTGTGACACCGGCATTGTCTAGACTGCAACAACAACCCATTGTTGACAATGGGTGTTCCCAACAAGAAGGCATGAAATGTGGTTTAGCTTAAAGTCTGTACAGACATTGAGGGCCCCTTTCAGAAAATAAGTGGCTAAAATCTGCGAACCACTGGATATCCTTCAGAGCTCATCTGGGAAGTACTGGAAAAAGCAAGGCGTTGTTTGAAGGCAGAAAGGCTCAATCACAGCACCAATTTGTCCTATTCTCCATCCTGATTCCAGCCGCTGCTTTAGCTGTGAGCCAGCTCCTTCACACATCTTTCTCGGTTTCTTCATCTGCTGTCTTGAGGTCTAATTACACAAATGTCCTATCTACTGATTTCAAAGAGCATGATCAAGACCAGCACTTGAAAAAGGTCTTTCAGTCTGGGCTCAGCCTAGATGCACAGTGGAGTGTATTGTTTCTACAGAGAAGAGAACCTGACTCAGTACCATTAATCAGTGCTGACTTGCTATTTTCGGCGTGAAACTGTTTCACAAATGGCAGGACTTGGTTGTAGAGTACTTTTCAATTTGGAAAAAAATTAAACAAAACCCCACCCAAACACATCCCTTCCTAAAAGAAAGCCCACAAAATTCACCAAAGCTTTGAAACAAAATCTAATTGGTTTTCTATTGTTCAGCGAAAGTGGAGCATTTAGGGAAAGCATTTACACACACACGAGTGCACACCCCTTTTTTGTCAGTCCTAGCGCTGGTATTACAACCTTCTGGTGAGGTACTTGCCCCATTGCAACTTGAAACAACCGGTAGAGCACTGGCCCTGATGAAATCACACTCCCTGCAAGGAGTGCTGCAGGGGTCCACCTTCCCACAGGTCCTCCTCACCAGGTCAGGGTACAGCAGAGGCACCACAGAGACACCACCAGTGGGATCTCCAGCAGTCTCCCACTGCCCACAGGGACCTCACATATGGAGCATCCTGGTTTTTCCCCTTCATTCCACGCCTTGAGGTACCACATTGCTACATCACAGTGCAGGTAGTGCTGTCTTTTTAGCTGTAAAAAGATAAAAGCTTTTACCTAGAATTTCCATCTCTTTATCCTAAAACATTTTTCAGTGATGGAAATCCTGTCCACTCTATTTTTACAGAAGTGATAAGCAAGAGCTTACCAATGTGTGAACAGGACTAGAAAGAAACCCCATGTCTCTAGTCCCACTGGTGCCACCTAGTTCTCCTCCTTCACAGTCTGGCTGCTTCATGGAGATTCACTCCCGGTGACTTCAATATCTAATGCATTGTATATCACAAAATAAATAAAAAGGAAGAACCATCTGAGATGAGTGGAAAAAAATATTGCAAGAAAAGTTAACGTTCTTTTCAGGTAAAGTGAAATTTTGAGAGCCTTATCCTCTTCATGTAAGCTGTAGGGAGATCACAGGGAAGAGGGGCATTGAGTGGTAAGTGGAGTGAGTGCCCTTCATTGAAAGCACAGACTCCAATAGCTGGAGAGGCCTGCTCTGAAGACTGCACTACCCATTCCCTGTTGGAATTTGTGTGACCTTATCATGGAGACGGCCACAAACCCAAATTGTGTCAAACCCTGGACACATGGTAGCATTACTGAAGTGCACTCTGCCAAAAAATATGCCACCAACGTTCAGACATATTCTTTAAAAATAAAGAAAAAGCAACAAAGCAAATCCCCCTATGACTTTTGTTCCAAATAGAAAATTAATTTACTATTCAGAAGAACAAAATTAAAAACCTTAGACAATCAAGCATTTTATAGCAGAATTCAAACCCAATTTTAAATTTGATACTGCAGAACACAAAGTGAGATTTACTTTAGTCATGCTACAGCCTTATTACACTGAGTAACACAGATAGATTTAGTGACAACATTTGATAAATTCGTAAAGCACTGCACTATCTCGAACAATGCAATGAAGACTGAGATAGCAGTCAACACAGGAAGGCAGTATTCTGCTACCAAGGTGGATGCTTTTGTAAGACATATATATCAAAGACACTTATTTTGAGCAGACATGGAAGCTAGATCCAGCTATAAAGTAGGTGTAGTAAACAAGGACCTGAATTTCCCCAAAACTCAGAGGTGCTTTCATTCTGAATTTTGATCCAAGACGATAGAACTAACAAATTAAAAGAATTTTAATCACTTTGCTTAAGATGCATTGAGAAAACTCTGAAGGGATGTCTGCTGCACAGCTACCCAACTTCTGAAAAACAAAGATTTTGTGTCTACAGCCTCCAAAGAGGGAACTCACTCTTCTCATTTCTGTTGTGCTTTTCACAGAGGCATCATCTGTAGTTTCTGCAGAACCACCAGGTTCTGGTGTTGTTTATTCCACAGCTGAGAAGGTGTAGCTTCAAGGTCATAAAGCTTTGATGTCCTCATCTAAATCTAGAGAGTGTTTTTAGTGTATGCAAAGCCATTTATCAGGATGTCTGCCAACCATAGCCAAGAACTGAAAATATGCAATCCTGAAATGGTATTTGCCATTGATTAAGAGACTTTAAGCAGAAATGTGTTAGCCTGCCAAAGTTCCACAAGTTCAGATGTCTCCAGATTAGCCTAGAAATCACCAGTTACTAGGAAGATTCATGTAATCTTAGCCTAAATAGTAAGATATAATGGAATATGCTAACAAGATATAACAGAAGGTACTACCCACATTTTATTAGGGAACACATTCCGTCCAGTATAAACTCACGTAGCACAAGCAATGTCAGTGAAAACCCAAGCGAACTATGCCAATCTATAGATCTAAAATGAATAGTTTACATTAAAAATGAAAAAGAAAAAGTGTTGATAAGTCATGTAGTGAACTTCAGCATTTTACAATCTTTTTCTACTTTCTGCATACTGACAACAAATCAGGACACAAACAATTGAAGGGAAACTGAAAGGAAATACTGATTGGAAATACTGAGACTTTTTTTGTGGTTTCCCCCCATTCTTCCTTAATTTAAAAATGTTTGTCAGTTTCAGCACAGAATGCTTTTATTATTTTCAAAGTCCCCCATGAAACTTTACTCCTTTAATCCTCTTAGCCTTCCCCAAATTAGGTGTCCAATTTTAGGTCTGTTTTGAAGACAGGGAAAACTTGAGTCATAACAACTAATTTTCTTGTTACAGCCCCCCCAAAAAACTCATGTGCAGGTCTGAGGCTACAGCCTATTTCATCCTCCTGAGTCCCTATTATTTTTTCCTTACTGTCAATAAAACTGCCTCACAAATTTGTCTCTATTATAATTGTAATCAAAAAACACAGACCATAACTTTATCCAATAACTTCCATTTGTACTGGCTCTCACATCTTCTGTTTCAAGTGTGCAGATGCATTTGAACACTTTATAATTAAAAGAGACATTCACTTACAATTAGTATATGAAAATTACAGAGAGGAAAAAAAACACTTTAAGTACAGTTTACCATATGATTGTCTTAAATACAACAGTGGCAATGATAAGCTGCCATGCCTAATGATTTTTCTCTGTAAAGGACAGATCTCCTCCTGTTAACCCATATCCTGCTCCTCTCTCTGCTGAAAGGTATAGGTGGAAATTTTTTCACACATTCAGCTGAAATCCTTCTCTGATTTGAATGCTGGTATGAGCAATTGTATAATAACATCACACTATGGGAACAAATTAACGTTAGTATATGTTCTCATCATAACCACTTAGTCCTGAAAGCTGCATCTTGTCTAAGGATAGTATTGAGAAAAAACAACTGTGCTAACAGGTTGCTGACAGGCTGAACAACAGTGACGATTTTCCACCTTTCTACTAAATAAATAAGCGTGCACGTAAAGCAACTGGACTCTCTTTCCTAGTATTTCTACATCTCTCAACTTACAGATGATCTGGTTATGTTTCCCACTAACAAACTGATATGGACAACTCCAAAGCCCTTAAAAAGTCATATTACACATGCAAAGCCTAATATACCTCAAGAGCAGGAAGTTAAACTGGACAGCCTCCAGAGATCTGGTTCTGTGAAGTAAGGGTGAAAAGCTTAGGTTCCACTCAACAAATTCAGCTCTACTATAAGACTGCAGAAGCAAAACGTTCCAGCTTTTAGAGCAATTCCTTTATCTGCAGCTCAAAATCTGTGTAGACTTTTGATGCTACTAAAGAGTCTCCTTTCATAAAAGCTAACAGACATTAGACTTAGCTACAGATGTGACTACAGTTTGGCTCCAAATGTATTAAAAATACAAATAAAACAACCCTGGGGACAAAAAATAATTGTAGAGAACACATGAGGAACTAAAAATTTGTTTTCTGTGTATTCATTCTTTGCATGTTTGTGCCTCTATTCATCAGTAATACTCACTCTTTCCTTACAATCCTCATCTGAGTTCCGCTTCTTTTAACAGGTGGTCAGTACTTTATGAAGTCGGTTAAACTCCATCATGACTTGGCAATCACTAAGTCTCTTTGAAGAATCTTTCCAATTGCTTCTGTTTATTGAACCATAGAAATGGACTTCCTTACTGGAGTTTTTATTAGGATAATGAGCCAGCGAGCTGACCAGTCAGATTACCTTAAGCAGCAGCAAATGCAGTATCATCATTTACAGTAGCTGTAGGATTCATTGTTCCAGCTCAATAGAATATCAAGAATTACTTCAGTTGCCTAATTGCCCCTCTGATCTTAAAGTGTTAAAGAACACAGTAAAAACTAAGTGAACTCATTTTCAGTGAAAAACACAAGAAATATAGAAGATTTTTCATTACTTCCCTTTAAATATTTACTTAACTAAAAATCCACATGACCCCTCAACAAACCAATCAGAAAAAATTACAATTTAAAAGAACAGCTATATCAACATTGTGGGTATTGTGACAGCACAATGACAGATTATTTACAGATGTATAAAACAATTTTTCCAGAGTTCTGCTTACAGTGACAATAATTTCCATGTTCCCCGTGGAAAAAAATTCTTTAAAAAAAAAAAAAGTAAAGTGTATATCTGAGTGTCCAGAAGCAATGAGCCAGACAAAAGAAATTTGGAAGGGTTCCCAGGTTCCTACTGAGGAAGCAGGAGCAAGTCTGATAGAATAAAGATATTTAGGAATCTCCAGTTGCCAGCCTAGAGGGTTGAGAAGCCCCCTAGCTACATATGTTGGCATCTTCATCAGGCTTTGGGTCTTCTGGATGGGTGCTGCCACATATCTGAGGGCCATGGACACTCACTGAGCAGAACATCAGAAGTCCAGGGGACAAAAGGCCAATATTCCAACCTTCAGAAAGTTCACCTTGTGCTTTTTCCCCTCAAACATAGGTTTCAATAAAATGTGTTTTTTTCACCAATCTGAGAGAAGTTTGCCTGGTAGAACTACAATGAATTTGATGAGCTTAGGCTAATCATGGATTTCAAAAGAAAATTAGGTGCTAAAGAAGATACACATAATTCCTACTATATCACACAAATTAAATGGAAACCATTACACTAGCTGATTTTAGAGATGCTTTGACACTCAAATAATGAGTGTACCATATAGGTACCTTACTTAAAATGAAGTCACCCACTTCTAAGACATTGTGTAAATTAAACATTGCCAGCTTCTGTATTCTTGACCTGTAGTTCTCAGGAAAAAAAAAAAGAAAGCAAGCAAGCAACCAAACAAAAAACAAAACCAAACTAACTCATTTGCATATGACAGTCATTTAAAATATTGGCAAATGTCAAAAAGTAGTCAGGTTTAGGTTCCAGCTGAGGAAAAGTCACCTTCAAAAGTCATCTTCAACTCTGCATTGTGCTTAGGTGCATATATTCCTACAAGGATTATCCTGATGAAAAACAATCAGAAGGGATTGTACAATGCTTATCAGACTACAGCTTTGATGAGGGAAGGTCTGCAGGTGCCATCAGAATATAAACAATCTTTAAGATTCCCTCCAACCCAAACCATTCTGTGATATGACTGTATGACACTATTATCCAATGGCGTATAACATGAAAGTAAATGTGCACTGGTGTTTTTTATCACTGAGGTCTGATCCCACTGATTAAATTTGTGATTGGAGAGAAAATTTATCATCTGACATAGTACCAAATTTTACCCATGTGCTATCCACCATTAACCAAAGGAAAACTGATCACTCCATCATCATATAAATTGATCTCTGTGACTTGGCAAGGAGTCAGAGTGCTGATGATAATGACCCTGTAAGAGTATTAGGTCTAATACCCTGAGGCACTAACCTTTGTTTAACCAAAAAGTAAATCTTTTGATGAAAGACAACATTTTATTACTATCCACCTGCAACAAATAGCTCATTTCTCACTACTATAACTCAACTGCTGGTACTGAAGAGCAAAACTTGCACTTTACTTTCAGAGGCCCTTGAGTAATTCTCATTGAGGTCATGGATCAAAACTGATTATATAGTTGTGATGATCAGGTTCTGCAAGGTGCTATGCCTTGCACAGAGGACAGCATCTGAAACCTGTAGAGAGCGATGGGATCTGTGAACAAATTGCCCTCAGTAAAGAACACTGACCAAGTTGCAGAAAGAGGGTGGCCAAACAGAAAAGATGTTCTTGGTTCTCAGACAGTAATGATCCTTTCAGTCACCCAATTATTAATTTTTTTCAGAGCAAACTTACATAAAACTGAGTAGTCACTTTCATTGTCTCAGTTCAGAAAAAGCTGAAAATCTTAGAGTTGGTATTTTTCCATAGCATTTAAATTAATGTATAGTGAGATTATACTGCCAAAAGCCCATCAAGTGCAGTCTCACCCCAATCAATAGGCTTTGCTTCATCCTCAGCAGTTGCATGTTTTGAGAGCACCTCATCTTTAATCAAACATGTTAAGTCAGCGTTATGTCCTTGCATATTTCTCTGCTCTGTATGATCAAGTTCTGCCCATAAGCATATGTCCCCTCATTGTCTCATAACAGATGGCTTTCTGTGGCACTCTGCATACCCAGGCTGGGTTGTACCTGCTCAGTTTCTACCAAAACACAGTCCCAAAGTTATGATTTTCCTGCAACAATGATTATTTTTCTTTATTGAAAGCAAATGTCATTGGGACTTTTGAAATCTTTACACCCACACTGCAGGCCTTACGAAGCAGCGCTGCTTTCCAAATTTAATATTCTTTAATGTGTTTGTTAACAGAACATAGAGATCTGCTTAATGCTTTCTTTACAAGAATCTATCAGATCTCCACTTAAGTGTTTCTTGCCAATCCCAACTATCAGATTTTGCATTTACTAAACAGGACATGAAGTAAGAAACAATACCACTTGAGGTTCCAGAGCTAAAATGTAGTGTAACCCAGTTTTTTTTTAAAAAAAATACTATTTTGAAAAATGCATCTTCTCTTTCAAAAACCTTGAATCACGGTAATCTCCTGCACCAAGCTGCTGTTCAAACAAAAGCCACCCATTTTTTGTAATGCTACAAAACAGAGAAGAAAAACAATTAACTAAGGGATACATAGTTGATACATAGCTATCCTCTTCATGCCAATGCTGCCAGCAAAGCTCTAGTGTAAATCAGGTGCCTCATTGGAGAGAATTTTTGGCAGCCTAAAAACAAACAGCAGCAACTCAAATGTGTTTTTGAACCTCACTTATAAAACCAGTCTCATGTACTATAAACTCTCACTTGTTATTTTTAACCCTTGGGTTCCCATGTTTTGTCTTCATTTTGTCAAAGCAAAGGAATATGAGAGAGATGTCTATTAGACTCCTTCTCTCAGCCCAAGGGTTAATTACTCAGTTTTGTAGACATTTGAAAATATTATGCTACCTCTAATGGCAAAATTGATAGAAGCTTGTTTCAGGCTCACTTTATGTCATTATGGCAGATTAAATTAACTAATCATAAATTATGCTGGCTAAAGTACATCTGCTACTCACTAAACCTGCAGAGAGAAGGGAAGGGTTTTTTCATGCTGAATAAGAAGTAAATGCCATGCAGAAAATTAAAGACTTTTACAAACCAATAAACATATGCTAAAGCAACAAAAGCTGGAAGCAACCCAAAGACATCAGGAACAGGTTCTGAAGACCATGGCAGGAGTCTAACACTGAACCTGTGACTGTTGTGGAAAGGTATCAACACTGCAATGCTGCAGGGGTATATCCACAGATCAAAGAGTAAAGATGTACATTAAAGAATAAAGAAGATCAATTAAACAAGAATTAACATGCTCACATTATTGTTAGATGTTTTTAAATACCGATATGAAAAGATGTGCATGTTTGCAGCCTCTACTTCCTATGCCACCTCTTCCATTTCCTGTTCAGAGGGGCTGAATGCACCATTTCTGTAAGCCTGCAAGGAAAGGATGAATGTAAAGATCACTGATCTAAGAGGAGAATACAGATTTTGCAGCGGTCCTCTTCTTACTCTCTGCATTGCAAGATGCAGATGTGAAAACTGATACCATGTCAGCGTGACTAAATTCCTTAGCAGGGCATGAACAACTGAAGTTAGAGATGTGTGGGAAGAATGGAGATTAAAAACAGGTATTCAGGACCTCTTCTTGCAGTGTAAAGTGTTGAGTCCCTCTCTGAATGCTCATGGTAGACCAGCTCAATCAATCACATTAAATGAGGATTTACTTTGTTTTGGAATAATATAAGGAAGAAAAGCAGTATCACATTGACCTGTGAACTGACATATGCAGTTGTCAGTTAAAAAGCAGGATGTTGTTTTGTGATGACCAGATATATTGCTTCTGTCTAGGAAACAAACTTCACTGAATACCTCCAAAAAGAGTCCAGGTAAGATGATCAGCCTCACAGTGACCATGTCTAGAGGGAGCGTAAACAAAGTATTGGCATGTCTATTGTGTTCCTTCAGGTGTCACAGAGCCTCATGAAGCTCTGGGGCCACCTGATTAGCCCAAGCATAGTTAAAGTGTGAACTCTCCACATATTATAACCTTCTGGAAAGATGCAGCACTCTCTGTTCCCTTATTCCTGGGTTTATACTCCATCAGTCCCTTGAGGTACATAAGGCTCTTAGTACATCTGAGTCGTTTTCCCTCATGTTTTCCCTCCATTTCATATTCTCTGAACAATATTACCCTACCACCTTCCATGCACGACACTATAGAGCTATAAAAAAGTCTGAAGGAATGAAATATAGCTTCATGATTTAGAGGAAAGCAGTAAGGAAGAGAATTCTGTCCCTCACCAACATGCAAAGGCAATGGTTAGGTTTAGTACTGCAGTGAAAAAAAGAAACCTAAAAACTTCTCTGAAAATAAAAAAAAGCTTAGATCACCATCAGTCACTGGATAACCTATATTAAGCCCATCAGAGCCAGTGCGCTGTTCTCATGTTGCTAATTAAAAATGATAGATTCATCAATTAATCTCTCTTGCTGTCTTCTAGTCTTAGTATGAGATTTTTCAAAGGGACAAATGGTAGTTAGGTGCCCACAAGTATCATCTCAGCCCTGAAAACTTGTGCCTTTGTCAACATGTTCCCAACCCTGCCTCTTTACACTATGAAATGGCAAAAAGAAAACCTTAGAAAGCTTTGCCACTCGGAGAAATATAACAGATTTATAATTAGGACATAGTCTTATCCACTGTACAGGGACCATTGCCACATAAATCCTCCCTGTGCTCCAATCCAAACTTGTTCGCTGATAGATGAATAACCCTCTGTTAAATTTGTCAGAGAGAGATGTCCTAAGCTTAGTCTCTTGATTGAAACTCAATTGCAATATTACTACAGAGCAGTCAGAGATACTCCACTATTTAGGAAAGAAGCAACGAAGGCAATCTATTTTTATTCACATTGAAATGGAGACAAAGATAAAGGTCTTGTTGCTAGCTTAGCAAAGTGCCAGTCACATAAAGCATGCCAATGAAAGTGGTTATCTTTTCCTCTTTCAATATGTGTATCACCAGGCAGAGAAATAGAATTGGGGTGTACAAGGTTAACAATCCAGCATCATGTTATGAAGCAAGCGATAAAATTGTCTTATAGTTCTTAACTCTGACCTGTTCCAGTGAAAATCTGCCAAGCAGAATTATGTCATCTTGAACATCTCTCTCAAACTGTTCGATATATGAAGGAATCTCTTCATCTTCAAGCTCCCTGTGAAGGTCACATGCCTTACTGGAGCTGACAGGCATCACGGAGTCTGGAAAATCTTCACTGACGACATGGGCTGCTTGAAACAAAAGTGGCAGATTATCTCTTAGGAAATGGAAGTTTATTCACTGGTTAGTACCTTCTCAGTTAATATGTTTGGCCCACCAACATTTTAAGACAACAACTGGTGCCATGAAATGAACAATAATAAATAGCATCAGTAAGACAACTGGTGAGTGCCAAGTGTCAGTACGAGAAAAACTGTCCTCAAGTGCAACATCTGCATACAGGTACAAAATTTAGCATGTGCAGCTTGTTCCTTTTAAAAAGACATGCTCTACATTTCTATGGACACTTTGCTCTCCTGTAAATCTTAAAGGGATTGAGATCTGGAACAACCTTGGCTATCACTCCTGAGGAAGAGGAGCAATAACTGCAATTGAGGTTTTTGGAGTTTTAGGTGAAGTCACACCAAGTATTTCACCTTCCTCTCAACTCACCCCAAATGACTGGATTCCTTCCTTAGGTGTGTGCATGCAACTCCTGCCTGATTAATGGGGTTCAGTTCTGCTCTCACCCACATCATTCCCCTGATTTCACTGTGATGACAAATGCAGAACCAAAGAGTACATGCCACACATAAATAAAAATAAAACCCATTCATAAAGTCAACCTTAAAGAGAAACTTTGTCCTTTTTTCAGTTTAATTGGTCATGCTACATTAAAAAAACCAGATCTTTTCATTGATATCTGCTACAGTACCAATACTAGTTTGGTCCATAAATAATAACAACAACTATTTTTGCTCATTTCTCCACATTAGAATCACTAAAAAAATTACAGATACCAGATTGTCCACATTTATCTTTCTTGCTTCATATTTCTGTGTGTAAGCTTTTATAGTTCTCTGTGCCTATCTCTTCGAGAAACTGCCATATCTAGTTATTTACTTCTCTTTGTCCATCCTATGACATGAAAGCAGTTAAAAGAGGATTTTTTTCCTCACTCCCCTTTGAAGTCTTTCATTCTCTAATGAAGACCAGAAAAGGAAAGATAAAACTAAGGCTATTAACATTTTCAGTTTTGCTCACTACTCGTTGTTTAATGGCTTTAATTGTTGAACCTCCCGAGTACTTAAATCACCTCAGTGCCACCAACACACAGGAAGTAGGGTGGGTTTTTTGTTTAATTACAACAGGATACAATTCAAAATCATGTTGGGGGAAGTGTACAGTAGATATAAACAACCCAAACCATTACCTTAGGGTACACATCTCTTCATGTAGAATTTTACAAGCCTAATGAAAAGTGATTTGACCTACACTATTAACTGCAAAAACAAAACAATATTTACATTTAAATTTACTGTAACATTAACGGTTTGGCTTGAGAGAGAAAATCCAGGAAGTACTGGAAAAAGAAACATTGCCAAAAGCAGAAGATGAAGCATGTCTTGTTCTCCTCAATGCTGTGTTGTACACAACAGGCCATACTCAGCTTGTATAAATCAGCTGCTTTATTTCTTTCACAGGAGCGCTGCAAGTTTACATCCTGGGGAGTCAGTAGAATCCTATCTCAGGATTCTCTGGGTGTAGAGAGATAGTCCTTAAATATCAAAGCAGAATAAACCCACTTGGTTCAGAAAGACAAGCATTAAGCAATTCATCAAAATATCCTTTTTTTTCTTTTTTTTTGGTTTCTTAATTTGTGAAGAGTCATATTAAATGAACTCAGTTTTTGTATGAGACAGTGGGCTCATTAGCACAAGTTTTGTGGGAAAAGAGCAAAGGAAGAGAAAGCATGTTTAAAAAGGCCTTTTCAAAGGAAGCAACAGCTAAAAATACAGAGATAAATTACAATTTAGATTTGAAAAATATTTGATACGTGTACTCATTTAAGCATAGTTGGAAAAGTTGTTCATTTGCCTAAGTTAGAAAGAGCAACACAACAGGGTTAGTTCAGCCAGCCTACTCCTTTCACAGTGGCTTTGCAAAGAAACCTCTCAAACTTGGTCATCATTAGGTTGCTCCTTGTTTGAACTGATCCACAGTTTGGAGGCTCAAGTGATGCCCCAGAGCAATACTTGACTAAAACAAAGCAATCAACTCCTCATTGTACAAAAGTAGCCCTATCTACTACTTTGTATACACAGAATGAAATGGCTGGAAATTTATGAGGAAATTCGTTAATAGATTGATAAACTAATTAAAAACTTGCTGCTTCAAGTTGTTAGCACGGGCATAAAAACTTTTCCTTGCCTCAGCTGTACTTAACACTGCAAGTCATACTTTCCCTGTAGTTTAAATCACTTCCCCTCCTCAGCACAGGCTGTATCTGCAGATGCTGTGCTGTAATTAAAACCATCTCTCCGGTATTAGCTTGGCTGCTTGTAACTTCATTTACTCCTGCCTTTGTCCATCAGATAGCAGCACTTTATATATTGAAATGATAACTTAAAGGGTAGGTTCAGCAGCAGACCACACATCAGCATAGGTTTGAAGGCACAAAACTGCTATACACTCCACATGGAAAAAGAATTTTGGCTACCTGGTTCTACAAAATTGTGTATAAATTGTATCTAAAGAAGTCCATTGCCAAAGGTTCATGCATCAGTTTCAGACATCTAAAGTGCTGCAAAACCTGGCACTTCAATTTTTCGGTTCTTGCCAAAGAACAATACAGTAGCAATTATTTTTTTATGGTATTCAGCTAGCATCATTTAAGATGTGCATGGATCACAATCTTACATTGTTTGATAGATTTTATCACTAGGTAAAAAATACACAGTGTACATTTTTAAAATCAAACAACCTATGTTGCCTTTTGAATTGCCTTATAGTATGAACTAACACGTACCACAAGAATGACCAACAGGTTATTCAGCAACAAAATGCTTTAAATATACAATTATATGAATTTTGAGCCACGTTCTTTCCTTTCCTTTGGGGATCATCTATTAATTAGGACTGTATGACTATGTGATTTTTCAGTTCAGTGGTCAAATGAAGAAACGAAGCAATTCTGTAAGAGTGGAACCAAATGAATCCTAGTTTTATATGGATTTTCTGATGTCTAATAAGGGTCAAACTCCCATATTAGCTTTTCCCTCAGTGGAGACATTAATAATGCTTGTCTTCTCTGCTCAACTGCCTGCTCCCATAAAACTGGTAGGGAAGTCATACCTGTGAGTCTTGCTCTCTGTTAAAAAAAAGGTTTGGAAATGAACAACAAGTTCAAAAATTGGGAGGGAAAATGAGACAGAAATAAATACACCCTGATATATGCACACAGAGTTGGAAACTGCAGAAGCCTCACGTCCTCAAGAAAATCTTTTTCTTTTCTAGATGTTATTCACACAAGTAAAGAAAAGTAAAAAATTCAGCTAGAACAGTGTGCAACTTCATACACACAAGACTAGCTCTGATACCCATTATGGCACTCGTAAGACATCAGAGCACTGAGGCACCGCTTGAGACACACAACAGCAATGGTCTGCAGTGTCTCCCCAAATTGCTCCAACTGCCTTACGCCTACACAGGGGGCTCTGATGTGCATTTGGAGTGTGAGATACGCATGTTAAGGCATTTGCTTGCCCCTTCACTTTAGCCATCCAAAAAGCAATGGTCAAGTCTAAGTCAGTTGTCCAAGACCCTTGCAGAGCCAAAGGAAAGAAAAACAGCTTCCAAGGTGCAATTTTTCTAACCAATGAAGAGTTGTCTGCGTGAGGCGAGCTGATCCATTGCCCAGAGGTATTTCTCTCTCCCTCTCTCACCAGTTTGGGGGAGCCCCAGTAGTAAAACTTTCAGAAAGCTAATGTAGAGGGTACTAGACCCCACCCTGGGGCAGCCTATAAAATGAAATCAGGAAATTGTCCTTAATCATACAACATTATTTTGAGGATAAAACTACTGGTGAATATGCTATAAATGCTATAAATACTTGTAGAACAGGGACTAGATAAGTACCACGGATAGACACCCCAATCTTTCATAAATAATGTTGGCTTCACAATCAAACATGGTTTTATTTTCATGTACGTTGTTGCGTGGTAAAAGCTTTTACTGTATATGGAACATCAATATGTATTTTCTAACAAAGTCACAGAAAACATTTTCTTATTCATCTGCTACTGTAAATCCTTATATAGATAACCTTAAACAGTGTGATGTCATCCGTGCATCTGACAAATGGCCCACCCATTTATCAGCTTAAAAGAGGATTTGGATTTCTAGATTTGAGCACACAAGCAATAGTATTTCCAGTCTTCTTTCCTAAGTGTGGAATTCAACATGCAGTGAAGTAATCTAGAGAAAACATGCCACTTAAGTTACTTTAAACCACATAAACATGACTCAAAATAAAAACATTTGGAGAGAGAGACTTTACAGGCTTGCATTAAAATCAGCATCCCTTTGACTTCTGAGTTCAAGGGGATGGATTACTCACTCTCCTCCCCATACGCAGACTCAAAAGAGTTTTGTTTTCATTCATGCAATTGATGTTGTTATTTACCTTGGAAGCCCAGTATCTTGTTTTCTTCATCTAGAAGCTTCATCAGTTTAGAGTACAGGATTTGTTCATCAGATTTTACAGGATCTTGAAAAAACAACAGTGAAACAGCTATTTTTTCTTCCCGTAGTATTTCAGGAAACATTATTTTAAACTAAAAGTAGGGTATAAAAATAGGAAGCCATTTGACATTAAAGATAATTTACACAGTGCTTCTTTCAGAGCTCAGAATAACATTGCAGTCACCTCTTCTGCAACAGACAATTTAAAATAAAAAATATATAATCATATATTTTGAAATGGTGAGCATAATTATATGTTGACCTGGACTGAAACAGGTTTATTAATTCTGCTAATAGACTAGCTGAAACGATTTATATTCAGATTGTCAAATGAATTCTGTTTGACTCTTAATGAAAATCAAAATACTCAGTTTCTATTCTAATGTGATTTTGGATCTTCATCAGAAATTTTACCTTGCTCTCCATAATACTAACATATTATCTAGTATGAGTAATTACAGCACATTATGAATTTTGATTTTGTGGCTGGTCAGCCATTCAAATTGTCAGTAATATCTGCAGATTTTAAAAAGCAGCAAAGGACATGCACACTTACCTTTTTCCATGAGACCTAAAAAAAAATATCACCTTAAGGGTCTATATTCAAGGGTAAAATGAGCAAGTGGGACTGTCTTCTCTCCAGATCTCCCAGACCATGACTTCTCTAAGCTGGCAGTGAAGACAGGCAGATAGAAAGCCGAAGGAATGCACACAAGACAGGTGGATTGAAGTACAGCTACAAGCAACCTTGGGTGGCTCTTTTTAAGTGCTCGATAGAATCTCAAAGAATAAATTTTCCTTACCATGAAATTTCAGAGCCAAGTTTTTCTGTTACACTGAGCATTCAAATAAGGTGGTAGCTTCTGCAAACCTCTTTTGAAAGTACAGAATCTATTACATTTAACACTGAAGTGTCCCCCTGGTGAAGGGGTCAAGGAAATCCATAGTGAGAAGTTGTTTGTTCTCAGAGCATTATCAACTCAGAAAAATTTCCAGAACAAATATAATTTATCAAAGGTAGAAAAAATAATTGTCAATATCTTTATATTCACAGAATAACCCACTAAAGAAGAATTGGTGGCTGAAGATTTGCTTTTCACCAGCTATTCTCTTTGGGCATTGGGCCCGACTTCCTTAAGTCCTAAGAAGAGTGTAACTTTAAAATGTGCCCTGATTCCTTCATTTTTTTCTGGTTTTGGCTCTTGCTTGTGACAAACTGCTAGATGGAAAGAGGAGATAAATTAATATGGTTTCCAGTTAGGGGATGACCATGCAGGATCATGCAATTCTGACAATCCTTTTTATCTCCATCCACTACATACAGATGTAGTGCCACTTATTTAACACTTCTGCAAGAAAAATGAAGCCAGTGAGCCTGGTTTGTGAGTATTACCAAATCAGACTGGTTAAGATGGGAAGACACCTCTGGAGTCCATCTAGCTCACCTGCCCCTGCTGAAACAGAGCCACCTAGAGCCAAATTGTCCAGGGCCCTGTCCAGGCAGCTTTTGAATATCTCCAAAGTAGAAGACTTGCTCTTGGCAGAGATGTTGGTAAATATACTGTTATAACTGCTCTACAGAGGTCAACACAACCAACCTGAAGCTGATACTGTTGCTAATAGACTTCTAATAAGCAAGTGTTATCCCAACATATGAGTGGCATTTTTGCCAGGAAGAAAAAGGAAGAACACCAAAGGACAGCTGTTTACACATGGACCCCAGGTTTAACGTGATATGCAATTGCCTAAAACTACCTCCCCACTCCGAAACGAAGAACTCAATGGACTTTCTAAGAACATTCTTCTGTTCCCAATTTTAAAATAAATAAATAGATAAAACCCCTACCACAAAATACAAAATCAACATATAATGTTATGTGTATCACTCAGCCTCTTCAATACAGCCAAGAGAACATTTTCTCCCAGTGAGAACTGTACTTCCATATATTCCTTATGTTACCACTAGGCACATATGTACAGACACAGAAATTTAATCTGCTTTTCATTTTCTGGTTATGAAGCACATCTTGACTCACAAAGCCTACTCATAGGATAAACCAAAGCAGGACCAACAGGAAAAAAAATCTTTCATTTTAAAACTCTAAATCAAAAGTTGACTTCCAAGGTATTACACCGCTGTCCCACACAATGAATGGGGAAATTATTGGGATTAGATGTAATTCAATCTTGACAACCCCTGATTTTTTTTCACCAGAACACAGAAATTCAAGTTACTGATATGCATTATAGGCTGGTTTTTTTTCAGTTACACAAGTTTTTGTCTCAAAAGTTTAAAACCTCCATATGTCCTCAAAGTTTCTCATGGATTTCAGAACAGAGCTACACTGAGGCCCTTTGTAGTAGATAACTTTTCATAATCTGACTACATCTGCACATCTAGAGAGTCTCTGCAGTACAAATAAGCACACACTTTAAAAAAAACCAAAGGGCTAGAAGTGTAACACAGGAGAACTGGATCTTGCGTGCTATCAGGTTGTTAGGGCTTAACAACAGGAGCTGGGCCAAAGCACTCAGTGCACAGCTAAGCACTGCATTACCATGATGATGTTTTTACGTAAGTCCATGCAAATTCAGGCAGGCCCGTTCCCACCCTTTTTTATCTAAAAGCCATGACAGCAGAGGAGAATTTCCTCCACTAGACAATACCTCCTGGTTAATCTTTCTCATACCTACGCATAACTTCTGTTCTTCCAGCTCTGCAGAGTCACACCCTCCCAGCCATCTCTATCGTCCTCAGACAGCAAAGCTAAACATCTCAGATAAACCAGGGGGGAAAAAAACATGACAAAAAAGCCTCCTCATGCACTTTTATGCAGTCTGGGGTTTCCTTCTGTTAGGCAAACACACATTCAACTCAGTAATAAAATTGCTCTCCAAGGAGGACTTTGGGAGCAGGGTTGCGAAAAAGCTACAGCTTAGCACTCAGTTCTGGACTAACTTCATTAATTAAAGAGAACATGGTGTAGACAATACTCTTGGAGCATGCTTCTATTTGCTACAGTAGGAGAGTGAATAAAGCACAGCCTCATTTTTACCTGCCCATTAACTCACTGTCCTTGATCAAAGACTATGTATACTGCCTATCCTGTTCAGAGCAGTTAAGGCTTAGAATTTAAATTGTAAACCTCAATATTTAAATAGAACTGCATATGTGATCTCTGTCACCTCATTTTCATGAATGGAAAAGAATATTCTGACACCAAAATTACATACTTAATTCTGCCTCACCTTCTTCACTGACCTCCATCCCACACTGCCTTGGGTTTATTTCCTCATCCATCAACGGGTCAAAGTAATTTCTGCTGTATTCATTTCCTGTGGAAAGCACATGAAGTAAGGGTCAGCGATTATTAGAAGCACATGAACTAAAATGTTAATTTTGAAATCGACACCAGCAAGCAAAGGGGCATTTTTTGCTACTTTACAAGCTTAATTTTTTTATCAAGTCCTCTAAGCCTACTGGTACTGCAATTATCTTCTTGTGAAAGGTCAGAAAAGGTAATTCTGGAAACAAGTGCACTTTATGTTACTTTTGCTCGGGAACTAATGAGAAAAAATTCTCAAATTTAGATGACAGAAAGATAAGAAAAATTTTAAAAAATCCAGCACCCCCAATGTAAGCCAAATTACTCTTGAAACATATTGCACAAGTGAATTATCCATACTGCATAGGAATTTGTGTTTCACAGCTGACCCCTCCAGTTTCAACAGTTTTAAATTTCACCACTGAGGTTTCAACGTCTGGTGCATCTTTAATACTGTATTCAACCAGAGAAGTGTTTAATTACAGAGGAGATACTAGGATACTGCCTCATTAATCTGAACTGCAATTATGTTCAGTTGGACTAAATAACTAATCCAAGATTTTGATGGGATAAACCAAATGATTTTAGCACTTTCTATTTTAACAGCTAATTTTATCTGTTCTTTAGAAAATAAAAAGGTTTACAAAAAAGTCATTTGTTAGAATTATCAAGAGATAACGCAGCTTCCAGCTGCCTAGAGGAACTCACAATAAAAGCCAGAAGACTTCCTTATATAAGGAAGGAGAATTAACTTTTTCCTCAAAATATGTCCTTTCTTCAGTAAAAATGCTACACTATTAAAACCATCCACATGTTCACTGTGTATGCAAACACAGTAAATTATAATTAAACAGAAACAAAAATGTCAAATAATTATGTCCATAACAAATTTTTACATTGCTTGAATCGACATTGATCTATATCCTGGCAAATCCATAAAAGCTAAATGTATGAGGGGGTTAATTCATCCTAGATACTCTGTGGTTGTCTACAGTGTATTTGTTTTAGGATCAAAAATAATCCAAGCAGCAGCTCCTTTTCAGAGACTAAATGAAACTTTGATATGAAACTAGGTTTAATTTATATTTCTGCACTGGCACATTTTGACTGTCAGTCTCTGTTCCTTCAATGTAGTAAGTACAAGAACTGAAAATTTGCTTTACCTTGAGGTCTCAATAAAGAAAAAATAAATGAGTTTCATTTTTGTTACTTTATCTGTCAACAACTACTAGGCTGGTATGAATCTTGGCAGTATGTAATCAAAGTCTTATGTACTGCAATAACAGAGCCATTCTACCTTATTCACTGTAATTGTTTTTCGCTAGCAAAAAGCACTGTGATGTTATATGAACACCCCTTCATATGTTGGTAAAATAATTCATCTATGTGCTAACAAAGATAATAATGATGCATTTCTTTATTCAACTACTTCACAGCTGTAAATGTGAATTGCTGGGAAGTACATTGCACCCATAGAAACAATACCCAGCTCTTGCATAGGCTTTTTGCACAATCTTATTATCGACTTTTATTTAATTTTAATATCCCATGTGAGTCTGGTGTGAAACTTTGAGGACTAGCCTTTTGGACACTCCTCTGGAGAGAATAATTGGCATTTAGGAGGAAGTGTCATGTTATATTTGAGGCTTCAAGGCGTAGAAACCATTATTCAAGAAAGAGATATGTTGACAAATACCATTAAATGGCTTGCTCATTGGTCTTCTTTAGAGAAAGACCAACCTTAACAGTTCAAGGAGTATGAGATATTTTGTCCAGGGCTTTGGCTCTGTCAGAACCACATGCAGTTGGATACAGACAATTATGCAGAAGAAAAAAGAACCACCAAGCTTGATTTCTTCAGTGCAACATACACAGTTTAAAACCTACACAAGCAGAATGAATGGAAAACACCAGAATCACCTCTTTACAGTGACTTTATAGATAGCAAGCTATTTTAAACTGCAGGACTCAATAGAAGGCTTTTAGTGAGGCTTTCAGAATTACTGAAATCACTGCAAACCTTAGGTCATGTCTCTGTGTGTGTGGGAGGGGGTGTTGCTTGTGGTGGTTTTGGTCTTTTTCCCCCTCAGCTCAACATACACCTTGAAAACTGGTGTGACCGGGAGGTCTGGGCTCTGGGCAGGTCCTAAAACTTGTCAGGGACAGTGGAAGTTGCTTTAGTTTTAAAATACAAAATTATCAGTTTTAGTCAACATAACATACTTCCAAGGCATTTTGCTAATAACGTTTTGTGAGCATGTGAAGGGATTACTAATCATTTCACATTTACTTTTGGAAATATTTGAAAGTGTAAATTAACATGTAAATTAACAGTCCACTAAGGAATTCATACTGCTCTACTTTGTGGTGTAGACACAGTAAATGTTAACATAGAGCTTGCTTGTAGGTATTTTGAACAGCAGCGTATAGCTTGGTGCTTTCAGAGAGCAAGTTACTTTGAATACCTGCTCCTAAAAAGGGTTGGCCAACTTTGGAAACTTAGGTCTTTGTTTTGACCCAGAGGTTTCCTCAAACCCATTAATTCAATTTGAAGTCCCATTCACCCCTTAAAATTGTGTTATTTCATGTGGAAAATGCGATGGATCATTCAGGAAATCAGAATTGAAGTGCAAAACCACAGATTATCTAGAAATTAAAAAAAAAACGGGAAAAAAAGGTGTTGGCACAACAGTGACCAGGTGGGAATTTATACAGTTTAATTAAAGCAAGAGGAGTTGCTAATAAAATTAGCATAATCCTTGGATACAGCCCATGGGACTGTATACATATTACTAGGACTGGATGAAACTTAAAAGATGCCTGTTAAACTAAGATGTCTGTAGCCAATTATGCAGTCTATGTCCTGAGAATAGTACACAGGAAAGGCATGACTAAGCTGCATTTCTACATCATCTTCTGCTCCACAAAGAGATCAGGCTGTCTGTATCAATTACACATCAAAGATACAGCATGGAATTTGGATAACAGACAACTACTCTATTCATATTGTACTACTGATCCATGTTTTTAATTTAATGAAAGAATAGACAAAACTCTGTTTGATCTGTTAAGTGTCTCCTGATCAATGTAAAAATTAAGGAATTATTAATAGCCAGGTGAATGATTACTAAAAGCTTGAATGAGCAATAATTACTGGTGCTTGTTTTCAGAGTGATGCTGGATCTTCAAAATAAAAGAAAAAAAATTTAGCATGAGCCATCTTTCTTTAGAAGACAGTATGCAGGTTATGGTTTGTGCAAACTTGCCTTGCTATGTGTGACAAGTCCCTTTTCAGATAGCAGAGTGATCAACACATGTCTACCAGTGACTTGGAAGAACATTACTGGGCATTACTAAGGTTTATTCTCTACTTCCCATCAGCAGTAATGATCAGCCACTTCCAAGGAGCAGGACTTCAGCACACATAATGGTTCCCCATCTGGCAGCGATTGGAGGCAATGAATGCCCCCTTTCCCACTCCTTGCCTCGGCTTTTATATCTGAGCTGACGTCATATGGTCTGGAATATCCCCTTGCTCCGTTTGGGTCAGCTGGCCTACTTGGGTCCCCTCCCAGGACCTTGTCCTCAACGAAGGAAGGAATGTTACAGTGCTGACTCCGTGCTCAGCAGCAGCCAAAACACCGGTGTGTTATCAGCACCCTTCTAGCTACCAAGGCAAAGCACAGCACTGTGAGGGCTACTCTGGGGAAATGAACTCCAGCTCAGCCAGACCCAATACACAAGGCAACTCATAAAAGCCTTTTGCATAAGATAGAATAAGACAGAGGCATTTTGGAAAGATGAAATTGCAGGCTGAGAGAGCATTCTGACCCAAAATGCTCTTGAAACATAGTGATGCAGCTGGAAATGGAAAAGAGTAGTCCCGCTTTCCCACACCTCTCTTAAAGAATTGATTTCAACAGCAATTTCTATTAGGGAAAACACTCATTCAACAGAAATTAACTTATTTCCCTAGGGATACTTCTTATTTTACCGAACAGATATGGCCCTTTGGGCAGGACAAACTTAAGGTTCTGTGCTAACTTAAGGCTCTGTTTCTTTATGAGAGCCAAAGCAGCATCCTAGGGTCAGACTTGGATCCCGTCTAAAAGAGGTGCCCACATCAATTTGGCCAGCAAGAACTAAGACTTGGGATTAAAACAAAGGGAAGACAAAGGTCCCAGCTCCTGCATTTCCAACTGCTGCACTTATCCTTCCTCAGGTCATGGTGGGTCATGTGACTAGCTCTACCACTCAGCTGTTTTCATGATTCAGTACCTACACTGATAAAGTTTGATATCTGCAAGTTTCTTCTTTATAAATACAGGCCTTTGCTTCTATTCTGTACTTTGAAAAAATTCTCTAAGGAACCTTAAAAAATTCATTCAAAATAATTCTAGAATAAGAGAGGAGAAAGAAGCATTTCACCTTAAAAAAAGCTCACAGAATGCAGAAGTAAAGAAAAACAAAAATCATCAACCAAAACTGCATAAATAGTGAGAGTTTCTGGACAGTGAAAAACTGATTTGGTTTCCAGTGAGTTTATAGGTTGTTACCTCATTAAACAATGACTTAAAAGTGTAAAATAATGTAGGAAAGTTTGAAACTTACACAAGAAAACTTTATGAGTTTTTTTTCCAAAATTTTGTGTTGCTAGATTTACTTAGATCAAAATGTTATGGAGATGTTAAAAATAAAACTATAGTCTTGTAGTGAATTGCTATGTAATCTACAAAACAGTGTTAGCTCTCCGTTCTCATTTTGGCAAGGAAAAAAAAAAAAAAGGAAATTATTGTGAGTTAACCAGAAGTTACACTTTTAGTTTGGGTTTTTAATTGTCCATACTGAACCATATTTGTCACCACGATATTTGCCTCAGCTCATGTCCATTAAAAATACCTTTAATTAAACGTATATGTAACCTAGATCAGTCTAAATAACTGCTGAATGCCTTACTTAAGACTCTTTCGTTATTTTAGATTTACATCTAACATTATTGTTTATAAGTATAAATAAAGATTTTCTATTGTAATAAAAATAACATTCCAGAGAAGTGCAGCTTTATTCCAGATTACCAAATATGTGGGAAAAGTGGTAGCGAGTTTTATACAGAGCCTCACATTTTCATGAATACCAAGCAGTATTCAATGAAAAATTACAGCTAATGGCATCCTCAAACTGAAAAGCATTAAGCAAGTGACTGGACAGTAGAACTTATCTTGAAAACACAGCTTGTTACGCATTACCAACGCTAGACTACTTCTCAATTTTTAAAAACTTTTAAAGGTATCATATGTTATTTTCCTTATCCTCAGCAGAGATCGGAGGTAATGAGTAAATCAGATAACTGTGTCTTGTGTTTATATTGCAAGCCTTGAATAAACTCACTTGTCAGCTTTGACAGGACGCTGGCAAAGGGGCACTTCCTCAGCTGAGCAGCGCAGACTGTCCTGCCCCTGTCTCGACGCTTGAAAAATTGCACTCATGGCACCCACTATTTTTTCTCCCCCACTCCACTCCTGGAAGAGTCGCCACCCTTGCTGCTGTTTAAGCAAAGGTACAGCATGGGAATTTGTGTGGGTTTTTTCCTTGGTTTTTTTCCTTCTTTCTTTTTTTCCTGCAGGCAACAGAGGGCACTCTGCCAAGGGATGCCAGTGTGAGACCTGCTACTTTTCCTGGGGACACACTGTTGGTCGAAGGCGTGAGAAAAAGATTTACTGATGATGGAGTTAATTTAGGAACACTATTAGATAATGTGACACACGTCAATGGGGAAAAATGGATACTGAGTGCTCCCAGGCTGACAGGCTTGGCTGGTCCTACTCTATGCCAATGAGGGAACTTGCAAAATTTTGAGGATCTGTCAGCACTATTATGAAGCAAACAATTTCCAAGTGTAATAAATTAGCCTTAAAAATATATATTCTGTCTGTTTCTGAAAAAGTATTTCCCAATTATAAAATGCATCAATTCCTCACAATTCTTCTCCCCCTACCTTTCACAAATTCAATTTTAGCACATTACTTAGATGAGTGGCACGGTATCCCTGTTGTTAAAATTGCATGCAATGGATCACGTTTTGCACACTACATTACACCTTGTGCCATTCTGCTGATTTCAATTGGATTACACATTGTGTAATTCAACGCAAAATTACTTCCAATGACAACCCTTTTATTCCTATGCATACACGGTGATCCATCATGCCCTGCATATGGGGTTTGGCATTTCTATTTCAAAGTCCCTGTTGGAATCAGAAAGCATGGAACCACATACACAGAACCTGAATTATTAGATATAAACTTTGCCATTCTTTAAGAAAAAAAAAAGGGTACTGTTTTGATTCATATTTCTAGTCCCATCCTTTATGCAAATCATTTTGTCCAACACAAATTGTCAATGTCACAAGCTGCCATTTCCTTCATATGCAGCACAAACATGAGTTTCCAGCAGATGCCTATTTTCTCACCTGTGTTTACTGTCTTGCCAGTGGGCACCTACCACTTCTTTGGAATGAAATTAGACCCTGTTCAAAAAGCTTCAACCTCCAGTTCTCTGTAGGGACTGAATTCAATACACCTGCTGATATTTTTTTCTATTTGATATCCCACATGGCTCCTTCATGAAGCTCTTCTTTTGTCTGCGTATTTCCACATCACGGCCTTTGCCCAGTTACATTCTTGACAAGAAAGGGCTTATATTGTCCTGCCATAGTTGAACAACCTTCACCAGTAAGTGCTTCTTAGCAAAGGCTTCTCTCCACTTTAGCTTTTGAGAGGGAGAAGAGATGCTCTATTTTACAGTGGGATCTTCCCTGTAGGAGACATGTGGCACTGCTAGGTACATCCAAGCCTAGATCTGCAGCTTGGAGGTGATGCAGCAGAGCACCACATAGACACTAATTTGTTCCCAGAAGCAGTACAGCCATGTTAATGCCATTCTGTTCCTGGGCTAATTAGAAGAACAGTTCCTGGTCGTCCATTGAAAAAAGCCTCTCTCCCTCCTTTTTTTTCTTTTTTTTTTTTTTTTCCCCTCCTCAGATGTTGTTAATCTCTGTGGGCAAATTTATTGGAGCGTGATATGAGATGTTAACAGTGCCTGTTGCAGATAAAATGGTAGAATTAATTAGAGCTTTTGATTTTAGGAGATAATCTAGTTTTGAAAAAAGATTTGTGTATAGGGTATGATAGGGGAAAAAATGAATGCTTCTTGTCATCTGGAGTCAATTTTAACTTGAATCATTAATATTTAGAGTCAGACTGTCTCTAGTCTTTTCCAAGTGTACAGGATACAGGAGAACACAATTAGTCTTTCTTCCGTCTTCCATGCAAAAGCCACAAATCATCACAAATCTCCAAAGGTGTCTATGCAACCACCAGCTTAGAAGGCAGAGCATGCAGTGGGACTATGCTCAAAAAGCCCCATCCCTGGATTCTGCAGCTTGCATGTGTGGTTGACATCCCAGAAAGATCACATTCTAATTTGATCTGACATATATTCTGTCTGTATGGGTGGCCTGGAAATTTTACCTATCTTGTGGCAATGTGACAAGTGCCACTCCATAAGGCTTTATGCAGTATTAGCTGGACCAAATCTGTGTATTTCTGTGTCTGTGGTGAACACTAAATAGTACAAACCTGTGTAAGCTGTTTGCACATTTTCTGATGACAGCAATTGAGGATGAAATGTATCAAAAGCTAAAATATATTGACACTTGTTTTACAGGCCTATAATAAAATGCTAAGTACAGTAGTCTTATGTTCAGGGATTGCTTGTGACATACATCCTCCATCTGAAGTTAAACAACTGTCCTTGTCTTCTCTGTCTAAAAGACAGCATAATTCCTAGAGGTTTGTTACTTCTCTCGTGACAGTTTGCTGGAAGCCCTTTGCTAGGCAGAGACCTTACCAAGCCAGCCTGACCATTAGGACATTCTACAAAGTGTTTTGGGTTTAGAATCTTCTGGAGAAGAGAGAAAAACTGATATTTGCTCCCCTTCAGATCAGGTGGACATAGGTTCTTGTCACTGCAGATTTGGATGATCTAACCCCAAATGTTTCTCCCAGGGAAATTTGTTTATTAGACCTCCCATTGAGATGGCCAGCATGAAAATCTCTGCAAATTCAATATTTGACAAGGAGAAGAAAGGCAGAAGTGTTGGTCGCATCTAGCCAAGAGGAAACTCTGAGTGTTTTAAGAAATAAAAAAAAATTGCACAATTGTGGCAAAGACAAGGTTGCTGCTAGATGAACCTAATTTCACAAGCAATATGTGAAATAGATGAAGGTGATGGGAGCAATCAGCAAAGAGTCAGCATAGAATCCAGAAGAGAAAATAGGCTAAGAAACCACTGCAGCCAATTAGCTGGCTGAAAAATCAGGAGATTAATCTGAGTAAATAGTCAGCCAGTTCCCCTGGGCCACTACAACATTTAACAACAGTACCAGGTCTTCACCAGTGATGGAAAGCATTCAGCAGAGAATTACTCAATCACCTAGTCCTGAACAATGGTCTACTGTTGACGAAATGATGATGAAATTGGAATTTTGTCCATCATGGAAAACAGGACAGTGAAAGACACAGAATGGCCTAATAAAGAGAGGAATGGACCAGCGATCAAAGCTTTTATTTTTATTTCCTCTGCTGTCTGCAGGGTGACAGCAGAGGACTCATGCTCTGCCTCAGTTTCCCCACAAGAAAAGGATGCACAAACCTTGCACTCTGAATCACAAGAATAATCCCCACTGATCTGGTGAAAAACTCTCCAAATAAACATACCAAAAAGATATAATAAGGTTCTTGCAAACAAAAATCAGTTCACAAACTCTTCTTTTTAGAAGATATTCTAAAAGTTATGGGAGCAAAGATAATGGAAAAGCACAATCATACATGTGAATTAAACTCTTTGAGGACAAAATGGACCTCTCCACTTGCTATTTCATCTCCAAGTAACGCATGTTCTGCAGAGCAACTCCCTGTGCAGACTTAGGTAAATTCTAGGAACAGGTTTTAAGGCTGTCTTGAACACGCTATTTACATATAGACAATTTACTCTAATTCCCAATGTCCTTAGCATGGAGGTGTGCAAGACTTCTCAAAAGTAGGTGGAGGATTTTCTAGAGAACACTTCCCTCTAGCAATTGCTGACAGAGGAACAATCTGTGACACTGTTGCAAGGAGGAGGAAACGATAGCAACCCCTGTAGCTATTCTTTGCTGCCATTAACAACACAGGTGATGTGTGGAAAGATAGTGGAAAGGCAATGCCATCTCAGTGCCTTGCCTCCCAGCGCTTAGCCTGAAAATCCAGCCTGGTGTTCATATAGCGTTCTCAACCTGTAATCTGCTAAATCCTGTGATTAAATAATTGTGCTTAAGGTTATAACTGGTTTTAAGTTGTGAAGTTTAACACCAAGCATTAGAATTGACAAATGTCATTCCCCACTGAGGAAGGAACTGAACCTAAACCTGGGGACTGAGAGCTGGAAGAGCACCCAACAGCTGTGAAGGGGAGGTAATTCCAAAAGGCAGAGTATTTTATTAGCATCCGGGAAAGAAAAAAGAGAGTAGCGAAAGAGAGTACTATAGGACCTAAAACACTTATTTTACATAGGCTGTGCTGTTGTGCTTGGTGTGTGGGCAGATCTTCCTAACAAATAGTTTCCAGCATGGCACAAGTCTTGCCTCCTATGGGGAAAAAAGGGAAAACTTTGTGCTAAAATATTTCTTGTGAACTGCGTAGTGGTTCTTAGGAGCTGAGGGGCAGGAGAGGATGCTGTGGAAGTTTCCCCTGTGACAGAGGATGGCAGTAGTTTTCAATACCACGTGTGTTTTTTGTATGAGCTGAAGTGGCACCAGCTGTGCAAAGCACCTATGAACATGGAGCTAGCAAAGGAAGGAAGGCTCAGGAACTGACCCCTTCGACTCTGAAGGACCCAGACCTTAACAGACTGATGCATGAAGGTGTAAATTACCTGTAGAACTAGTCTTCACTGAGGACTGTGAAATGTGACCCTTTATACATTACTATGTTAATGTGATCCTATATTTACCTATGCAGTTGGCTTTTCTCTTTCACTTTTTAGTGAAGTATCATTACACTTGGGAATGGGGTAAATTAGCTCATGAGGTATTGAAAAGTTTTTTCCCAGGTTTCAGGCTTGAAGATGTTGTTTTATCAACAGCCCTTGATAAATCTGAACTAGTCCTTGTGACTGCCAAATAAGTCCCGACACAAGTTAGACTAAGAATAATTTAATGCAAGATTGGACCAGATGATCTCTAGAGATCTTTTTCAATCTAGACTTTTTTATGATGGTATAAATGGATGATTATTTTTTTTAATAGCTGCTTCACTTAGAAGCAGAGCGATGTGAATAACTGATCTTTTTGTTAGCTGGATGAACAGAAGGTCGAGGAGGGAGACACAGTGTTGGGAAACAAAATTTTCCAACTCTCAGCAAGATTTCCTCTCTCATTACAGAAACACTTAGCAACGTATCAAGGCATTGCATTCCAGGAGAAATGTCACAATTTCTAGTCCTTTCACAAAGATTATATTCAGTTAGGGTTTTTTGAACAAAGTGCTACTTAGGATGAAAAATCAAAATGTTTAAAAACGCATTTCAGGCTTTTAAAAAAATGTGTTGTTTTCTTGAGGGAACTATTCATGAATTTCTGAAGAGGCGACTGAAAGCATGGATAGTCTTCAGTGAGCCTGACTTCATTTTTTGCCAGATAGACTATTTCATTAAAAAACAATCAATCCCTTTGTCTGCTTAATCACTGTTCTGACAGGCTGCAAAGGAAAGACGAAGAATTCTTGCTCCGTGTAGTGCTGCACAGAGTCACATGAAGGCTAAATGGAAAGCCAAACCTAATTTCGCAAGAAGCCATTAGGAGCCGTGGGCTCTTCAGTCCCGCAAGGATAAAATCTTAACACAACAAGGTCTAACATTTTAGAAGTGAGTGCCTGAAGGTCTGATCAACAGGCCACACTTACCCATTTAAATACCTGGGCTGGCACACAAGATCACTTAGCAAGCAGCATTGCAACTTGCAAGTTTGATGGGAAACACTGGGTGATCAGGACTATTCAAAGTCAAACCAGTTATTTTGGTACCTTGGAGGTCTCAGCATTTGGATGCACATTTGAATATTCATGCATGCACACAGTCCACTAGAAGTTAATGAGACCACACAGTCCAATAAGGTACATTTTTTTTAATGGGCATTTAAGGAAGATTTTGAATCTGACTTTAGGGATTTTTGGGTTTAAGCTCAATCTTTGCCCAAGATTTTCTTCACAGTTCTCAAGATACCTTTGAATTCTTTTTCTCACCTTCTTCCACACTGGATTACTAAGTAAAAATAACCGTTTTTCGTAACATCCAGCAATAATAATAATTCAAAATGGAGGAATTAAATAATAAGTTAAAAGATATCAAACCTCTGCAAAAGGAAAACTGACATCAAATGAATATTCTTATAGTTCAGATAAACCAAAATAATAAACAGAAATTGCTTCCTGAGGCAGCAACTCTTTTGGATGATGCATCAAAACCGAGCTGAAAAGCCAGGTTTGCTCCCCTAGACAAGCCGAATGAAAGGGATGCTGCTCCAAGATCTGAGCAACACTTTTTGAAAAAAAATAATGAAAGATGAAGCAGGGGCAAGATGCCGATTGACTGAGGGCGTATGGGAGACCTAAGAACAACAATCAATCATGGATCTGTAAGCTGTTTAAAACTACTCAGTGTTCAGGAGCCAGCGAGGGAGCAGCATCTGTGTGCTCAGATTGGCTGCAGTTCCTCCAAAACACAACTCAATCCAAATTAGGGGGAAGCACTGCCATGAGCACTGTGTTTCTGTGCACTCCCTCCCACTGGCAGAGAGCCCTGCACAACCTGCACCCATTACAGGGAGTCACTTGAGTGTGGAGACAAAGCCTGGGTCTCTAAATATTTAGACAGCCCACGTTTTTGGCAGCATGTTGGATTTCCTACCCAGGGTTTGCACTGGCGCCTGCTCGGACTTGTCAGGATGGGAACGCCCAGCACAGGCCCCAGAGTGTGCAGGTTGGATGGGGAACACAACCACTGTTGCTGCGTTTGAGGCTAATCAGGTTTGATGTCTCACCTCTTGGTTCAGCATGGGCTTGCAGCACGAGTTTTTGTTGGTGAGCTGCAAGGGTGCTATCTGGCTTGTCATGTCTAATAACTTTCTCTTCTGAAGGCTGATATGCTGAAAGATCTGTGCTGCTGATGTTAAAAGCTGGATTTTCAATGCCTTCTGTTGCTGCTCTCTCTTCTTTTACTACAGAAAACAAGGAGGTCAGAAGAGCACATTATAGCAAAGTGTATTTCAATGACAAGCAGAAAATTCCTTCTAGTAATTCCTTAGCTGAAAGACTCAAGTGTATCGTCCTCAAATGTCGCCAAAACAGAATTAGGTTAAAATTAACTCAAAAAAAAAAAAAAAAAAGAATAAATGATTAAAATAATTACAAATTGCACCCTGACAAGCAAGAGCAAAATTTCGCCCACAGCCATTTGTCTGTAATTAGTTAATTAATCCTTACACAAATTATGAGCAATAACTCATCAAGCAAGGCTCACCCATCAGAAATTCAGCCGACTTGGATTTCTTCTGCTTAGTTTGCTTCAGAGCCTTCTGCTGGAACTTCTGGAGGGAAATTGTTAAATGAATAAATTAGCTAAAGAACGAAGATCATCCTTTATGATCCACAACTAACACAGTATTTTAAATATGGGATGGCATTGAAATGTCATTTAATTTAAATCTCTGCTAAAGGGGTCAAACACTAATTGAACAACAGAAGTGGAAGAATTAAATAAAATAGAAGAAAAGTTAAAACAAATGCCAAATGAAGGTCACATTAAAATACTTTGTTTTTCCCCAATTTTAATTAATGCAAAGAAACCTCAACAAATGAAGAACATTATAAGACTTGTCTTTCAGTATGCATTCAAAAGCAACTGCTTTATTTCACTTGCAGAACGGCAGCATTTCATTTAGAAAAGTTTAGCTATGTAGCATATTTATAGACAGACTTCCCTGACATCCCCCGTTCTCCTATTTTCTAAGTCCACTTACGTAACCAGTTTATTTGTTCATCACAGAGCAGCTAAAAATGAATGAGCTCTACCCTTTAGTACAACGCAATAGAATAAAAATAACACCAAAACAATTTTAAACGAGGTGTCCCAAAAAACTGATCATGGTCCAGGGGAGAGAGGAAGCGAGACTCATTGCAACAATGAAAAGTTCATTTAATATCAGAGAGATGCCAACAATGGTTGCAGTGAAATTAAACAGCAGGAGGTCTTGGGGGACCTGAACTCTGACAAGTTTTACAGCAATTCCCATGGGGAAGCGAGACTCAAAAAATATATGGCCACGTTACCCTAAGGAAGGCCCAGGTACTAAGCACTGGCTCTGTAGAATACGTCCAGCAGCAGTGGGCAAGAGTCACACGTGGTCTCATACATGGCTACAGACCCCTATCACAGATGCTGACAACCAAAACAGGCAAAGACTGCCAAAACAAAGCACAACTGGGAGTATTCATCAAAGCCAAAACCAAAGTAAGAAAACAGTTCAGACCCATTTATTTTAGAATGTCACATAGCAGTTTCCAAAACCAGCATTATTTTTTCAAGCCAGTTGCTTAATTGTCCAGTGATAAAGACCACTCCTGGCAACATAGCTCCTGGAAACTGTCAATACAAAAGGATTAATTACAAGAATCATTGAAAAATTGCATTTTTACAGCATCCATCGTTCCCATTTGATTGTGGGTGTCAATTTCCAGTAGAAAAACAGTGCTTGCAGCAGACACAATCAATAAATCTGTCAAAAATAACTGGACCATACCACTGACAGATTAATATAGATATTAATATCTTCATTGTTATACATGTACACATGCACATACACATATATGTTATTTGGGAAACAGTGGACTTTTTCTAAATTAAGACTAATACCCTACTAAAAAGCAAATATGTAAAAAAGAGCAGACCCATTCTGAAAGCCACAATAAGCAAATACAATAAGAGAAATAATTCCTACAAACCAACAACTGAGGTTAACAATAATTTTGACAGGAGTTCAATAGGTTCAGAAATTTACCCTACCGCTTCTGATATTTTCACACTTGAAAAATCATTCAAAAATACATATTCATTCAGTTAGTATCTTTAAAATTATACTTGTTTTGGAATATTAAAGCATTGGTGCATTCCTGCATGCCATCAAATTTTGAGTCACTTTTAAAGATTCCAAAGTGTTTGTAACACTGCTATGTGATAATTATCCTTATTATACTGTGAATAATCATCACAAAAAACCTTAAACTTCATGTTAACGGATAAAGAAAACAATATCAAGACAAAAATTCCAGGGCAAATTTTCAGTGGTATAAAACCATATGCATCTGTAACTTTGATGGAATTAAGATGATTTGCATTACATTCTGTGTATTCCTCCTCCATGTCAGATTTCCCTAGCAAAACTAATTGCACGCTATATTGGCTATAGTCAATTTTCAACTGTTTAAGTCTGTAAAACGCACAAGCTCCTTTCACAGTAAAAAGAAGAAAAAATTATATTCTTCCTCCCCACATATAATAAAGACACACACTGGGGTTTGATGTTTTGGAATGGGTTTGTGTACATGTGTGTTTTGGGCATTTTATTGTTTGGGGGTTTGTTTTGGCATTTTTGTTTGTTTGTTTGGGAAGGGGGAGGTTGTTTGGGTATCGGATTTTGAGGGATTTTTTTTTTTTTTTAGTATTCAGTACAGTTAACACGAAATTTTGGGGTTTTTAGTGACACAACTGACTACATTCAGTTCAGCCAAATGCAAACTAATATTTTTAAGTGCTAGTGTAACAGGCTTGTGATCCCTACTTACTACAAAGAGATGATACCCTTGTCCCTTAATGCAATAAGGTTTCGAAAATGTATTTTTCATGAGTTTATGTTTTTAGAATGAAAGCAATACCTGGTTTTCAGCAGCAGAGAGGAATTCTTCCAGAGTTACTTCTCAACATAACTGAATAACAGAGTATTTGAGTGGTGGCCTTTGTGTAATCAACACATGTTCTTGTCACTTTGTGCTTCAGAGGAAATTAGAAGGCATTTTCCTTTCATACCTATTTCCAGCCAATTTCCTCATCCTTCTCTCTTTTACACATGAGCAATTTTAAGTAGTGTATATAACATTCTTTCCCCCCCTTTTTATTTTAGGTTTCCTTCCCCAGCCTCCTACCATTACAATACCTTACCTTCACATCAGAGAATAGGCAGGAAATTATCTAGTGGCATTTTATATTCATTTTATCGTTAGTCACTACTAGTCAGTTTATGTATTTATGCAAATTTATGTCATAAGCAAATGTTTTTTAATCAGTTCACACGTACCTGTGATACTTAGCAAATTAAGCAACCTCTTTCAATGACCACTTGGTCTCTGCAGGCAAAAGTCCAGTTATGTGAGCATATCTAGACAAATCCACATGAACACACATCCATACAGAAAGCCTCCGTTCTAGTTATAGAGTGTTATCCAAAAATAAACATTAAAAAAAGCATTCCTAAAAAAAAAATTAAAAAAAAATAAAAAAGAGAAGTTTCGCAACCTGAGGCCAGAGCCCCAAGAGATACAAAGGCTATGCTGGTTTACACCTGCGGTGGAGGGCGTAAAACTTGGACCCACAAACCAAACAAATCAGACCTGTCCATTCACAACCAGCACATAGAAAGGGGACGTCCTTTGCTTACAAAGTCAAGTTTTAGAGGTGATGCTGCTGCTGACAGCAATTCATCCTATCTCAAATCTCCATCACAGTTGCTGAAAAATAAAAAGTCTTGCATTTTAACTATTATTTTTACTGTCTTTTTACCTTGAGCATGCTGCATTACAGCAAAGACAAGGGTGTTTAAGAGTGTCCGAGAACAGTGCAGACTGGTCACCATGTCATTCAAAAAGTGACCTAAACCTTTAAAAGCTTTTTTATTTTTTTACACACCATTGTCATTTAAAACGCACCGCCTGCTTTCTGATACTGACTGAAACAAAGGAAAACTGGGAGTACCAGAACCTGCAGCACTCGCATCTGCAGGAGAGCAGTGAGCACGGCAACAACAGCCGCAGCAGCAGCAATGGCGAGGGAAAAAACCCTCATTTATAACCAGTGACAACTAAAACCTATGAAGTTTTTAAAAGAATGTGATTGTTGTCAAAAGGAATTGGGTACAACAATGCTGCGTTCAGCTCTGGTTCCACTCAAAGCCGTGGCTGAGGGGCTCTGGGAAAGCTGCTGGAAGGCTGGTGGGCACAGACCAGCAAGAAAGTGAATTTTGCATACTGTACGGATCATCGCTCAGTTCAGGGCAGTCATATTGAATCTGTGATCAACCAATTGTGCTTCATGAAACCGTCAGCCCTCATTTATGTCTAGCTGTTTTCTTCTGTCCTGCTGTAAACAAGCTCTGCTCTGAGCTGTCTCCCTACCCTTATCTGCTTACGAAGATCACACAGACAGACCTCATCAGCAGCCTTAGAGTTAAAGTTAAAGTTACTGCTTCCAGACAGCAGTCCCCATGCAAGCTGGAAGTCAAAAAGAAGAGCAACTTTGGAATGACAGAGTTTTAGTTCCTTTTAGGAAATGCATACCTTAGATTCATACACATACTGGCATGTTATGTCTCTTTCATGAAATTAAATTAGGTGTTCCTAATATGAACAACTGTTTCTAACATCAGCAAACTAGCTCAGCAGATTCATCCATGGTTTTTGTTTGTAGGTTGGTTGTCTTGATGTTGGTTGTTGGGGGTTTTTTTGGTGGGGTTTTTTTGGTTGTGGTTTTTTTTTTTTTCCTTTGGGGCCTTGTTTGAATGCAGCCAAGACAAGTATCTGGAAATACTGTCAATCTGGTAGGGCTCCAAGAACCTAATAATTCCTGAAATGTTCTGAGGAGTGTAATAATGGTAAACAGGAACAGGTATGTTGGCTTCTGTTCTCATTCACTTCAGTGAGAGCACTAGCCTTTCAACATAAAGCAGAACACAGCTTTCAAAGAATGATCCTCTCGAATGAAGAGGGATGGAGCCTTACTGAACACATATTCCTCTGTGAACACACTCACACATAACACAAATGCCTTAGTGTGTATTTACAGCATTTAATTCTTGCAACCAGCTGCTAAGTCCCTGTTAAGTCTTTCCTTTATGCAGCTGGAGCTGAAACCTCTTCTTTTCTCCTAGCCTATTACTTTGTCTATTCAAGGGATGGCAGCCAAAGAAAAACAGCTTGTAATTTGCACCTGTCTGTTTTAAGCACTCTGTTAGATTTTGCAGAGAGCAAACTCTTCATTGCTAAAGAGAATGACACTTAGTAGGGTCAAAAATGTTTTTTTAGCTGACTCTGCAGCAATTAATAAATAAACAAATAAACCCCTGCTTTGTTTAAGCCTATTATAGCTAGACAATGAGGCTAAAGGAAAAGCTTTCTTGTAAAAGAGCACCTCAGTGTGTAGGTGGAAGATGTAACCCCATGTGTCTAGTCTAATATAATACCAGGCACAGCTAAGCATGATTGAACCTGTGCACTGCCCATGCAGGAGCACGTGGGAGAGCTTTGGCCTCTTCCTTATAAAATTCAGAATTGTTTCAGAAAACAATCATGTGCAAAGAGTCCTTCTGAATTTCTACAAACTGGGATGCTTTTTGAGGACTCACAGTAGGCTTTGCTACCTAGAGGCTCAGGCCTGTGAGAAAATTATTTTCATACAACTAAAAAGAAATGTAAGCTCTACTCCTGATCCAGAGGCGTGCAAGCATTGCCACACAGAGTCCCTCCCACTAGCTGGAGTGTAAAGCAGTGAAGGTGTACATCAAGCAAGTAACTCACACATGATCTTTCAGATATGCACAAACTATCTTAGCATGTTTGCTTCTTGCTAGAAAACAAGCGCTTTCAGTCAACCACAGTATCATTTACAACTGCATTTAAAGAAACAACAGTCTCACTGGTGTATTCATTTAGTTATTGAGAAGTTGGCTTTTCATTGCTTGCTCTTAAAATAGAAAAGCCCTCAAAAAACTCAAGCTGCAGAGCTGATGACAAGAACAAAAATGCCAGGGGTGAAAAAAAACCTAGAAGGGAAATAAAACAAAGTAAAACATACAATTTATTAAAGAAAACATTGGTGCTGCATTTTGATTTCATAAATTGTCCCCATTTGTACTTCCTGTTTAAACAATAACTAACATGATGATGGGTTAAATGAAGTTGAGATTGTCACAAACATGGCCTCACTAGTAATTAATGTAGTTTAATATGGTTGTTGGCACACATCTCACATGACAGATAATGTTCCAACATGTCACTGATAGGACCTTTCAGCACAGCTTTAGGAGATCTACCAGGCATTGCCGAGGTTGGTTGGGTCAAAGGGTTGAACCATGTGTAATTCAGAACAGAAGAGGTCCCACGGTCACTCCACAAAAACAATTACACTACTTATTTCACTCCATCCCTTGCCCGAAATTCACAAGCCTCACAGTTTCAGCGCAGTCAATCTCACTCTGCCCTGGGGCTATGAGCCACATGAAAATATGTGGTGCTGTGTTTATAAATCTAATCAAAAATAGAAACAGTAGACAAGCACAATGAGGTCCTACTATGGATCATGGGAATTCTCTAAATTCTGAAGGCACTTTTGTTTAACTTCTGTGGGCCTTCTCCTACCATTACATTGTCTGGTACTCTCGTTAATCATCCCCTTGACTTGTCAATGATATAAAGGAGCCTATACGTCTGCTGACTTCCCTCCCATCACACTACAAATAATATTATGAAATAGCAATGCTAGGAATAGTCCCTTTAACTTTTCCTTTTCAAAGCATGGTTTTTCTTCACTTACCTCTTTCTCCATGCCAGCCTGCCCTTTCTCAGACCTGCAGCAAAAAATGCTTCCTCCTGCAACAAAGGAAAGGCGGCATGTCTGAATTTTCAGTCTGCACAGGTATTAATACCACTAGGTTCAACACACAGACTAGCAGAGCACTAGCCTAGAAACCTGCCAGGATAGGGGGCGGAGGGGGGTCTTTCCTGACTCTGTCCCTACTCTGACCTTGCCAAAGAGCAAAGGGAGGATACAGAATTGCTTCTTCACTTTATTTTTTGAAAACAAATTCACATCAGATCACAAAAAAAAAAAAAAAAGCTAACAAATATAAGCAAAAGCCCCACATAATTTAAGCTCATATGAAGAATTGCCAACAAAAACAAGGTTTTGAGTGGAAGCAGCCCAGAAGTAGATAATTCCTACCCCCAGACAGTAAGTACTAAAATGACACAGAGTTTGCTGTGGCATACACCTTATCTAAAGACTATAGTACCAAAGCTGTCAGACTCAGGAAGGCTTCTGTCACCTGGCATTTATGTGGGTCCCATTTGTGCCTCGTTCCTTGTGCTGGGATTTTCCTTAAAAGGACAAAAATTGTCCCCTACTTTGAGGTTATAAGTAAGCAAACACACAATAACTTTACAAGTTATATATCATATCAGCAAAAATGCCTCAATTTTATACCCGCTACTTTTGTCTCTGTATGGGAATAAAACTGATTCATTCAAAATGGCTAGACAGGTTGCCCCTGCATTCACTGAAATCAATGGCAAAAAACTCAGTCTGACTCTGCAGTTGCAGCACCTGAATCACAATGAATAGCAAGCTTCTTCCTTTGCCAGCTTTTCCCTTATGTATTTACATAAACATACATTCAGATTATTTTGCTGAGCCTGAAAACAAAACAAGACTTTGAACAATTAAAAATATCCCTTCAGAGTGACTCAGAAGCTCCAGCTGACCTTCTGGGTCAGAAGATGCCCTGCACAAAGTACATGTTTGGCCCCAGTTGAGGAAACCCTCTCTCCTGAGGGCACCAAGCCAAGAAGTGCCTAATTCTGAGTACACACTTAAATTTCATTGAAATCAATACAATGGACAGTGGGCAGGGCCACAAATACTCTGTGGAAAAAGGCTGCATTGTCACTCTAGCTGCTCAGTAATGAATGAAGGTCTGAGCTTTTGCTCAGGCTTTGCTGATGCTGAGAGCCCGCTGACCTTTGCCATCACTCCTTGATTTTGGTGCCCTTCTTGGGGTGCCAAGGCCATTGAAGCAATGCTGGGGGCCACAATTCCAGCAGCTCCCACTCTTCCTACAGCCAGCCCTGCTCTCTGCTCCATGGCATTATGTGATACTGAAAATAAAGTCCCAGCAAGACCATACAGGTAGGCTCAGGTCATGTATCTAGTCATTGTGCCTCAGAAAACAACCCCACAGTCCCAGTTCCAAAATCTGGGATGAGTTTCCAGGACAAGGAAATATCTGCATTACTCTTCCAGCTACTGGAACTGTACATCCACTGAATGCAACAGGTAACTAATTTCAAGCCCAAGGGCTTGGCATATTCCTTGTTATGGCTCAAACAAGAGCAGCAAAAAAGAACCACCTGTATGAGTCAAAGGCAATAAAAGCTTGAAGAGGCTCCTTCCCTTTTCAAAGGATAATCCCAAGAAACTGTGAGCAGAAGAGAACTTATCAAGACATAAGCTGTAAATTCAACATTTTCATCCATGGTCAACATCTGCTCATTGGAGAGGAGCCAAAGATACAGCAATAAGGACTCTCAAAGTCGCAACAGTCAAAGGAATCTAAACATTAATGGAAAGACTTGGAGTTTCATCTTAAAGAATGTGCTTGACCAAATGAGGACAGCAAAGATCACAGAATCACAGAACCAATTACATTAGAAAATACCTCTGAGATCATTGAGTAAGATAGATAAACAATGAGTTCAGAGGAGATATTAATAACATTAGTGTCTAAACAGCGGTTTTCTTAGAGTTCAGGAACTTCCTATTATTTGGGTTTTCTGGGAATTTTTTTGTTGGTTTGCTTGGGTGGGGGACACTTTGGTGTGTTTTTTAAATGAAGGTGCTAGACATAATTTTTTCTTTATTCTTTATAATACCAAACAGGCAACACATTCAACACTGCATTAACTGATGTTGACTGTGGCCTTACTTAACCTCACCAGCCTATTTTCTTTAGTTGGATAACAGCTGAATCATTAGCATTAAACTAGCTTGCAGTCCTGAACGAGTACATCAGAAACAGAGTACATGATTTTTCCATCAATCAAAACACAACATAAAAGATATTTGAGATCCCACCAGATATTTTATTTTATACTTAGTTAATGCGTTTTGCATGATTTAGGGATGGACTTCAATTACTTTTAAGTACTTTTTCAGTAAAATGGCAAAGTAAAACTATGACTTAGAAGTTCTTAAATTGGATACCTTCACCATTATTTTTAATTTTTTTTACCCAATCATGCTTTATTTTCTACAAAAGAAAAAGCTAAGGATACTCGATTAAATTGACGAGACATATTAGTAACTTTCTGTTGTGAAAGTAATCTATTTTTAATGCAAAAATAGAGGAATTGGAGAGCTGAACTCTCAGTGCCACCACTCCATTAACAAGCTCCCACCGCCAGTCCCACATCCAGAAGAGATCAAAACAACACACCTTTCCACTGGAGCATGCTCAAGTGCATCTTTCTCACAGTAGTAAATATTTTATGCTGTATCAGCTTCTAGAAATCACTTGGACTGCATGAAGAGACAGTACACAATAAGGGCCTTGCAAATGTAGGCGTAAAATATACTGGTTTTGCCATGCTGGCATGCAGAGGGAAAAAAAAGTCCTGTTTGTAACCATGTACCCAGTATCTCCCTAAAGTACACCCAAATGCACAGGCACATTATCACTGGCCAGGGAAAGCAATGATAGGCACAGCTAAAGTGTTGGTGACTGCTGGTGGAGAAATACCAGGTTCACAGCAGGAGTAGCAAAGCAACAGTCTGTCATCATGGTGGCTGCCCTCGCTCCTTTCTCACCTTCAGCTGGTACACAATTTATCACAAGCTAAGAAGCAGCACTGTGGGATCTCTGTGCTACGATATCGGCAGAAACCACTGAGTAAATGATAACCCTAACAACCTACTTGTAATCCCCTTTGGACTCTCTCATAAATACCAGGTAGCCAGCACTGGTCTTTAAGAAGTATTTCTTCAGAGGAAAATTGCACCTCCAGTGCAGAGAATCCATCAGTCACTTAAATTCAGCAGGACTGACCTTTGAAGCCACAAGCACTGTGCTTATCCTTCTTTCATCATCAATTTTGGGAGCAGGCCCTTCAAAGTAACCTCAGATTCATTCTGTATCTTCTCTTTTTTTTTTTAATTTTAAAAAGTAAGGAGCTTACTGGAAATATGTCTTTATAAAGATTATTAACACACTCAAAATTAAGATCACATTCAATTACTTCCCTTGATAGGTTGTGATGTCCCTAGCCTTCTTCTGTGTGCCTGAAAAAATACATAGATACATGATTTTTCCACTGATAAATGCCAGTAGGCAGCTAAGCATCACTCAGCTGCTCACTCACCCTCCCTTCCAGTGGAATATGGGAGAGAATCAGAAGGGTAAAAGTACAAAAAGTCAGATACAGACAGTTTGGAATCATAGAATTTTGATTTAGTTTTGTGTTGGAAGGATTCTTAAAGATCCTCTAGTTTCAATTCCCCTGTCATGGGCAGGGACACTTTCCCTAGACTAGGTTGCTCAGACCCCATCCAACCTGGCCTTGAACACTTGCAGGGATGGGGCATTCACAGCTTCTCTGGGCAACCTGTTTCAGTGCCTCACCACTTTCCCAATAAAAAATTTCTTATTAATATCTAATATAAACCCTACTCTGCTTCCGTTTAAAACTATTCCCCCTTGTCCTGTCACTACATGCCCTCGTAAATAGTCTCCATCTTTCTTCTAGGATCCCTTCAGGTACTGGAAGGTTGCAGGTAGAACACACTAAAGCCTTCTCTTTTCCAGGCTGAACAAACTCAATTTTCTCAGCCTTTCCTCCTAGGAGAGGTGCTCCATTGGCCTAATCATCTTGGTGACCCTCCTGTGGACTTGCTCCAACAGGCCAGTATCCTTCCTCTGTTGAGGGCTCCAGAGCTGGATGCAGCACTCCAGGTGGAGTCTTATGAGAGCAGAATAGAGGGGTAGAATTACTTTCAATGGTCTGCTGGCCATGCTTCTTTTGATGCAGCCCAAGATATGGTTGGCTTTCTGGGCTGCCAGAATTATTTTTTTTTTAAAGAAGGAACAAAAACAAACAAACAAACAAACAAAAAAGGTGGGGGGTGGGGGCTGGAAGAGGAGGGGAGGGAGAGGGATGGAACCACAAGAAAAAAAATTATGCAAAAGAAAACAATTGCTCACCACCAACTGACTGATGTCCAGCCAGTCTCCAAGTGGCTTTGACCCACACCCCTCACTTCAGTTTTATTCCTGGACATGACACCTTATGTTATGGAATATTCCTTTGGTCAGTTGGGGTTAGCTGTCCCAATTCTTTCACCTCCCAGTTTCTTGCTTAGCCCCAGCCCACTCACTGATGTGGTGGTGTGAGAAGCAGAGAAGGTTTTGGCACTCTGTAAGTGCTGCTCAGCAGTAGGTAAAACATCCTGGTGTTATCAACACTCCTATCACAAGCCCAAAATATTGCCCCATAAAAGTTACCATGACAAAATTTAGTCTCAGCCAAAACCAGTTACACCACATCATGCTGGCAATTCCCGTGGAAGTTGAAAATACCAAATTTTAGTTTCTGTGCCACCATTCCAATATTCCCATTTCCCACCAAATGGAAAGCACTGCACACAAACACTCATCATGCTGCTTCAGAGCCTGGCTTATGGATGACCATCTCCTGATGAAGTCACAGGGCTCTTGTTGGATAGTATTGAAATTTTCAGTGATCATCACCTGACAGTACCGGGAGAGGAGTGAAACTAGTCCCAGCTTGGACAAAAAGCTTTCCACGATGGGATGACAAACTCCCACGCTTTCTTGCCAGACTTTTTTTTTTTTTTTTTTGCACAGATGCCCACTGCAAAGCTTGGAAACACCTGAGATCAAGACAGTAGCAGGCAGCAGGACTGGGAAACTGAGCACAGTAAGAAAGTCATGCTCCTCATGTTCATCGTCAAGCCTAAATCTCTTTTTCTCCAGTTTTCCTCTTGCAAAACAGGCACAATAATGTTCCTCATTACCTCCGTGACTCTAGCAGCCATGCTGAATTTCTACAGACCCGTCTGGTTGCAACATCATGGTACCAGGAACCTCAGCACTGCCACTGTCCTTACTTCTCCCTTCCCAACCACACCCCAGTTATTAAACAACAACAACAAAAAAAAAAAAAAAAAAGAGGTTCTTTTCATTACAGAAAGTCCTGTGCCTTGTAACTCTTAGATAACATGGCCTTCACATTACAGCAGAATGTTAGGTGGAGGTACCGAGCTGTACATGAAATCCTAAAGTATACATATATATATATATATATACATGCACTTTAGAGACAAAACCAGTGAATGATTTTGCTTGTGCAAAAACAACAGTGTAGTATCTGTGAAGACATCATCTGCAAAGGTAAATAAAAAAATCTAAGTAGAAAATACTTAACATCAGTAAATATTTGTGACAACAGCCCCAACTTCTTCTAGAAAGTGTTTTAGAGTTTCCTCCCTTTTCAGGGAGCAAGTAGCTCATTTTGCGACTTCACTTTTTACTAGCCATAGATTTTAGCACTTCCTCGTTAACTTCTACCATTTGTTTTCAGGTTTCTACTACTACTACAAAGAAAAGCAAAACAACCAGAAATTAGGGAACCCCTTTGTGGAATCAGCCTACAATTACTGGAGAATTATTTTCTGAGAAAGTTTCTCTGCAAATAGTTCAGGTGACCCGTGCTAGGAAAAATTCAGTTTTGCTATTTGTTAGTCACAGATCAAAATTTAAAACATGTTTACACAAGTGTAGTGTTAAAGGATCTCATCTCTGAATCAAGCAAGAATATACGCAAGGATACACTGGAAAACATAAGAAAATGCATTTTGTAAAAGATGTACTTGTTACATATACACCACTTCAGATATCAATACTGTTACTGATCAGTAGAGTTTTCTTTCAGTCAAAGAGACAGAAATCATACTGTGTGAGCAGTCCCAGAAGGACCACCTCTAGTGGTTTCACTTGCCTCTGGCATGAGTTTCTGGATTAGTGTCATATATGTGTCAGCACAAAACAACGTAGGCTACTTGCTAATACATTACTCCTCCTTATATCACTCTGTATGCCAGCTGACATTGGCTATACATACACATCGATATATTCAACCCAGTGAGTGCATTTCTCTGTCAGACACTTCTTAAGGAGACATAACCACCAAGTACAAATGAAGGGAAACTGAGGTAATGGTCTTTCTAACTGAGAAAGTGACACAAAACAGACACAGAATTAGCAGCACTGTTTACCACTGCCATTAGAAATGTCAGTTCTATAAGGACATGTTTTTACTAATAAGCAAACAGAGTTTCAGCTTGGGTTTTAAGATCGAATTAGCTGATAAGACCCAAACACGTCCAGTTTGAAGTCTGTAGTGGTTTCCATTGGTTTTCAGTCAATAATAGCAAGAAAATTGTGCCTGGCGTGTTTTAAACTGGGTATCCTCAGCCAGCACAGCAAGGTGTGAAATTTCTTTGTTCTAGCCAGAAAATAAGCAATTGGAATTCTGACTCCAAGATTTCAATTCTTGGACCAAATCCTCCTTTGAAATAAATGCTAGCAATGTTCTATTTATTACATGTAAAAAAAAACTACTTCAGGACCTTGAGCAAGCAAAGAATAGTCAAATATGACTTATTCCAAATTCCTGCATTTTGGGATAAACAGTATGTTCAATAGGCCCAAACTGGTTTCTAACCAATGGAGTAAAACTGAGGCACTCTCTGCATGACTTTCTCTGATGGAGTAGAAGCGTCAGCAGCAATCGTATGACAGGTTCTCCTTGGTGACACAGCAGCTTAATAAGTTTCTGCCCTCTGCCCCCTTCTTCTCTCCAGCCATTCAGTCCTGTCCCTGGGCTGCAGCTTCACTGCCATCTCATTGGGCTGATATTACTGTAGATCTAAGGCAGGTTAAAAATACCTGTCCCCAAAACGCTTTCCTTTTTTATTATTTACCTTGAACCGCTTCATTGGTCCTGCACATAGCTGTGCCAGCACAACTAGGGCACAACAAACTTCATCAAGGAAAAAGATTATCCTTAAGTGAGCTTTCCCATTAGAGAAGGTATATGCTGAAACTAGACCCCCATAACAACATTAAAGTTTACCGTCAGCCCCATAAACTAAGAATCTGAAAATATTTGTGTTCCTGCACCAGCAGAACAAAATGAAAAACTGCACTGATTGACAATGTGAGACCTAGAACAGAATGTACTACCAATTCCTTATTGCAATAGGTATAGCTAATAAAAAAGAAAAAAACAAATGGGGAAAAAAAACAAAACGAAAAGCAAACAAACAAAATACCACAAAACCACAAAAAAGCAAAACAACAACAATAAAAAAAACCAACCAAACAAACGAAAACCCAAAAACAAAAACACAACCAAAAAAAAACACACAAAAAACCCCAAACTTCACTGAGGCATCATGCAGCAAAGACTTGAGGATTTAGAACCAGGAAGGAGACATACTACCATGTCCAGCAGTCCAGTCTGTTTCCAGAGAGGATGTCCACACATAATGTGTCTTCTCAGACTTCTCACCTGTCCACTGCCTTGGAGAACAGTGTTTATTTCTCATCCACTTGGGTACATCTTGCTGCCCTACAGCTAGTTGTTCAGTTTTAGACTGGGACAGTCTGGAAGTTAAAACGGGATGAATTTTCCTTTCCACACTGGGTAATCAAAAGTTTTCTGAGGTTTTAGAGGCATGCTAACATTTTGATAGCTCATCTTGAAAGAGGCTTGAGAAGTAGGTACACTGAGCCAGAAGAAGCTGTTTTCTCACCATCACTTGTTTTGTTAGGAGAATGAGTGACATTTGGATTTCTTGGCTTTTGCTAATTTGGGTCACATCCAATCTAAAAATAGCTTTTAATGCTGCATTTTTCACTACTTCAGAAAAAGGTTCAAAGCATGTAATTTACTCATTTAAGACACTACAATCTACAGGTTCATTGATTGCCTAGTTAGGGTTTGGTTTGGACAATTATTAGAATTCAAAAACATATTACGTATTAAGTGGAAGACATTAAATGAGAAAGAGATCTGTAATTTATAGGTCTCAATCCTGAAAAACATTTATGCAGACATTTTATTTTCACATGAATTACTTTATTGAATGCAGCAGATGAATACATAAATTCACGTCCAACTGAGAACATTTCTAGTAAGAGAATGTGTGAAAATTTCTACAGAATTAAAAAGACATGACTGCACTTCATTTTTTCTGATCCCACATCCTTCCTTCCTCCATCCCTCCCTCCCTTCCTCAAATATCAAATAAAGGACTTAAGGAGCTCATTCTAATACCTCTTCAGTGATTTCAGATTGGTAAAATTTCCCTGCCTTGAGAGAACTATTTCTCATTTGCTGAAGATGAAAGCAGTTTCAGGTACTTACTTGCTGATCAGTCACACTCTAAAAACTAAAAGCACTGAAGTATACATAAGATACCTCAAATACTAAGGTCTTTTTCACCAGAAATTTCAACATGATATTTTCCTACCCTAAATAGCAGAGGGTTCGCTCTTGCAGTCAGCAGACTTAAGACAGTTAAATAGGGTGCTATTATAACATGAGATCATGTATGCTTTCTTATTACCTTAAATAATTCCTGTTTGTTTAAGGGATTAGCTATTTAACAGAATCAAATAAATTATAATTGACAGAAAAAAATTCTTACCAGTGGCCATTTGCTACTGCTTTTGCTTCAAGTGAAACCTGTGCTGGCCTGGTTTACTACATACCACAAATTGCTTCACAGATTAACTTCCAGCTATTAATGAGTAGCAACTTTTTAGATCAGACTGATTTTGTCAATGCAGATGGTTCCAGCACAGCCTATATGGTGCTATGCAGAAGTCAAATAAGGTGTGGAGCCCACTGGAATCAATGAGAAGACTGCTACTGGGTCTGACAAGTCCCATTCAAAAAGTAGGGACAACTAGAAACCTCAGGAAATCCATAGAAGCTGGTAGAAACTGCAGAAGTGACCTTTGTGAAGTACCAGTACTAACACAGAGGATAGGTTGGACAATGATTGACAAGCATTATTTATATAGCATGTTTATTTTAGGTGACATTTTCTTGTGGGTTTTTCTCATGATAGCTGAAAATATTAAAATAAACATCTCTAGTTTACTTCCCTCCCTTTAAAGAGAATTCATCTCCTAAACTGTTAACACCAAAACTAAATGAGAATTTGTATAAAGTCATATAAACTCTTGTAGATTTAATCTATCCTTCGAACTTCAGAAGATTGTTGAAAGGGTTAACACAGCCGTTATCTACATGCAGGTGAGTGAGTGATTCTGCACAGTGCCACCACACCTCATCAAATCAGAATTTGGAAGAAACCTTCAGCAGATCTTCCATTTCATTCCATCTGACCAAAACCCATGCTTTCTCTCTGTACTTGAGACCTCACATAAAGGTGGCAGTACTAAAATGCAAAATACAGTGCTTAAAATCCCCCTTTCAAGCCCTCGCTCATTGATGTGCTCTTCCTAGCTAAGACTTGGCATGTTGCAAGTGGAAATTGTATTACAAGACGCTCTTTGTCTCAGAATGGGTGGATTAATTCTTTTTCATTTTTGACTCATGAATCACAAAGGAATGACATTTGATTTTGAAGTTATTGTTACGTTCATAGGTTAAGTTTGAGCCTTTGGATAGGTACTTTTAACACTTCAGACTTCTGTGAAGGTAATCTTTAAGCTGAAAAAACAAGGCATCTCTCCTGTTCTTTCTTAAGATTCATAAAGGATGCCTAAAAAAATTTCCTTTTCTTCTTTTTTTTTTCCTTTTTTTCCCACTTCCCTTCCCTTCTTTCCCCCTTTTCTAATATCTGAATTAATAATGTAAAATCTTGTCTTTCAAGAGGTTTTGGAGATGCTTCCAGAGCAACGAAGAGCCGAATTAGGAAATCTCTCAATCTGTTGAATGAGTGAAGCTGATGGATCTTTCACATCCATTCTTCCAACTGGTTATGGGGTGTTTCAGTTAATCAAGACCACAGAAAACAAAACAAAGATGATCACAGGAGTTTATGCTGCAGTAAGTTATGTGTAGGCAAGCCACTCCTCTAGGAAAATCCAGAAAGACTCTGTGAGATCCCAAAGGTCTTCTGCAATAGCATGACTGCAGGACTATGGGCTGAATTTAATGTGGAGCCCATCCTCAAACTGCCTGGCCATACACAATTCCTTCAGCCACTTAATTGCATCAGATGAACAGCTTATGAATGTCAGTTTATGGGAAAAATAAGGTGTCGTGCTTTTAACCCCAGCCAGCAGCCAACCCCCATGCAGCTGCTGGCTCACTTCCCCACCAGTAGGATCAGGGAGCGAATTGGAAGGGTAAAAGCCAGAAAACTCATGGGTTGAGATAAAGACAGTTTAATAGGCAAAGCAAAAGCTGCACATGCAAGCAAAGTAAAAAGGAGTTTGCTGCTTTCCATGGGCAGAAAGGTGTTCAGCCAACTCCAGGAGAGCAAGGCCCATCACACATAATGGTTATTTGGGAAGACAAATGCCATCACTCCAAACATCACCTCCATCCTCCTTCTTCTCCCCCAACTTTACATACTGAGCATGATGTCCTATGGTATGGAATATCCCATTGGTCAGCTGGGGTCAGCAGTCCTGGCTGTGTCTCCTCTCAACTTCCCTTGCATCTGCGATCTCCTTGCCAACATTGCAGAACAAAAAGCAGAAAAGGCCTTGGCTCTATGCAAACACCTCTCAGCAATAACAAAATCGTATCTATATTATCATCACTGTGTTCAGCACAAATCCAAAACATAGCCCTATACTAGCCACTGTGAAGACAATTAACTGTACCCCAGCCAAAACCAGCACATAAAGAAAACTAGGCATTAAAGCTTGCCTTTAACTTTGAGGGCTTATTTATTTCCCTTGTACTGAACCATGACAACTTCTCTGAGACAGCAATAAATATCATACTAGTACTGGCCCTCAGCAGCACACTATAAACTTCCTAGCACTTTATCCTGACCTAAATGCCAATAAACCAGACCTATCTACAGTATGTGGCTAGAGATTCTGAAGTCCTTACTTTTGCATGGAAGAAAAGTATGTCAGGTCTTTAAGATCATGGTTTTCTAATGCTAACAATGACACTTCACTGTATTGACTCCTTTTTTCCATCAGACCTTTACAGTAACAGCAGTACAGAAAAACAACACGACAAATCAGAAACAAAAGTCTTCTTAGTCATCCCATCAGCAAAACCAGTAGGTATAGTACTTTTCAAAAAGTTGGTTTGTCTTCTTACGAAAGTTATAACCACTGTGTAGTCCTTAATAATGAGTTCAAAGATGGGTTTACCTTAACAAAAAGGTGGACCCAGATTCACTACCCCATGTATCCCACAACAAAGCATAAGCAGACATCCAGTGTGTTAAGCACGCTAATGGTTTTTTCCCTCCCCTCCCTTCCCCAAGGAGAAAAATCACAGGAAGGAGGTACATTTCAGGAATCAAGATATTCTACTTGGACCAAATTCACTTCTTGGCTTTGATTCAGGTTCACTGTGTAATTTTGGACATGTCCCCATGTTTAATTGCTAATATTGGTGGACAGCATGGGTATACAAATTGGGAAAGTCTGGGTCAAGCTATCCAGACTGGGGGACTTCTTTCAAACCTTTAGAGTCTGTCATGCCTGAATCAGAGACTAGATTTTGAAATAGCCACTTGGAATGCATCCTTGCAATAAAGCCATTCCCTGGAGGACAACCTGCTTTGACAGTGCAGAGAAAAGGTGCAGGAAAGAAATGGAAAGTTCTGCCCCAGCATAATCAGCCTGGAACAGGATCTAAGTTGTCCCTCACAGTACCATCCTTGCACCTGAGCCCAATTGTTGGAGTCATTGGTTTCCTGTGCTGGGCGAAAGACATTTTTAGAAATTAAATTTGGGGTGAGAAGGGAAGTAACCTAAAGAGTTTCAGCAAGATAAAACCTTTGCTTTAGTTACAATGAAGAGAGAGCCTGTCTGGCATTCTTCAAAAAAAATCTAAACCTATAAGCTCCCACCTGGGTGTAAGCTGACCAGGAACATACAGTCCCCCTTCTCCTGAAATATGCAAGGTAATTACATGAGTCTCAACATGAAGTTTACGCTTCATACCCTATTCATCAACTAAGAAACAGCTTCCTTTGGCACACAGGCAACAGGGACAAGGTGTTTTCATATCAGGGTGTCAAAGAATTTGCTTTAGGTTGGACCATGAATGTTCAGCCTTGACGCAGACAAGATGCCTCGAGAGCAGCTTCCTTCACACCATCTGCAAATCATGCTACTGCATATACTGAATACACTGAATTCTTTCCAGCACTGAGCCCAGGGGCACAATTTGTATCTCAGCATGCTCAAGCGAGGAAAATCTACTGCAGTGTCCTAGACCAACAGGACTACAGGTGCAGAAAGTTACTAAACACAAGCAGCTGCTTTGTACAACATAAGGATACTTGAAAGGGGCAGTGAAGGAAATTGAGAAATCATGTGTGGGTGTGAAACATGTTGCATGATCATGATATAAAAAGGGAGGCCATATGAAATCCAATCAGATAGGGCTTTGTATCAGCAGTAAATTTGCATGTTCTTACATGAAGCAGTTGTAGGTGACAGGAGGAAAACCAGTGGATGTTGAAAGGGATCTTGTGCTGGGTCTTCAGCCTCCATAGGCTGTTACCCACACTTTTCTGTAGAGCTACATCATTCCATACTCATAGAGGAAAAGTCTCTGATTTGTGGGGAGAACTTTCTGACTTTTTTTTTTTTTAAATGCTGTTTCTCCCAGCAATTGTTACATTCAGAAGAGTATAACTTCAAACCCCAAACATCACAGGCTGCCAGTAGAGATCATCCCACAACACCATATTGAGTTAAACCTCTGTTTGCATTTCAAAAAATCATGGAATGTTTTGGGGTGGAAGGCATCTTAAAGATTATCTAGTTCCATCCCCACTGTCATGGACAGGGACACCTTCCACTAGATCAGGTTGCTCAAAGCACCATCCAACCTGACCTTGAACACTCTCAGTGACGGAGCTCCCACCACTGCTCTGGGAAACATGTTCCAGCACCTCACCTCAATCTCAGTAAAGAATTTACTTCTGATATCTAATCTAAACTCACCTTCTTTCAGTTTAAAGCCATTTCCTCTTGTCCTGTCACCACAACCCTTTGTAAAAAGTGCCTTCCAACTATCCTGTGGGTCTCTTCAGGAACTGGAAGGCTGCTCTAAGGTCTCCCCAGAGCCTTCTCTTCTCCAGGCTGGACAACTCCAATGCTCTCAGCCTGTCTTCATAGGAGAGGTGCTCTAGCCCTCTGATCATCTTCATGGACCTCGTCTGCACTCACTCCAACATGTCCCTTCTCATATTTGGGGGCCCAGAACTGGACACAGTAACCAGTTTGGGTGTCATGAGAGCTGAGTAGAGAGGTAGAATCACCTCCCTTGACTGGCTGGTCATGCTTCTTTTGATTCAGCCTAGGATGCTGTTAGCCTTCCAGGCTGTGAAAAAGCATTGTTCAGTCATGTTTGAGCTTCTTGACAACAACACCTCTAAGCCCTTCTCCTCAGGGCTGCTCTCAATGCATTTTCTGCCCAGCCCATATTTGTGCTTGGGATTGTCCCGATGCAGCTGCAGGACCTTGTACTCAGCCTTGTTGAACTTCTTGAGGTTTGCACAGGGCCATCTCTCAAGCTTTTCAAGTCAAGGTCGCTCTGGATGGCATCCCTTCCCTCCAGCATGTCACCTACACCACAGAGTTTGGTGCTGTTGGCAAACTAGCTGAGGGTACCCTCAATCCCACTGTCCATGTAGCCAATAAAAATATTTAACAGTGCTGGTCCCAGCACCAACCCTTGAGGAAGGCCACTTGTCACTTGCAGAATAAACACTTCGCTCCTACTTCTTCCTGTTCCTATGTAATAGTATTTCAACTAAGAGACTAACAACACAGAGTGATGTGTGTTTACACAGTTATATTTAAATATTTTTATATATAAAAGTTAACTGAAGCCAAAGCGAAAATGAATTATAAACATCTTTCTCTTTCCTTTGTATTGCTGCCATTAATACTGTAAGATGTTTCTTAAATACTAGCCAAAATATTGACTCATTTGGGAACTAGTCAAACCTGTGTTCCTGGTTTTCCAGTAAAAATTGTCACATGTTAGAAGACTCAAATCTTCTCAGATCCTCCTGCCACCTCTTGTCCATCATTATCCCAGATTAATGCCTGTGCCTTCTTTGTTCTGCAATGGCCTTTGCTGGCAGTTTTGAAAAAAAAAGTATTTTACTGTACCACATGTTGAGAAATGTATGCCATCAACCATCCTTCTCATTTAAATTACCACAGAGCAGTCACATCACGCTGTTTTCCCTGGATCATTTGTGCAATGCCAGGTAAGCAGGATGTGAATCAGCCATGACTCGGTTTAGAATTAGGACTCTGAAATCTTCTGGTTTCAGTTTACTTTGGGAATTCATGGGACTGACAGACAAAGGAAAGCGAACCAAGAGAAATTTAATCGCTGCTCTAGATCTTGGTCTTATACAATGCCTCCATGTATCCCTTCCTCAGAAGGCACTGATCTCCTAGTCCTCTGAGGGGTAAAGGAGAATAGGGAAACTGATTTTTCAGTTCCTGTTCCCTTATTTTCCCAGCTCCACAGAATAAATCTCCCTTTTTCTCCAGCTCCAGGCTGTTTAGCATTAGAAAGCAATTGGTCTATCAGCAACACTTAGAATAACTCTTCCCAGATGGGAGATCACATCTTCTCTTTCTCTTCTAGCGAGGGGAGCTTAGAAACCACCTTCTAATGAACCATGCCTCGGGTTCCACCTCTGCTTTGAGACAAACGCTTGTTATATTTTGCCTAGGGAAGTTCTGGATGTTCTGTGCTCTGAAAGATGGCTTGGGGCCCTATACTTTAAAAAAAAAAAAAAAAAAAAGAGAGCTTTTCTTAGAGTTCCTAATCTCAAGATACACACAAGTACATGATAAAGCCTTGACCAAGGCCATGGAAGGCTACATTTCTTATATATTTGTAAGTTTAATATAAAACCATAAGATACACCTGTTCACATACCTTTAGTTTAGAAAGTCACCGTGTGGTGAACGTGAATGAATTTCATAGCACTAAGTTTCATAAAATTGTACTTATTCTAGCATGACTTGCATATGGATGCCAGATACATCCACTTTTTAATCCTCTGCTATTCCTGGAAACAGAGACCATACTCGTTTATCAGTTACACTAATCCAAACTAATCTTTTCATGGAATACTTGGCATTAAAAGAAAATACCTATACGTGAGATGATCCATTTCTATTCCATACATTGTTTTAGGTTACTGGGTCCCTCGCGCTGGTTTTCCTTAGACTGACATGACTCACAAATGACTTTCACATACAGACCAATGTGCACGAGTGGACCCCTAGACGATGTAACAACTTCAAAGAGGGGACATAACGATCAGAGAGGAGAGAAATATTTGAAGAGCTGGAAGCAGATAATAACCTTTTAGGACTGTTCCCAAAATTGGCAGGTAAATGTGTCTGATATGAGCACTCCAGTCATGCACAGATAGATGACACATTTGTGTGTGGGCAGAGGACGAAATTGGGTGTGGACTGCGTGTCTGTGCAATGGGTACAGTGATAGGCCTAACTCAGCACCAGAGGCACTGAGTCATCTGTTTAGAGCTTAGAGTTCCTCATCGTTTTCCCTTTATCACATGGAAAAATCCTGGCTGTATTGCCTGCAAATTTATCCTTGCTGGCTGGGGCCCAATATGAGAGAAAGGCCAACACACAGCGGGGTTTAGACACACTTGGAAACACTCCCCAAAGTCCACTGATTCATGTAAAAAGAGATTGTATACCCTCACGATAACACCAAGCACTCAGAACAGTTATTTTATCTCTTTCAGCCTCTTACAGAATAAGCATAGCTGAAAATAAACAGTCTTGTAAATATCTGAAGTGACACTTGAAGAATTGAACTCAGAGACAATTGGAAAAACCCAAGCATCTAACCTATCGTATGGAAATGTGTAGAAAGAAAATTATATCTAATTTTGGACCATAATCACTACGATCACCTTAGATGCTGACAGTGAGTAAACATTTCTATATTCTGAAATCATGCCCAGCATCACTATCACATTGTCTTTGGCTTACCTTTTCAACACAAATTGGTAAATTAACTACATGCCAACAAACCCAATGGCATGATGGCAGACAAGTACTCCCTTATCCTCAGAGCAAAAACACGACTGTAGCCAGTCATAACAGCCTGAGCCGCAGAAAACCTCAGGAAATCTTATGAAGAAACAACAATATTGCAGAATAATACCACAAACAAGATAGCTGCTGTTGCTTTACTTCTTGTACCATCTCCTAAGACTACAGCATAAACCTGGTACATATAAATATTTCTGCTGTAGGAAGCAAGAAAAAATATGTTGTTACTATATAATTTCCAGATGAAGGTCCTGACCACATATGCTGCCAAGTGAGAAGCGTTACAGGAGAGGTACTATATATTTCAGAGGAATTATGTTACCTGCACCACTAATAAGAGCAGGGGAAAAAAGGTGGTGCTTATTAGAATAGGTATTGTTTTCAATTCTCCCACCAGTAGATAAAGCATATACATGCTATGGCAAGAGCAGACTGTAGGGGATGAGCAACCACAGGAGTGTCTAATTAGCTCCTCTAGTCAAGGAGCAACTGATCTAATATGCCAAGCTCAGGGCTCTAGGCTGGACATCAAGCCTGTCTTTATGTCCAGTCCTTCTCCTTCTACTGTCACTCAGAAGTGGCTTTGGCCACTTTTGGATCCAAACTTTAGGATCAGATGCCCTAAAAAATGTCCAACTCCTGTCTTAACACGTGGCTTTGTAATAATCTTAATTGGGAATCAGGTTCTTGGAAAATGGTTTGTCTGCAAAGAAAGCAAAGTTTCTATTAGAGCTTAGAGAGAATAACTTCTATCTACTTCCTGCCTAATGCAAGATTTCTTTTTGTTTTCTCTGAAAGAGCTGGAGACTACCACCACGGGAGACAGGGCATGGAACTGGATGAATTCTGAATCTAACATAATCACAATTTCTATTCTCCCTAAAAAGCATGATCAAACGATGAATGACGAGAGTGTACCATAACTGAGACATAAGCTGATCCCAGAAAGTGAGTCAAACCTGAAAGTTCACCCGCACAGATTTTCATACCGATACCAAAGATCAGTTTGGTCAGAAGGCTCCTAAAACAGAACTCAAGGTGAATGACTAAAATCTGGGTAGACAGGATTCTGCAGCAGTCATCAGATAAAATCAGTTAAAAATGCAGTTTGTTACAGAAGTCAACTAACCAGCTACATGTCCCAACAATGGTACCCCCAAAAATGCGAACCCCAGCTGCATATAAATAGGCAGTTCAGTTCTTCACGCACACCCTAGCTGCTTCTTATTAGCATGAAACGTACATGTATTATCACGGTTTGTAGAGGTCTGACAAGAGAAGCCCAAGCAATGTTATCTCAAGGATTCCTTGTGCTCCCCAGGCACTCTTTGTGCCCTCCACTGCCTTTGCGCAGCAGCTGGACCATAAGCTGACTGCAAAGGGAGCTGCCTTTTGTTCTGGCTTCAGAAAACGTGTGAGTGACGACAGCAGTAGGAATAATAAACACAAATGGTATTACGCACACATGCAAACATCCCTGCGGAAAATTCAGCCATAGGGTGAATACCAAAATTTTACTTGTCACTTAGCTATTTATAAAATCAAAGAGACTTAAAAATAGCAAAAAATACTTATCCATGCCAAAACCATCTCCCAGAGTGGACAGCTCCAGGGGCTGAGATCTGAGCTCTGATCCAAACAGCAGTGGTACCTCCCCAGCGGGGAATTCCCAAAACAGGAAAGATATCCCAGAGCTGACACAAAGCCAATAGATTTGGCTCCCATGCCAGACTTCCTCCAGCTGTCAAGACAAGTGTATCATGGTTAAAAAACCTGCTTTGCTCTGGCTATTTCCTGCCAGAGCTGTGGTGGACTGGGCAGAGACAAGAGAAGCTCAAGGGCTCTGTTGAGCATCCCTGGCCCAAGATCAGAAACATGCACCCAGCCCCATCCTCACCAGTGGCATCCAGCACTGCACGGCATTGCAGACAAGGTCTTTTATCAGTCCCTACAAGCTTTCTACCACCCTTTCTGCAGTAATGCTTACATGGCATTACTCAACAGCTCATCTGTTGCTCTGCTGGATGAACCACTCTCCTTGTCACCACTCCCCTCAGAGCCATACCTATGAAGTTATCTTTTGCTTCCAAGGTACAAGAAACATCCTTTTGGGGTTGGCACCCTGATGGGGATTATAAGCATGCAAACTGAAGCTTAAAACTAGCCCATGCATTACTGAGTATATTACCCCATGTGCAAGTGATGGAGCAAGCCCTCAGGAGGAGTGATTTTATCTGATACAAGAGTGGGCAGAGAGAGATCTGCAAGCTGTCCTGGACCAGTATAGACCCAGGCTTTAAAAGTCCCATGTGGTTAAACAGTGACTCATGGCTGATCTCTACCTTGCCTGTCAACCCTCACCATTGCTTTACATCCTTATCATTGCTACAGCACAACAGAAGATCACAAAAAGTTTTCAGAAGTGAAAAACATTAGTTTATAACACATCACAGCTCACTCAGCCTCCTTGCAATACAGAAAACCTTGAGGTAGCGAGTATTTTATGGCTTCTTAAAATCAAATATAAACAGAACTCAAGTATTTGTTATGCCACCTGTAAAAGAAAAATTAATTGGAGGAGCATAAGCAGAACATTAGCAGGCTATTTTAAAAACCTGCATTGTCTTCTTTTGCACCCAAGTCTATTCAAAAGAGTTCACGTAAACACATGCATAGGTAGCAATACTTAGATGCACGTATCTACATATGTGTATAAATGCAGTAGAGCATTCCTCTACTCTGTCATCCTTTTAATATAACATCATTTTAAAATGCTTCATGAGTTGAGAGACAGACTCAGCCTTACCTTCCTAATTCCCAGCTTCTCTTCACCTTTTGAAACCGAATCCTCCTTGCTGTCTCTATGGTGACAGTGACGTCCACATCCCCCTGATGAGATGGCTGCTGGCACGCACATCAGGTGCCAGAGCAAATCTGTCAGCACTGGAAACCTCTCCAGCTCCTCCATGGGACATGGTGCTCTTCTCCAGAACTCAGTCTGACAAACAATCTGGTAAAGAAAGCAGTGTTAAGCCACCATCCCATGCCTAAAAGAGTCCGAAAATGGGTCTAAATATGGGCTGTAAAACCTTTTTTTATTTTTCTCTTCAATAATAATTACTGCTACTTGGGAAATAAATGTGATAGCACTGCTATCAAAGAGTGTATCTGGATAACCTACACGGAATGAACTAATTAAAGGTAATTTCTCCCAGAGGTTTTGAGAGTGAGAAGATATTTGTGTCATGAAGTAGAAGTAGCTGATAAGCAGCATGACGAAAACCTCCTGCAATGTCCATCCACCTGGTACATGGAACCAGCAGTGACAGAAGGATGTGTCTTGGCTCATGATTAGTGGAGAGAGGAGCAAGAGGAGAGATTTTTATCAAGTGCTAAGTGAAGAGCAGCAGGTGGGACCTGCAAAGGTGTGCCTTTCAGGCAGCCACAAAAGGTGGCTCCAGTGACTTTCTCTCCTTAGGAAAGAAACAGTGAGTCACTGGGGTTACAAAACGCCAACTATTACACACAGTCCTTGTTATATTTCATGATGTATATACCTAGCTGTCTAAACACACCCCCATTGTAACATGCTTTCTTGTAGCAACGTACAGGCACAGTGAAGGATGTTCAGTTCCCACTAGCTCTCTCCCTCTGGGTACCCAGACTGGGGAAGATGTGTGCCAGTGAAACAGCTTTGACTTTCTGCCACAGTCCTCTGCCAGCACCTGCTAATACTGCACACCCTGTAGATGGTCTAGACTGCCTTTATATTTCATTGACCTTTGCAAGTTTGTAGCTGAAGGTATCTGTCACAGCTCTGTGTCACTGCAAACCTCACTCTCCAATGCAAGGGAGGAGATAAAGGTGTTTGTGGCAGCAGGTCTTGCCCGAAGGATTTAACTGTGCAAGATATTCTGCTGCAATCAGCTCACTTACAATTAACTCTGATAAAGTCATCCACTCAAACTTTAAGGGTCTTATTCAATCCAGATAAATATTTCAAAAATGAAATAAAGACAATGATCAGTCCTGTATTTCCCTAAGTTTCCACATCCTTCTTCAGTGGTCAGAAAAAAAAAAAAATTATACAGTCAATCACCTTAAAGATGAAGATTTTAATCCCCCAGCGCACATTAGGTACAATCCAGAAAAGCAGCAATAGGGAAAAAAGCAATAATGGTATATTGCTAAAACTTGCATTATTGTAATGCACACTGAAAATCTAGTCCCAGACTGAGTTACTGATGTACCATACCTACTCTGTTGAGATTTTTTTATCTGTGTTTTCTTGGTCTTTATTTATCACCTCTTTTCTAATACTTGCACTGTAAATGTTTGGGATTAGGAAATGCTTGTTGCTCTGTGTACTGCCCTTCTCATTCTGGGTTGCTGGACACTGCCTGAGACTTTAGATGTTACAACAATATAAAAACAAAGCAGTTTGAGAGGAAATGCAAGAAGGTCCAAAATAAGACTATTACAGGACTTAGGCACATATAGAACATATATGTGCCACATATATTGCTCACAGATATAATCCCTGAGAAGTGAAAATAGCAACAATCTGCATAGCTGGTAAGCACAGAGATTATCTTTTCACTCAAAGTTATGGAGTTTCCTATGTATTTTCTTCCTCATGGGAGCACCAGTTATAGGTGCGCTGCAGAAGCCAATAGATTTACCTTTAAACAATCACAACAGAAGCACAGAAAGAGATATCTCTCCTAGTTCATACAGGATTAATTCCAATTTCACATAGATAACAAGATATAAAAAGCATCTCAGTCAAATCACAGGATGCCTAGGTCATTGGACTATGAAAGTTTGCATATCCTAATGCCAACAGACTTGCAGAGGTCCCTTTCCATCAGGGACCTACAGTGAGCCCCAGCAATGCAACAGAACGAAGCAGAGGTGATTTTGGCAAGACCATCAGCCAAGGAGTACTGGGAAGACCCAGGAAATCAAAGTATAATTTAAAATGTTTCCAGTTTCCGAGATGTCTAACAGTAGAAGGTGACCACAGGATGCAGCAGCATCAAGGTGACAGCACACAGAGCAACTCCTCAGTAAAAGCAGATTACACTGAAGGTCAGAGTATCACAGAGCACTACAGGTCAAAGATCAGTCTTCAAGGTCCAATCTGTAGTTCCCACTAAAGTTTAGCAGGAAAAGTAGCACCAGAAGCGGACCAGGCCTTAAAGTAACTAACATGAAAGGTAAACAGGAGTTTTAAACAGAGCACAACAATTGATACCTGTGCTTGTAAAGCATAAATAGAAAAGGAAATTTCAAGGGGTTTTATATTTAGGCTTATTGAGGCAACAAAGTGATCTTTCAAAGGGGTGTTTTTCTTCCCACTCCACATTGTGCAGAATCCCATTGACTCCCTACCGACAGCATATACTCCCTATGAATAGCATATACTCCCTTCTCAACCTGCATCCATTTATTATATTTCACAGATGTTTAACATTAGGCTATCTAGACTTCACACATCCAGGGAATATAGATCTCATAATACCAATAATGCACATGGCTAGGCATCACATATTTCGTACTACAACCATTTACACCTTCAAAAGTAATATTTTTATTCTGTGGTCACATCTGTGACTGTGTGACTTTTAGGATTTTCTTGTCTAGGAAAAACAAAGCCACCAACCTCCCTTCTCCTCTACCCCCTCTTCCAAAAAAAAACCAAAAAACAAAAACCAAAAGAGGATGCAGACAAAGGAGGTAGGACTCCTTGTTGCTCTTGGTGCTGCTCAGCCAAATCAGGCTGAGTTTTTTACAGAACAAATTCTCTGGCCTTTTGCTGTTTTCATCCTTTTAAGCTTCAAATGGTAACTGTTTAATGCATTTCTAATTGGAAATGCACAATAATAATTAAAATAGTTTTTTTAATATAAAAAGGCTATAATTATGTCTTTTGCTTTGTTTGACAAAACTATGATTTCTACCAAAACACATGACCAGCCCTCGGGTGGTCTATTCACAGCAGACAATGTATTGTCCTGGGTACGCAAGACAGACAAGATGTTGTTTAATTGAGACTCAGACTTCATTTACTTAACTTTTATGGAAACTACCCATAATAACTTCTAGAGGGCACACCATTATTTCTTCTTTCCTCAACTCAATGTGATTTGAAGGTTGACATCATCAGCTTCTTCTTTCTCATGCACTGAGGTACATTCATCACTGAAACACTACACTCCTCTTTTTATAAGGGTTAAGAAACCAGAGGGAAGAAGTTGTATCCTCATTACGATATACAGGAATACACAAAATCCATTACCAAGTTCTCCAAGAGATTTCTTTCCTGAAGTCCACTTTTAATTCTTAAGTCAGTAAAAGCTTGCTTACTCTGTTCCTTGGATGAACCCAGATGTGTCATTAAAAGATGGCCAACTCCTTTCCTATAACAGGTAAAAATTCCATCTCTATAATCAGAAATCAGTACTTCATAATTTCTTCATAGCTTTGATATCAGGCATAATATTATGAAGCTAATGAATTATTTTCAGTATTCTCAGGGTCTCTGTAAGTGCCCATCAAAAGCTGCTTAGACCAGTCTGGCACAAAGTCACTTCAAAGCAGTTAACTCTGAAAACATCATTTCCATAAGTTGCTGAGCTTATCTGTTTGAACAAGTCCTGGTGGTTTTTATGCTGGATTGCAGGACTGCACAGAAAACTGGTCAAGATACACAAACAAGAGTCTCTGAGCTTTCTACTGAATAGTCTGTTTTCATGGAACTTAAGAGCCAAGTGAGATGGGGTGAGTGGTGACGAGATGAGTTGGCATGCTGAGGGGAGCAGCTCACTAAGGCCACCAAATTCTGTTTGCTGCATTTCCCTAGGCACTCTACCGGTTCACAGAATCACTCTAAAACTGTTCTCACATCCTCCAGATGCCCACCATCCTTATGCTTGCAAACTTATTCTGCAACGGTTGTGTCCTGTACCCTGGGCAGGACAATTGCATATCATGTCTCCCTCGAGCAGAAGACAAGTTGGCTGCATCCATCTCATCCAACAGCCATGCTCCCCTCAGTTTGAGTCTGCAGAGCCAGGGCACTCAAGACGGCCTGTGTTCAACCCACCTGCAGCAACACAGGTCCACTTTGATGTGCTCTCTCCAGCAATAGCTGTCTCTTTCTGTCAGTAAAGTACACTTGCTCGCTTTAGCCAGGAGTTGGCATGCAAAACAACGTGTAACCAATATGGGTATTCAGAGACTTCGTGGCTCAAGCCTATGCTCAAATTCTGTATCAATATGATGACATGGATCGTCCACAGCTTCCAGTGTTGTGATCACTGTCGTTGTTTCACCAGTGGTTTGATATCTGTCAAGTGTGTCTGTATTTCACAGAACAAACTCAGAACAAGCACATGTAACCACACAATTATGCCTGCCCATAAGGACTCAGATGTAATGCATTTTCCCATTCCACTACTATTGAAGAAACATTTCATTTTCAGTTGTGTTTTCAGAAGGCTAACAAGGGACTCATGAATACATCAAAGCAAAGCCATATTATTCATTTACAACAAATGTTTCTGATTACACTTCCTCTGACCATTCAGACAACACTTTATTAAAAAGCTGGAAAAAAAAAAAGGAAAAAAGAGTGCTTTTCATGACTACCTCTCATAACCTTAGGTCCTGATCTATTTACACAACACAGTTTGCAGAACACCCACAGGATGTGAAATGAAGCCCAGGTACCAGCTCTCTGCAAACCTGAGGTCTACCAGAAAACCATCTTCCAGCTGAGATGGAGCCATCTCCAGCAAATGCAATCAGCTATGAAAACAGTGGGAAGTACACTGTTGTACATGCACTGAAAATATGTTCTCTTGAGGTTCTCACACAAACTACACCTTTGGTTGATTTCTGAATGGAGTCTCCAGGTGGTTAAAGCACTGATATTGCATTATTTATGGTGATTGAAATGTATCTAAGTAGTGCTTAGCAATAGAATTTGCACAAAGACACTTGATGGAAAAAAATACAGGGTGGGGGGAGAAGGTTGTTTACAAAACAAGTTACAGTAATAAAGCTGCTAGGCTGAGCCAAGAGACCTCTTAGTAAATCATTTATTCCACAGTTTGACAATATTTACAAAGGCTTTTACATGAATTATTTACTCAAGCTTTTATAACTTGTAACGTGCTGTACACAAAACAGCAAAAACACATTAGAGCTACAAACCTGGGAACATACAGTTATGCAATGACAGATGGTGGAAAGGGCTCTGACAAAGGGAAGTTTACAACTAACACAAGCAACAGCCTTTTCTATCTGTCATCAATAAAGGGCTGAGTACTAGCAGGAAAATGTGATTCAAGGAAACAAGACATTTTTTTCAAAAGCTACATTCTTTGTGATTGCTGGATTTGGTTATTTAAAAATGAGCCTTTTGTTTTGAGTGACTAATTCTAAGAATTACCATTTCAGTGAGTTACCACCAACCAATGAAAGGCTGTATAGCACAAAAGCCAGAGTTTACTTGAAGAAAATCCTGAATTTCTGCTGCTTACTCTGTCAGCTTTAGGTCAGTTCAAGTGATATGGTATATGTATCTAACAAGTCTGCCCAGAGACACCATATGCATTAGTGCCTATGCCAAGAACTTTTGTGCTCAATACTCTGAAAGAGACATTCAGTTCACAAAACATTTATAAGTGGGCTAAAAGAAGGAGGGTAGAAGACCACATGTGAAAGTTTCCAAGCCTCATATGGCAGCTGGAGAACAGAGACAAGCACAATACCTGAAGTGCAGCAAAGACCCCTTAGCACAGGCTCCTGGAGCTCTATATGTAGAACTGGCTCATCCATCTCCATCTCTTACTGCCCAGCATCAGTGAAAAAATCAATGGCTGTCAACCTCAGTCACTTTTCACACTATGAAAAAGTATATTTAGATTAGATATTAGGAAGAAAGTCTTTACTGTGAGGGTGGTGAGGCACTGAAACAGAGGTTTCCCAGAGCAGCTGTGGATTCCCCATCCCTGGAAGTGTTCAAGTCCATGTTAGATGGGGCTTTGAGCAACCTGGTCTAGCAGAAAGTGTTGAAAAGGTTGAAACTAGGTGATCTTTGAGGTCCCTTTGAAAACCAACCACTCTGTGATTCTACGACTATTCAGCCTGATCTCCTGACAAAAAATTAACAGTAAGGGACCCCTCCTCTCACTAAGTGAGGCACAGCATTCACTGGCACCATCACAGCACATCCAATCTGTCTTCCTCATCTTTCAACCTCATGCAACACACCACCACCTTCATGCTACTCCGTGATGGAAGGCAAAGGGTGTTCCCACACTTGGTCTTATAGCATAGGAAGTTGCAGCGCTATAACAAAAAACTGTCCCTAGAGAAAACTTTGATGCCTGTAGGGACAGAGCATTATCTCACATCCTCTTCCCATATGTCAGTTCAGGTCAGAATCCATGAAGAAGACTCTACAGCTGGGATTAGCAAGATCACAGCATGAAGTGTAAAACCCAGGATTTTTACAGACCTAAAGGAAGTCTTCATCCATGAAGACAGTGCAGATGAAGCTACATCTATTAAGACTAAGGAACCAGGAAGTTGACTGTGCCCAGAATTCTGGAAAGCCTGAAAGAGGCGCTCAAAAGGAGGAAGTTGAAGTGTAATGCATCTAGTATCCTGATATCCCAATATCCTCTACAGCAAGAAAGAAAGGGACAAAAAAATCATTTTTTATCTCACTTTCAGTCTTTTCCCAAAGAAAAGGCAGCTTAGGACTTTTTTTTTCTTTTGTCCAACTTATCAGCGCCAAACTTATGCCTGATCTAATGAGCTAATGTTTCAAAGCATATAACGGAATACACAAGGACATTCCAATGTAAAAGCAAAACCAACGGATACGGGTGGAAGAGCAAGATGATAGAAAACACCAAACTACAGTTATAACTGTAGTAGAAATGCAAAGGACTTTCTGCCTAGATGAATTACAGAACCAGCCTGGACATAGCACAGCCTGTGCCATAGACTGTATAGCAGGGATTGTGATTAGGCAGTCTCATAACCTTATTGCCAATTACTGCAGAGCCACTGCCTTGTTCTGCACTGTCAGATCAACCTTTGATGCACAGCTAGGATAGTAAGCATGAGCACAGATATAGGTAAAATAAAATTAGGAAAAGTGTGTAAGAAGGAAGAAAGAAGATCAAAGACATCGAGTAGTTTAAGAAACAACTACATAGTTGGAAATTCATTGTATGCAATGCAGATTTGAGGGGGCACCTGACAGATTTATAAAACAGAGAGATTTGGAGAAAACAGCATTGCTCACTGTTTCTTGTGGTGCAAGAACTACTGGTCACCCAATTAAATTAACAGGTAGTGGGTCTGAAACAAAGAAGAGTACTTCCTGCACACTGTATAATTAAGTATTCCTGTCACAAGATATTTTGGATGATACAAGTTTACATAGGCTTAAAACCAGGCAGAATCCTTCCTGGAAGAGAAGCTCTGGAAAGCCTTTGAACACACACATATCACCACTTGCTCAGGGAGTCCCTTAGTTTGGAAAAACACATCAAGGGAAAAGTTTGGAGTTACTAGTCACTATTAGTAATTTTGCACAATAAGAAACCAAGGAACAGTGCTGATTGTGGGACTAATTTGATTTTTTTGAATGTTCTCTTCAATCTTTAGTACTTCTCAAAGTGAAGATGAAATGAGTAGGAGGAGCTGCATGATCCATACAAGTCTAGATCAAAGAAGGGGAGAGAGCACACTTCTCTAAGTCAGCCACCTATATCTGGAAAATTAACATGATTTCTAGAACCATGGCTGCTTTTGGAGAAAGTCTACAAAGTCATAGAATCATAGAATGAGATGGGTTGGAAAGGACCTCTGGGATCATCAAGTCCAACTCTTGAACTCCTGAGGTTATTAGACCATGGCCCTCAGTGTCACATCCAGTCTCATCTTAAAAACCTCCAGGGACGGAGAATTCACCACTTCCCTGGGCAGCCCATTCCAATGTCTGATTACCCTCTCTGTAAGGAATTTCTTCCTAACATCTAACCTAAACCTCCCCTGGCAGAGCTTAAGACCTCTTAATGCCCTCTTGTCTTACTGATAGTTTCCTGAGAGAAGAGATCGACCCTCACCTGGCTACAACCTCCTCTCAGGTAGTTGTAGAGAGTGATGAGTCTCCCCTGAGCCTTCTCTTCTCCAAGCTAAACAACCCCAGCTCCTTCAGCTTCTCCTCATAGGACTTGGGCTCTAAAGATATTAAAATGCATTGTAACTAGAGCAGATAAGAAAAAGACAAATTGCACAAGATAACAGCCTCTAGATCCCCATTTTTGTAATAGGCAAAACTTCACTGAGAGACTGTCAGGTAAATGACAGAACTCTCCAGTCACTAGCTAAAGTTCCCAAGCTTTACTTAATTTTCCTTCAGGTCTTAGTACGCTGTAGGTCTAATAGCAGTGGATTTTTTATTTTTAATTTTTTTCCCTCCTTTTTTTGACATTCCAATTAGATTTTCCTCCTGCTAGTTTCTGAGGATCACTCCCTGGAGGCACACGTGCATCTTTGCCCTTATTAACATCTTTTGAAATATTGCCACTATTGTCAGAAGCTATACTTTTGACTGAACTGCTCCAGAGCCCATTCATGATATCTGGTGGACATGGGGCCCTCAGAGAAGTTATTCCTGAGTACTGCTCATCTACATGATGGAGAGAGATATTACTGTGGTCTGTGCCTAGTCAAAGCATGCAAAGCATCACCATCACAAGACAGCAGAAGGACCTGAAACTTTATATTGCTTTCAGTAGAAGCTGCAGATGGTCACCACTGCCTTCTCCTAAGTGAGGTAAGTCAGTCAGGTAGATTCACACATCACATGCCAGTGAGTTATACAACACCAGAGTTCTTTAAATGCTTCTTCAGCCTGAAGATATCAAAATAAACTTCAGTTCACTGCTTTTTAGTATATGAGTGCTTCAGAAAGCTGAGGGTATCTGTGAAGGTAGGGTATTTTCAGAGTTTTAGAACAATGGGCATATGAGAAACATGATACAAATTTAACTAATATCACACCAACTGGTGTCAAAAATCTCCTAATCTGAAACTGCATTTGCACACAATGAAATTCTTATCCAGTGACTGCCACAGGCTATAAACCACAGTCAGAGATCCAATAAGATATTCTTTTTTTTCCTATAAGTAAACATCTCTTCATGTATTTATTTCAGATAAAGCCCTTAATAGTACCATCTAACACTCCCACAAGGTCGATTACAAGACTTACTATTATAAATGACTTACTATTATAAATGCAGTGATGAAAGTCCCTGTTTTGGCAGGAGTACCCAAGTAATTCTATGATCAAATAATTACTTATTACAAGGACCATTCCTAGGACCACACAGGATCAAAACAAATAACAGTTTGCAGTAGCAGGCTATTCTTAATTGATCTAGAGTGGGAGTTGGTAAACTGCATCTCTGATTGTTGACATTTTAGAGATAATTCTTTTGAGGAAACCAGAACTAAGTGTTGTACCCCCAAAAAAGCCCTTTTTTATCCCAAGATGGATTGCAAGTATATGTTAATCTCAGTGCAGTCAGAAGAAAAGGAATTTGCCAAGAGATTTTAATCCTGTAAATAATGGTTTCATTAAGAACCATACACGACTCCACAGGGAACTCTAAATATTAAGACTGGTAATAAAATCATTAGTTGTTCCAAGCTATTCAGGATATCATGGAGCCTTAAAAAGTTAATTGCAGTTAGTTAAGAGACAGCTACAGATGGACCAAACATTAGCTGGTTCATTTAAAACTGGGTTGAAAACAGCACTTGACACTATGGGGGAACAATCCTCAACAATAGGGCAGTACAGAAATGAGCCTTTTTGTTCCCTAACTTCTAGACACAGACATAAAACTTTTTGTGGGATCTAAGAGTTAAGTCTCTACATAACAATTACTCATAAAACTCTTACAAGAGCACTGTAATAATTAAGAGTAAAGCAAATGGTTTGGTCTCCAGATTTCAAACCCTCCAAATTTCCTAGAAAACAGTCCAGATAACTTGAAAGTTTAAAGCAACCACTTTTTTCTACTAGTGAGTCTGAGACCAGATTTTATTCATATGTGGATGCGTTATATATATATGTGTGTGTGTGTGTGCGCGCGCGTATGTATGTCTGCATACAGACAAGTGGGTCAATCAAAATTGTCTAGATCCCAGAACTTCCAGACACCTTGACTACTGCCCAAAGCACTAGCACAGCACATCTTCGCATGCACACAGGTTTCTAAATCACTCACTAAATTTAGCCTTTAACAGCAACACCATCCTGGTTGTGGCATCTAGTTGCAGAGGTACGCGTGGGTCTGCACACACCGCAGTGCTGTCATCAAGGCTCAAGTAGCTGTTTGGTACCAGGCACAGGAATGATCCTCTTTCCAGCCTAACTCTATCCCCTGCTCCAGGGGGACCAGGCACTGCACCAGCAGGCTGGGATCACAGCAGCCGTTCCCTGACAAACCTCACATGTCATGGGTTGGGTGGGCAGCAAGCCCGCACAGCTGATGCCCTGTGTCTTGCCACCCCTGGACGCCTCAGGTTCTTATAACACCCACTGTTACCACTTACCCCAGTGCCAGCAGGGACAGGCACTACCAACACAGCAGCTGGCTGGTCACCCTAGGTTGTCACAGCCCCATGGGGCTTGGCAGATGAGAGCAAGGAATGCTAGTGAGATCCTGCAAACACTGGAGTTACTAGAATTGGTTGGGACACAGATGTTTTCTTGTAGCAGTGCAGGTTCACACCAAATGAGCCAGAGGTCTTGTGGTTGGTAGATGAGGGAGGGTAAGAAGGTCACCTGGTAGGCTTTCCTCAACTGGTTGGAAGAATTCTGCAATCAAAGAAAAAACAAACAAACACACACAAACAAAGAAAGAAACAAAAACCACCACACTGCTCCTATTGAGCAGCTCATGGACATTCCCTTCCACAAAATCACGAGAAGGGATTTTTCCTATCTCTGTGTAGAACAAAACTATGTTCAGACCCTGACAGCTGTAGTGGCTGTTCCGCCCCTCTAACAAGCACTTTGTTGAAGTGTAACCCATCCAGCACAAGCTGCTGCTGCAGTAGCCCTGCTAGGATATTCTTTCAAATACCGTAAGAAACCAGTGAGGCAGCATTAGTCCCAGAGCAAAAACACAGTATCAATGTTTTATGCTCCTGAACTTTTCTGTAGTTTTTAATACTTCAGACAGTTTAATAAGACAAGTAAATAGCACCTTTTATCTGCAGATGTTTTTCACACTTTTATGAATAGCTTCTTTTGTAGGAGCACATTGAGTGTCTCAAGGCACAAGAGGCAAAACAGGGCTCCTTTACTTTTACATCTTCTTTCTTCAAGGCTTCTGAATTTTCCTCATAAAAAATCATAATTTTTTAATTTGGTCTCCACATAGCAAAATATTGATACAACTACTTAAATCAGTGAAAGAACAAACGACAGTGACCAAAAAATTGGTATTTTCAACACTAATACTTTATCTATTCAACAAAAAATGCTCATTAAAACTCCAGTCCCAAAACTATACAGAAGATTTATGTCACCTCTGCTAAACCACATTATCTGAGGACCCTGGTCCAAACAAACAGATAACATTGTCATTTCTACTTTTGCATACATCCATGTATTAATGTATCCATTCTAACAATTAGGCTATAAAAAAAATCTTCCCTGCTATTCTGCTAACGAGGTTCAGAAGTGTAGTGACACTGCTGCTAAATTAAGTATACTTTGGGCTAATTTTATGTTTTTATCACAATACTGGAGAAGTATTAGGAAGCTATTATTTTGTCAGTTTTCTCATTTAGCAAAGCAGCTTCAATTTATTAACAGTGTGGAGTGTGAATGAATCAATATGTTTCATTGGGCAATGTGTCATTTGTTAATCGGATATTGATGAGATTATTGACGCGCAGCTAATTAATCTCAAACCCTGTGCTAGCCTTCATATGTTTCCTTAATTATGTTCTTCATCTTAGTCTTCCAACTTTGGCATGCAGACGCCAGCTTGTAGACAGTGAGTGAAGTAAGCTGTCAGGGTGTTTTTTCACACATTTACAATCCCTTGGCAGCAAAATTATTTTCCTACTTGTAAATAGGTATCAAACAAATATTTAATAATATTTGCCAGAAGATTGATATTGATTTGGCAGGGAGTCACTCCAAATAAGCTTAGCAAGAGATCTTGCATCAGAAGAAGGGTACTTAAATAGATATATCTAACAAGCATTAAATAATTATGAAACTATAAACCTGTAATCATTGGGAAGTACTAAAATTGCTTCTCTGCAGTCATTATCATTGGACTCTGGCTAAAGAGACATTCTATACCAGAATTTAGTTTTTCTCCTTCCTGCTGCAAGAAGACAAATATTTTTTGCACTTTATTTTCTTTTACCAGATGGTCAAGTTTAGCAAAAGGAAAACTGCCTTTTTCATGAGATATAAAAGACAGGAATAATTTCACAGGGTGTGACAGGGGTCTCACCCCCTAATTTCATGGGGTGCCAACAGAGATCTGGCTGAGGAGGGGGCAGGGTAGGTTAGTTAATTTTTGAGCATCCCCTTCTGGCTGCGGGCACAGCCCTGCAGTGGGACATGAAGACTTGCCAAGAGCTGTTTTGCCCATTTCAGCTGGAGTCAGCTGAGGACACCAGCATCCCAGGCGCCACGGACAAAGAGAGCTGCAACAACACAGCTCAGTGGGGTAGCACCCAGCTGGAAACCCTTTGTGCTACCTACTCTGGCACAATAGCTTTAATGGAGATACAATTTGCATCAAGCTTATTATTTTCGTATTTTTAACCCCACAAAAACACACACAATGGGACTAGGAAGTAAAGTAAATCCCAGTAAGGCCTCTGCTAAGCAAAACACAATGAATCTATTCCACCCAGGAAAGGGTCCTCTCCAAAGGGCAGAAAGGAAGATGCTGAATACATTTTGATTTATGAAAAACACCATTAAATGTGTCTACTTCACCTCTACAATAGCTCCAGAACAATATTATTTTTTTAAAATAAGGAATCTGGAGGACTCTAGAGTAAAACTGACAGTTGTCAGTTGCAAACAAATGAGAGGGCAAAGGCAGTTTTTATTCCCCTCCTCCATTTCATGCCTAGCTTGATTTTTGAGAAGGAAGAAGGAAAGAGATTGCACGGGTGGAGACAAGGTGGACTGGTGCTCCTAGTGCTATGAAAAATCTTCAGGCTGACTGCCTGGTATGCTCTTCTCACACAGGACTAACCTTATCTCCAAGTTTAGATTCAGGCAAGAAATTCCCTTAGGTCCATTTGACAATGACGGGAGAGGGTAGTAATTTTTGTTCCTGCCTGTAACCACCAGGATAACCTACCTTTGAATATCCACTGCTGCTACAGGGACCTAGGACACTGATGAGAAGACCTACATCACAGGGTGTCTTCCTGATCTTTATAGCTTTCAAGATAGGTTTGGCACAGCATCTCAGTTCTCCATAACTACAGGCACTCGGGAACAGCATTTTTGTCTGGATTAGCTGTGCCCTGTGATTACCAAGGTCTCATTTGGTAACTCAGAATGCCGTTTCCAGTCCCCTTCCAGATAATCCTAAGCTTTAGGCTTAGGCTATTTGCATGATAGCCACGAGGAGATTAAGAGAGCAGCACATCTGGTACCCTGGGCCATGATTTGGGGTAGAAAGGGAAGGCCAAGGTAACTAACATATAACAAAGAAACAGTGAGTTATTTTCAAAGTCAGTTCAAAATTTGGCCTTCCAAGTAGGAAAGATAATTTGAAATAAACTGTGAGGTGAAAGGGGGCTTTAAAGAAGCATCGAGATATTTCAGAAGTCTTCAAAAGTTCAGACACTAGAATTAGAAATGGTCCTTAGCTTTGAAAACAAAATCAGTCCAGTAAAACGTGATGCCACTGGGGGAATCCATGTTACCTATGCATGTCTCATGTGTGAGAACAAGACTCCTATGTTTCAGCTCGCAATGTTTCACGTTATTTTAGAAAAGCAGCCTTTAACAATGCTGTCACAGAGCTCCTAGTTTATATATATTGAAAGAAAGCCAAGAATATACATACAGAGACTGCACAGCTCACTGTCTCTTGCAAGCTTAATCAAATACACTTGAATATATCTCTTATCTTACAGTACAAGGGTTCCTCCCCACCAAAAAAGGAAATCAATGTCAATTTTATTCCATATTTATAGAGATCCTTCTAAAGGGAATCAATGGGCTTCTAAATCTTAGATAACCAGCACTGACTTTGTCGGTAACCTTCAGCATTACACCAGTATTCACAGTTGTTCACTTCATTTTTTTCAAAATGTTGACCAACAGGTTTGCATTGTGATTTATTTCAGAGAAAGCAAGAATGATAAAAACTTCATTTGATTTGACACTACAGCAGTAATCGTCCTAATTGGCCTTTGCTTCTGTTTGTCATCTATAATTATTCTCTACATAAATTATCACGTCTGACTACAGCATTTATGATCAGTGAGTTCCTTAATATGCCATTATCAAAATCTTTACAGTAATGCATTTACTCAGGAAGTTGAAAATGCAATCTGAATGTAAGACATAAGTATATTTTCTTAAAAGCTTCTAGAATTAATAATAGGAATAAAAATACCTGTGTTTTTCCTGAGCATCATGTAGTGGCCAATTAAGATCTGTACAACACTCTACTCAAAGGAGAATTCACAATATTCAAAAAAAACCACACTTACCTATGAAATACAAATTAACCAGCCCATGCCAAATCTAATTAGATCCTGTCCCTTTACTTTAGGAAGAAAAAAATATTCAAAATCACAATGTGAAAGTAAAAAACAAAAAAAATCACAATTTTTTAAAAAATACAAGTTCTCCTATCAATATTCACTTCTCAGCCAAACCCAAACCACAGCATTATTTGCATCACAGTATGGGAAAACACTTTTCTCTAAATAGAGGTGAGTTTACTGATGACAGTATTGGTGTTTCCTGTGGACATAGCAGCCCTGGGAGAGACATCCCACCCAATGGCCCTTCCCAGCTAATTGAGCTGTGTCAAAAACATGACTCCTCCAGTGTATTGTCTACTCTGCTCCATCAGAAATCAGACATGGGGTTTTATTCCATTTATAAGCCTTAAGATATTTCTGACATCTGTTAATGTTACACTTCAAAAAAATTATTACAATTTTACACAAATACCTCATACTGTTTCTACTTCTGGGATCCAGTATCAGTTTTTTCCCAAATGCTAGTTCTTACTTGAATCTGACTTTCTATTTGTAGAATGCTTTAACACAGTTCAGAGCAATTCCTTACTTTATTCCTAAAACTCTATATATCCATGACCATTCTGTATTGTGTCTAAGCAGGTATTCCCTTCCTAGTTCCCTATTAATGCAAATTTATTTCAGATTTACATCAGGGACAAAACAGAGGGTCTATAGTTGGATGGTGTGATTTAACATTGAAATACGAAGCTTTCTTATAGTAGGAATACGCATTGTCTTCTAAACAAATATCATTTTACATCCGATCAGAGGATTTAAAAATCAGTGTCACAGCTCAAGGCCAGGCTGCGTTTTCATTTTTACACCTCCATCAGTGTGTTGCTTATTTTGCAACACAGCTACTCCAAAAGCAGGGTAAGTGACAGTCGTGATGCACCAACATGATTTTTCTACAAACAAAGCTCTTTAATACCCATTCTCTGAATTTCCCTACATGCTGCACATTCTACCCAGTAAACCCTACATTTTCGAAGTCTATTCCACATTTTCTTAATTCTAATTAAACAAATCTTAATCTTGACTTTAATGGCTGCAATTATGATACTTCATTATGTTAAATGTTAGTTGCAACATAAGAATAAATTGTATAAACAGTTTAGCTGCAATTGCATGGAGTCTAACTGTACATTACTCATTAACAAGATGTGGGTAGCAGCAATTATAACATTTCCTCCTAATGTCCCTATTTATTGAGTCTCAGCAGCAAGCCCCCTTTTCACAACACACACTGATTGACGATAGCAGCTTTTGTACTTGTGAAGAACAGGCACAGTAACCTGCTGTGTGCCAGTAACTCAGATCGATGGAAGTACACATCAGCTCTTAGCCTCACAGACCGGAGTTCCTGAAGGTCAAAATAGCCATCAGCATCACTGTAGGGTACAGAAATCATTTCACAAATCGTGAACAAAAACAACACAACTTGCTTTGCAGTTTGATTATTGTTTATAGATACAGCAAGCCAAAAATTAAAGCATAGCCTTGAGGCAGCGTAATTATTTACAGCTGAAGACTCATATCATTATTAGCGTGCTCCTAATTGCTTGAAGTTATATCAATGTTAGCTGATTTAACACATTTTTGATAAGAGGCATGGAAATTGTTTTCTCTGCATATGGAATGTTGGATCCCTTCTTTATTTTTTAAGGTCTTCCCTCCTCCCCTTTTTTTCAAACTGTCCCTTGTTTGCCATTAAAAAAGGCCCAATACCCATAAATTCTCCTTTATTCTGTATGTCTGTAACTATCACTGCAGTGCTTTGTCATGTTTCTATGGAACCATATATTTGAATTTAGCTGAACTAAAATCGTGCCAGGTTTTGGCTTTCACTAACAATGGACTTGATAATTTCACATCAATATCAACTAACCAGAGAATAAATCACACTTTGCTTTGGGTGGCACATCCTAATCTTTTCCTTTTCCCTACAGTACTTGAGCTGAGAGCCAGATGAAGGAAAGCAGTACTAGCTTCCTCAAGAGAGGCAGCAGGGAAAATCTCATGGTCTGAAGTGACCTCTGAATCACATACCACCTCACATACATTTATTCTGAAGACAGAAAGGAGTTAGCTACTGCAACATCACTGTATCCAGTTCCCTTGATCTACAGAAAAGACAAATTAGGTTTGCCACTAATAAAACAGAGCAACAAATAATTTGGGAACTTTTTGTTTTAATCAGCCTGTAATTTGTCACCTCAACTTGTTCCTCTCATTCAAACCAGGAGAAGAGTTAAGTACTGACAGGGGCAAAGCCTTGAGCCACTGCTGGCCAGACACCAGGAAAGGTGAGTCAGTACTGGTGAGGGCAGGAAGCCAGGACTCTCCGGGAGGTGGTTGGGGATGCCACCAACAAAAATAACAGCTTATGGGGAAAGCTCCCCTTACCAGCACTGAGCAAAAGGTGTATGAGTAACTCTTAAATTTAACATTCCTGAAGTTGGGCGCACTTGGCTGTGTGACCCAAAATGTATTGCTTCAGCAGTGTACATAATGTAGTACAGACTTCTCAAGGCAAAGCAAATACAAATGTGATCTTATTTTCCTTCTGTAGCATCCTTCATGTGCTTGTGTAAAGCACTTCAGTTTTAATCTCCACATCAGGTATTTCTACTCCTTGAGTCACACTGACTGGCAGCAGAAAGATCCTGATATTCCATGAGAGCCTGGGAAAAGCAATGGGTACTGCCCATGGATCTCCAGTGATCTTCATCTCACTCTAAACAGCAGTGTGGAGACCTTGCCTGGAAAAGCACCTTCCCAAGCAGGGTAAGCTCAGTCCGAAATGGAGAAGCAGCAGCAGACAGCAAGGGGGCTGATAAGTTTTGCTTTCCTTAGCAAAGTGAAGGCCGTCAGGGACAGGGATGGTACCAGAGATGGGCATAAACATAGGAAATAGGGTCCCTTTATTTCTATCTGTGTTATATACAGGCCTCAGCTCCTGTGATGCACGCAGCAGGGATGCCAAGGATCCCAAGTATTTCTCCACTTCTCGCCTAAGCACAGGCTTAATTTTATGTGCAGAATTCAAAGCAGTTAATCACATCCTTCCATAAATTTTGGCTCTGTTACCTAAAGATTCATTTAATTGGGCTAATTGTTTTATGGCAGTGTAACAAAGAACAGGTCAAATAATTACAGACAGGGCTATTTTAAAATAATGGTCCAACTGCTGAAATTTGCAGCATCTGGCTACTGAGAGAGGTGATGCTAGCTGAATTAAATGTTACAGTTTCCAGTGAGGAAAATCTTCCATTTTTGTCTGTGAATAGGGAAATAAAAGACTGCAGTAGCACATGAAATTGTCATAACAGCTTTTTGCAGTTATCACACAATAAACTACCAGCAATCAATATCCTGAGAAAAACTTAAAAGAAATAGATTTTCTAGGAAGGAATAAAGAAGAGCACTCAGTTTTAACGCGGGAGCTTTAGTTTGCCCAGCACTAAAGAAGTGGTAACAGCTGCATAGATTTAAGCTGAAACATGAAAAAAGCCCAAACCTACAAACTTCACAGGGGCCTTTGGCTGGAAATAAAAGGATGCAGCTTTCAGGAATTAACTTTCTTGCACACGGCATTCAGAGAAACAAAAAGCAAGAGGGAAGCTTATGTAGGGCAAGTAAGAGCATGTCTTGAGGCTGCAGAAGACCACCTCTGCTATTCCTCTGCCATACAATTAAAAAATTACTTTCTGCCTGTTGTTCCTCACGAGGTGCTTGGTACTCTTGGCATCTTATAAATGGATCTTCTGCAACTCAGCCCGATTTCCTGAGCTGACAAGTTATGGATCCTGCGATGACACATGGGTTTTCTGCTGTGTGACTCATGTGCCTAGTACTTCTTAACCGTTTTTGTTTTCCGAGTCTAGCTGGAGTCACATGGCACTAATAGTCAAAGAAAGCTAATACAGTAAGTGGAAACTGCTGTCAGTATGAACCAGATTAGTCAATCCCTATAGCACAAGTGAATTTCAGATAGCAGCTCAAGCATGACCACTGTGATCACAGCCTAGTGTTTATGTATACACAGAAACAATGAAGTGGCCTGGCAATTACTGGAAATACATTCCTCAAGCTTTCAGGCTATGCCAAGCTTAAAATTGTGGTTAGCTCATGTGGGAGAAACTAGATCAACTTGGATTGCATTGCAGCAGTTGTAATTGAATTGTATACTTTGCCTCTCTATAAAACTTTCAGTGCTAAGTGCACAGCAGCTTAAATGATCGTGACATGTAGTGTTTTCTGTGCCTTCAAACCTCGCAGGTACACAGCCGTGCCACCTCTTCTCATCTCCCGCACGCTGCGCCGGCACAGCCAAACACCACGTGTCACCCTCCCTCTCCAAGGGCAGAAGGGAGCCAGAACCAAGTCCAAAGCAGTCGCTGGTGGAGTCCCCGGGATTTGCTGTGACTAGTGCTGGAAAAAACACAAGTTTGGAGTAGAGTCTGGCCCTGCCCTAGTCAACAGGAGCTCTGCTGTTCCCTTCAGCTGGGCTAGGGTCACAGCCTGCAAGTCTGCACAAGCAGCTCAGAGTTTGGTGGTTATAACATCTACCTACCACAGTGAAGTTTGCAAAATGAGACAAGAAATGACAGCTTTTTTCCTTTTATTATTTCCCCCTCCCCCAACTACTCTTTCACCATTTCTTTCTATTGTAAGTTCTTGGTATTTTCCAACCTAAATGTTTCTATGATTCTGGCCTTTACCACTCCATTTCTCTTTATTTTAGTATTTCAAATAATTCAGCTAAATTTAAAATGTATGTATTTTTAGATATGACATATATATATACTAAGTCATATCCTTTTCTCATGTATTACACTGACCCATGGTCACTCTGGCTGCAGCTCCAAAACACTGAACCCTGCTCCCTGAGCCACTCACTCACCCCAGCCTTCCTCAGAGTGCTCCACTGGACTCTGTCAGACAATGAACTCGAGTTCACCTTCATAGTATTTTAAACTTTTTGATTTCTGCTGAAAATACTGAGTTTTCCTCATTTTTCCCTTTATTTTGACATGTCAAAATATTTCTGCAGAAAGTAATTTGGCTAAGGTTCAGTTCAAAAGCAAGTTTTCTATATAAAGCAATTTTGAAGAGGATTTTTAACTTGACACAAGTTTAGTTGGTTAAAACTTTTCTCTCTGCAGCTTCCTCGCCTGCTATACCAGAGGAAGAAAAAAACAGAAGCAAGCCCTGCCTCACCTCTCCCTGACAACCACAAGACAAAATGCATGCACCATGTTCAGAATAAGCAATTATATTATTTTTTAAAGTAGAGTTACATAACTCTGGACTTATGAAGGAACTCCTACCTTTTCCATTCCTGTTTTCCAAAGTTTCTAAGCTACTACGATAGCTAACTATCTACTATGTTTGCCCAGTGTAAAGAGGTCTCATTTCTCTTATTTAAAATTCAGTTATGCCTCCCAGTATGTAGGCAGCACTATGCGAAAGCAACAATTGGGCCGGAAAAAACAAAGGAGAAGCTATAATTTAAACAAAAACCTGCATCAGTACAAATCTTCTACTTTACGAAACTAGTATTCCACTTAATACTTGGTTAGGCTTCTTAAATACTGAAATTCATGTTGGAGAGAACATGGAGAACACTACAAAAATTTTACTTGTTCAAGGAACAGGGATATATTTACCTAGACATTTTTGGACATTCCAACATGCTTTAACTAGAGTAAAGCTTTCAGTTAAATAGTTCACTTCTCTGAAAATACATCAATATTTCTAATTACAAAGCTATGCAGGGAAGAACATTTATGTTACATACCAAAGCTGAGGTGACTTCTACTGGGGGAAGGGAAATGATATTTCAGAAGTTGACTTTTCTTGTACTCTATCATTTGGCCCCCAGATCAGAACAAATAAAACATTTTCACTGAAGCTGCTTCCTCTGGCCACTTTTTCTTGTAGAAATTTGTTCTAAGGCGTTTCCTGTCAGTGCTTCCTATCGTTCTCCAAAGTTTGCATTTTTTTAATATATATAAATTTTACTGTCCATGGCAATAAATATCATTCCTGTCATCTGTGGCTATCAATATGTCACAGAGACTGCTTTTCCATTTCATGTGGTTCTGACGAGCTTTCAAATTTGGCTCTCAGCAATCATCCGTTCTTGGCTCAAGAGCAAAGTAAATCTGCAATAGCCGTTAACTATTACTTTAACCAGATCTGAGGCTTCAAGTACCCTACTGCAATCTCTTAGCCCACCGTTGCACAAAGAGTTACAAATGCCAAAACAATGATAACGTCAAATAAAATCATATTTCCTGGAAGATCCAGGTGTTAATTGCCAAAATCCTTCCCATAGCACTGGACATGAATCTCACAGGTATCAGAATGATGCTGAAGTTATAGAAAGAAACCCAGAGATGGAGCCACGTGTAGTACTGTGATGCATCTCTGGTGGGACCAAGACACATTTCCCAGCCCCCTGTCATAGGGAGATGCCCAGCTGGAGGCAGAACCCACGGCAGAACGGGACTCTGGGCAGCCAGAAGACAGGCATACACCCAAGCTGGAAACCCACATGGGTAGAGCAGAAACCCAGGCAGAGCATAGCACACATGTTGCGCTGGGCATCAAAGTGGAGGGGTAAATGCCTCCTACGAAACACCTCTCAACAGCAACAAAAACATTGCTACGCAGACATTATTATAGCTACTCATTTAAGAGAAATCTTAGACTTATATGATTAAGCAAGTGAAAGCCAGAGGAAAAATACCCTACAGTTTAAACTCTTTCCTCTTGCATGTACCAATAAGTCTTTATATATCTATACAATATAGACCTCTTACATTATTCAGCCAGTGGTCTGTAATTAAAGATCAAAAAGCATTCCCACAGCACAAGATACATGCAGGCATAGTATTCTGCGTGTTGCTATGCCCAAAAAGATCACGTCCTCTGCCATATTACAGCAAAAAAACAGTGCACATTTGCTAGAAATATACAATATTTCTAGCTAGGACACTAGGTCTTCTTTACTCTGTCTAAAGTAAAATTAGCTTTTATATGTGTGACACTTCTTAACTCCAGCTTCGCTCTGAGTTCTGGTAAAGAAGTGAGATAGTCAATGTATATGCCCCTCTGGTAACACCTATGGCTTTAAGACTGATTGAAACAGAATCAAAAATCTCCTTTCTTCTTCTGGACCAAATTTTTAACTTCCCCCACATTTTCGTGCTGGCTTCACTCTGAAACAGTATACAGCAATGTTATTTTTATCACAGGGCACAGCTTTCTCATTTCCAAAAAAGATTTGTAGGAGGACACCCAGGCAGAGTGAAGCCTTCCCTCTTGTGTCGCCCAGCCTGCTGCAGCAGCTGCTCTGCTTGACAGCTGAAAACTGCATTTTCGATTGCCAGTACTTGCAACTTTTCAGAGCTCTTGCGTCAGCAACTACGGCCTCTGGAAACTGGTGCCGGGGAAGTCTGTGCAACGGCTGAGAAATGGAAAGGAAAACTCTAAGCAGCCATGCACAACACACATCTGGGGCTACAGCTTGTCATTATGAACACGGATGTGTCTCAGTCTGTGTTTCCATCAGCTCAAGGACCATAGGTAGCCTCTCTCCCACAGAGCTTATTCCAACCAGATGCTTGAATAGAAAGTAGGTACAGACAAATGTCAGCGTCACTTAAGCAATGTTTAAACATGTGTTTATTCACACTGCAGACGTCTCACCACTGCAATGCTGTGCCTGTCCCCAACACTTCAAAGAGGCTCTCAGAAGCCAGCGCTTTGTGTGGTGTGGTGGAGGCAGCATTGTTCTCATTACCACTCACAGAACTTGTATCCAACCATTAAATTATATAGCTTTCATCTGTTTCTTAAGAGGACAAGGCTAATGCAATCATGCTGAGTGCATGCATGTGTGTGTCCATCCATATATCTCCCAGCAATTTTTGAGCATCTGCCTGACTTTGATCACAGCTGGTAGAAGGTCAGAGACCTTGACAACACAAGTTCATGGAAGTTCTCAGGAAAATGAGCACCTGGTCTGAAGTGAGGAAGACCTACTTACGGTGCCCAAGAAGAAAAGGCTTCCCAGCTCCCCCTTGAACTCTAAAGGATCCAACAGAAGTCCCAACACCAAGAGAAACCAGGCTCTGCCAGTGCTGCAGCTTGTTGAAGCATCATGGCACAGCAGCAAAAGACATCATGAGCTGTGGTGTCCCACGAAGTACTCTGCTCTCCCAGGTCCCATTATCCCACTACTCTGCCTTCAGCCAAGGGTTTAAACAGTCCTTAGTCAATGCAGTTACCTCACACAGCTTTTATTATTCCAGAGAGTGAGACAGAGAGAAAGAGAGAGAGGGAGAGAAAGAGCAACATCACAACATTTCCAAACTCTATCACTTCTGCAAGGACTTGTTTGCTGACCTCGACATGCCAGCTGAACCCTTGAGGATTCATGCCACAACTCTCATGGACCACAAGGAAACTCTGATCTTGAAGAAGTCAACAGCAGTTCAGATTCAGAAGAAAACAGAACTTTCAGAGGCATATGTGTTGGAGAGGAAATATTATCCAAAAAATTGCTGGTAAAGAAAGTGTATACTTTCTTGCGGACTTAAAGAAAGGACAAGGAATACCTTTTCTTGAAATCAGCTATAAAGATAAATAAATAAATAACTCTGCAGCTCCTCTGGATTCAAACTCCTAAATTCACACTCTAAATAGATTTAGACTTTTTTTCCTCCTGTTCCCTGACTGGATGCACAGGGATCTGGGAGGTCATCGTACACACACACTGTGATCTCACAGATACTGCAGTCTCTTCAAGTCCTCTTCCTAGTCCTAGAGTTGCCTCTGCTGCCTCTATATGAATGAAGAGCATTACAACCAGCAGAAGACCAACAGTCTTCGAACTTGTGTTCCTTCAAATATTTTCTTATTATTCAGCTTCAGAGGACTTCTGCATAAGAATTAACCTGACTGAATAAAATACCACTCTGAATGCTATGCTTATAAACATAAATGTATGTACATGCACGTATGCACAGACACTATGGCTGTGTGTCCCAGCACAATAAAAATGGACAGCTGTTACACGTTTGTATACCACGTGTTTTCACAGTTGCCCGAAGAGCATCCTTTTGATACACAAACTACAGAGGTAACTTCAGGTATTTATAATAAAATACAGCAAATACTGCTTCTGGCAAGTGAACCATAAAAGCTAATATTTAAACAACAGTAGCAATAAAAAGTATTAGTTCTATGCAGTGGAAAAGATTTACATTAAGATAAAGTTGTTTTTCCTTTTTTTTTTTCAGGAAAAGTTGTGGTTTCAGGTAACCACTCACATCAGTAAGGGTTACATTGTTTGGTGGTCTGCATGGCTGCTGCTTGTGCACGAGTCTAAGTCCTAGCATACATCAGAACGTTTTTAATCCCCCAAGCTCCCCTAGCTCTTGCACATTTTTTATTTTCTTTAATCATCTTGTTAATATTTCCCTAAAAACAAGTAAAGTATCCCCGTACCCCATCCCTCCATCACTTCAGCTGTAAACTCTGTTCTATTCAGACATTGAGCTGAACACTTCCTTGACTGGTCTAAAAGCCAATTTGAAAACCATTTTACCTCCACTTTTTTTTTTAACTTCATATGTAAAATATTGTTTAATTTGTTCAACAAAATATTGAAAGGCAAAAAAAATCCTTGTGTTTGCTACCTATGTAAGTTGCCACAAAACTGTGTCAAAGAAAAACAAACTTCTGGGAAATTAAGTCCACGCAAAATCCATCCATATCTTTGGTTCTTGATAAGCCAGGCCACCCTAATGAATAGTTGGTTCCCAGCTAGTCTCCAAATACAGGTGCAGCCACAATACCTGCTAGTGTGCTGTTGGGGTGCTGCTATTATCATGTGCAACTGGGGCATCTTTCCATGTAATTTTAGCATTTCAAGGCTTAAACCAAGGTATTTCAAGCCAAAGATGGCCATTTCAGCAGTCCTAAAACTATCCATTCAAACATTTAGTGCAACTTAAGTCATCTCTCATATATCACACATACATCAAAGAATGGGTCTTTTGAAACCACTTCTGTAGTATATCCCAGATATATCAGCGAGGTTAAATCCTTTAGTATAAACTTATTACTGGAAAACATTTTAAAATTCTTTGCAAAGGACCAGGCTTGAATTTTAATTTAAATTCTTCGATATTATTGAAACATTTTAAAGATTCATTCGTTGGGCCAGAAACCACATACACAGGACACCGATCTTGTGGTCCACGTGGTCCAATGGTTTCTTCAACAATGCATAACGTACAGAAGTGGAGGGGCAAGTACAAATCTCTGGATCAGTGACAGAACTTGAGGAAATGGCAAGAAGGTGAGTCAGGTTTAAGGCTGAATATCAGGAGAAGTTTTTTCACCCATAGGGTAGTTGAACACTAGAACAGCCTCCCTAGGGAAGTGGTCACAGCATCAAGCCTGCATGAGTTCAAGGTGCATTTGGACAACTTTCAGGCACACGGTGTGACTCCTAGGGTGTCCTGTTCTGGGGCAGGAATTGGACTCAATGTTCCTGATCCCAGTGAGTCCATTCCAGCTCAGTATATTCTATAATTCTAAGATTCTATGCAACAATTGGAAAGAGAAACCTAAAAAAGAGAAGACTCCAGAAAGACCTTATAGCCACCTTCCGGTTTCTAAAAGAGGTCTACAAGAAAGATGGGGAGGGACTTTTTACAAAGCCATATTGAGATACAACAGTGGGGGATGGCTTTAAACTGACAGAGGAAAGGTTTAGATTAGATACTAGGAAGAAACTCTTTACTGTGAGGGTGATGAGACACTGAAACAGGTTGCCCAGAGAAGTTGTGGATACCCCAGCTCTGGAAGTGTTCGAGGCCAGGTTGGAGGGGCTTTGAGCAAGCTGGTCTAGTGGGAGGTGCTTCTGCCCATGGCAGTGTGAGTGAAACTAGATGATCTTTAGGGTCCCTTGCAGCCCAAACCATTCTATGATTATGGTTTTGGTCAGCTTGAGTGAAATAAAAAAATTAAAAAAAAAAAAAAATCAAGAGACTAACCATAAAAAAGGTTTACTTCTTTAGAACTGGTCACGTGAAAGAGTAAGGGGAGAGAAAACATCCATCTGGCTTAAAATGAAGAAAAATAAGGGTGTGAAGCACCAGATAGGTTTCAATTGGCATTTTAAGTCAGAAATGTATTCAATATATTATATGAGCAAAAACGAAACCTTTTTGTATTTTTTTCTCTGCTTTTATTTGCATGTTGTTAAACAAGTAGAAAACACCTATATGTTTGCATGTGGTTTCATTTATCAGCGTGATGCACCCTAAACCGAGGAAAACAAAATTTTCAATTACCTTCTGGTCTAGTGACTGTGCAGTCTACAAGCTGTAGCCAACGTGCCCAACCTCCTAGGTAAAATTACACTCACTGAAATTCCCTTGTCACATTATTATCTCTCTCTAAATTAATTTGACGCCCTGTAATCAAAAACAACTTTTAAGTTCCAGAGAAAAGCAAAAAGTTTTGGATTGTCTGGTAGAAGTGAAATACCAAACAATCCCCCCCCAAAAAAAGCAATTCTTGGAAGGTGCAAGAATTAAAGTTGTCGGTATTTTGATTTCTTTTTTAAAGTGGCAAGATTTGCCAGGACAAATGAGACTGGCTGCTGCTAATATCACAGGGCTTCCAGTGATACCAGCTACAGAGAAAGCAAGGCAGTTGGAGACAAATATAGCTTGTTTGGATAGATAACAGAATACTTGCACTTCGTGGAAGAGTCTCTTTTAAGAGATTTAAAGTTGCTATCTTTTAACTTGGCTGACTTTTCTGGGGAAGGATGTAGGAGGGGAAGACTGGCCAGGTTGCTGCATTCAGGTGAGTGGTGGGCATGCCTATCCTACCTACACCAGAACTGGACCAACGTGACTCAGGAAAACAAAGTGCACTCACTTCACTCACAGCTGAGAACATAAGCCCTTCATATCATCCCGCCCCCCCACAAAGCCTAATTCTCACCCAGAACGGATGAACAGCAAGGATGAATCTGTCTTCTGGATTCTATTTTCTTGTCCTATTCCTGTGTCCAAGCAGAGCCAAAGCAGCTATGCCAGCACATGACTTCTATTACATTCAGGGGGTTGCTGCCACAGCTATGTTAGCCCTGGGGCAAGATAAAACAGCATATTGCCCTTCTGGTGAGCATTTCCAGCTTAACATTAATGAAAGCTCTGGACAAAAATAAGAGATGCATCTCTGCAACCACTGGGACTACTGGATTTTCTCCTCCATGTTCGCTTGGTGGTTTTGAATTAAATCAAATCGGAGGGCTAGGAACGAGCGCTCTCCCAAAATAGCGCAGTTCAGTCTCATTGCAGGGAAATCGTGGGTCGCCAATTTCTGTTGCGGACGCGGCCTCTGACTTGGGGGTGCCAGGCAGAAGTCTCCCGGCACAATTTCGTCAAAACCTCTTCAAGTCAAGACAAAAGTAAAGCTATGAATGCTCCTTATTGCATGCGTCTCTGCTGAATAGCTTGGTATTGCCCTATTCCCTATGACAATAGAGTTAAGGGAATGAAACATGTTGTTTGGAAACAGTAAAAAGCTGTCAGCAGTAACCACTGTCAATACTCATGCTGGGCGAAGCTTGGTACTCCTGCTTGTCATTTATTTATTTACTTATTAAAAAACATGTTTGATATAAAGCAGTTCTGTATGTAAGCAACAATGCCAAACTAATAAACCAGTGATTAATTTTGTTCTTGTCCTAGGTTTGTTTTCTTCTCAATAATCTACATAAATACATTAGAGAAAACATTCATTTGCCTAGACTTTATGTGGTATGAAGCAAACCCAGAAGCATTTTGCAAAGGCAGCTAGTTGTCACAGAAGAACTGGGCGGGCAAGCAAAAGAGACTTGAAAACATATTTAGAGGTCTGCATGCAAGCTGTAGCAAGGAACAAGAGACATTACAATTAAAAAAAAAAAAAAAAAAAAGAAAGAAAGAAGTTGCTCAGCATTTTTAAAGATGCTGCCAATCTAAGAAACGGTCTTGCAGACTTCAGATGGCAAGAAATAGCCAGATGGGGAAAAGCAAAAAGAAAAGCCATTAATAACTTTGGAGAGAGGAATAAATATAAATGTTTTGATGAATGTCTTCACTGGGCACTTTGTGTAGATAGCGGGGTTTAAGATTTTAAATACATTAAATGTATGTTTTCTTTTTAACAGCCAGCAAAAGGCTTAACTTGTATAGACAAATTTGATGCTTGTCACAGAGACGTTTTTATTTCTGTGCCTGTGCTGTAACAGAACAGTGCTAATAGAAAGTTCTCTTGGGTTGCTTTTGGTGCCACCAACTGCCTTGTTCCGAAACAGTAAAAGGTATGCTCCTCCCCAGGAGCATTGAAGAAAGCCACGGAGTGCAAGAAGGCTGTTAATGCTGTACAACTAGTCAGAACACTCTAGATCTCAGCATGTTCTGCACACTTCTCATGGCAACTGTTCTACAAAGAAGAGAACTCACTTTGCTAGGCTGAAACCCCCTTCATAAAAATTCTTCAAACTACAGCAAAGCTTGAGAAACAGAGAACAGCATCACATTCTTTCTCCCTTTAGGGTGGTGGCAGCAGAGGACCCACATCCCTCAGTTATTTCCAACTCCAGTGGCAGTTTGGGTCATGCAAAGAATACAGGAATAGAAAGATAAAATGGTCGTGTTGGACAGTGGGAGATAAGCAGTCCCTGAGAAAAAGTTGGGAGCAATAGTATCGCTTGCAAGAGGTGCAACCCCAATGCACCAGGAAGTCATTTAAAAAAAAAACACCTAGAAAACATTTATATCCTATTTTACTTGTATGTATTCTATTGCACAATGGAAAAAATAATGTGCATTTCATTTTTTGCCACATAGTATTGGAAAGCTATTTTAAAAATGCTTTGAAGAACACTCCAAAACATTGTTGGTATTGTTTTCATAATTCTAACTTAGCAGGCTACAGAGAAGAAAATGTTAATGAATAAATTAAAGAAACTTCTAATAAAAATGTCCTAACAAGTAATCTTTCTGAAAATAATATAAACAGTATCAGCCAGTCAACTCAGACTTTTATATGGCCACCTAGGCCTCACTGTGGAAAACCCTCCCCATTTAAGAAAATAGATACATAAAAATCAAGGTGCCTTAAAACTTCCAAGCTTGTAAGAAAAATACCATGAGCAGTGACAAGCAAACTTACTCTATTTTACACTGTGCACAGGAATTAGTGTGCAAGATGTCGGTAAGGAAGAGTGTCAAATTCAACAGCAAGACCTTTGCATTTCATTCTAGATAAGGCATAGGGCTATCTTATCCTTGGAAAAAGATGGTTTAATAGCTCAGCACCACCTCCCATCCAAGGAGTCTCCATGTACTGCTTGCACAGCTTCTGATTCCAGCAAAGTATAACCAGCATTTGGTAGGAAGTTATTGCCAAGGTTATCTCTGGTAACTAAATCCAGCCTTTATGTGGTTTTAACAGACAATTTGAGATGGAGACAGACAATTTCTTCAAGGGAGAGTCAAATAACTGACTTCCAGGGTGATGTAATCCTGAAAGGTCATTGCAAAGTGAACGCTAAACTGTCACAGTCTTTATTGTTGGGGTTTCCTCCCCCACCCCCTCCTGGCGGTAGAACATGGGATACAGGAGTGAAAGTCTTCAAGCACACAGAGATCAAAGTGCAGCCTGATAGCTCCAGGTATACTGATGCTCAAGACGAACAACAGAGGAGTGTTTCCCTTCCAAATAACATAGTATTTCCAGCTCTCACTCACTACTGACACAGGGATGACTCCTCCGATCACAGTCCTGATTCGCTGTCCTAAAGACCATGTAATCTGTGCAAGGGAATTCCAAATACAGAAGAAATGGCACTCAGTGTAAACACAACCAGAGGCAGCCCTGGGGAACCACCAGAAGCCACGTTTGCCTCTCCCCTCACTTCCCAGTGTGGGGCAGCAGTCAAAAACGATGACGGGAAGCCACCCTGCAAGCACACTAGTCCAAGTGCTTTGAGGTGCCCTAACTCATCCACAGTCGAGCATGTAGAGCTGCAGTGTAGAAATGCAGACAAAGTTTAATTTTCAAGTCACAGTGACAAAACAGGTATCAGTGCTCACTTTTCCTATGGGTTTGTGTTGAGAATATTTCTGACATAATGCTGGTAAACAAAAAAATCCAGTATACACATTAGCCAATTGAAGGAGTTGTATGAATCAGTCTTACTTGAATTTTTACCAGTTCCCTTAAAATCTTTACGAATCTATTAAAAAAATCTTAAATCTTTCTCGGCTTGCTTTTTTCCCCCATTTTAACTTATGATTTTACAGTCTGTGCTAAATAATCAATATTAGTTAAAATCTTCAATTCCCTCTAGAGGACAATGCCTTCCAGGTTTTATAATAAAGTACCATGATGCTCAACCAGTCTTGTATATTATAGATATATGTTGTAAAATAAACATCTGAGAGTAGCCATGATTGAATCTCAACTCTGTAGAGCCAAGAATTTTTCACTGTCTTTTAGAAAGCAATTGATATTTATTTTTTCCTAAGTTTTTGCCTTGTGAACAGTATTTCTTTCACACATTCTTCCCAGGATTACTATTCATTCCTTGATAGCCCTCCATGCTGCCTTATCTCAGTTTGCCTGACATGCAATCATTCAAAATTGCAAACTGAATTTAATTGCCATAGACAAGTGTTAATAGATTTTAATAATGCTTTATTAGACTTTATGCAAATTGGACTGCACTGAAAAATCTGAATAAAAACCCAGCTTTAGCAGCCATTTCCCACCCTATGTTGTCTTGAATCACAGAACAGGGAGAGGAAGCTTTAATTAGTAGTTTCTGATGGAATCTGGTGATGAAAACCTTCTTGTGAATAGATATAGGTGACAAATATTATCTTTAAACTTATGAGTTTCATGATTCATTAATTAGCACTGAGGGCTTTTCCCAGGGGGTGATTTAATACTAATACCAGCCAACAGAGAGGTTTTTTTTTTTTACATTAGGATTTTTATCATCTCGATAAATGTGTAGATGATGTCTCAGAACAGTATCATGCTGATTACACTTCAGAGTATTCAGTTGATACACATTTTGGTAAATGAATAGCTAAAATCAAATAGGTAGAGAGAAGGAGAAAAGCAATACATAGAGGTTTTTTAAGAACTACTACAGAAATAATTCAAAAACATCTATTCCAGTAAGTAAATCAAAGTTAAAATTATAATATAAAATGTATTTAAGACTAATAAGTGTTGCTTTATTCCTAGTTTCCTTTTGTTGCTGCTTTTCCTTCAGGGCAAAATCTTTAGACATATGGAAGGTTTCTGTCTGCAGGATAACTTGATGTCCATGGGAGAGGCACACAAGTTAAAAACCTCAAATCGCCTACATATATTTTAATTTTTTTAAACTCATGAAAGAATATTTACTATAACTATATGATAGAATGGAGCACACTGATTAAACTATTTTTAGTTTGGCCATTATTAATTAATACCAGTGAGCAAATATTTCAAAACAGTTGCTCCTTTTCTGCTTACCCATATTCGCAGACACTGTAATTTGCATACAATGAAGTGTATAAATTCACCATATACACCATAGTTAGGGAATCTTTACAGGGTAGAGTTTCTTTGGAAACATTGCTTCTTCATGTTACTGACAAAGCTGTCCTATTTATTTCCTCCTGAATCTATAAAGAAACACAAGAGAAGCCTAATGTCATAACAAGCCAAAGTGATGTAATATTACTTCAGGTCTTAGAAACAGCCAACCCAAATATTTTCTATTGACAAGCTCCACTGAACAGCACGGGAGCTAGGCAATGCGTCACATATGACAGATAACACTTCCTACCCTGGATTATGAAGATCTGCCAGAAGAGTATTAATAGTTGCTCCATTTAGAGATAAGGAGATCAAATTACCAAAATCTTACAGTGGTTTACTCAGAAGGAGTGAGAGCCTGGCTAGGTTTAAGTTGGTGGCAAAACTTCAACAGAAGTAGGATTCCACTCACGTATTTACTAAGCCAGCTCAAATCCTTCCTCTTCCAGTCCTTATTATTCACCATAAACCTATTACTAGGCATAAAACCGGCCTTTCCCTGTGAACACAGTACAAATCAATAGAACTTTAAAATTCACATACAAGGTAAACAAAGATCATTTGTATCAGATATACAGTGCTGTGACATGCAGCAGCTGTATTTCAGAATGTAAGAGAGCATTTAAAATAAAAACAAACAGAAACCAATGCTACCACGAAGCAAAGCTGCAAAGCAAAACTGGAGTTTGATTTTTAAATTAAAACAGATTGAGCCCATTTGTGAGAGAACACTAATTTTAATCATTTTAAAAGAGTTACAAAAAAGCACGAACGAGTAGGACTGTTATCACTGAAACTATGCAGATACCCAGCATTTTTCTCTGCTTTTGAAAGTTTCCACCCACATACCTCACCTGCTATTTACAGGCTCTTTCTGAGCCACCTGAGTTAGTCCTGCCACTGCAGCCAGGCCAGCTGTAGGGTGTGAGCGAGGTCTTCACACAGCTCCGATTATTATTATAGCTTTTATTATTAGTGCAAACCAATAGCCTGTCACTGAAGTTAAGCCTCACAGAGCCAGGAACACCGTGGGTCTGGGACAGGGAGAGGCTGCTGTCTTGGAGCTGGTAAAGGTGTACTGATGACATGTGTTTCAGTTGCTTTGAGGGTTCTTTAATTGCATGGAAGCTGACAACATGTAAAGCTAAAAATAAAAAATATAGGTGTTTCAAATGGAAATGATGAGTAGCCCTTAATGATAATTAATTCCAGGCATTCTCAAAGACCTTTTTTCACCTACAAATGAAACTAATTACTAGAACTTCTAGCTTATAGTTTGCTGTGTTACAGCACAGAACAGCAGCAGCTGGGCTGTCTTTTTTATTTACTCTTGAAGAGGTTTTCAATAAATCTGTTTCAAATTTTGTTAACCCTACTCAACCTCCACACCCTCCCCTTTCTACTCCCCTCCACCCCCAATACTCATTCATGAGTTACAGCTGAGTAAAGTGATTTATAATAGTGCAATGAAGTGCAAAACATGCTCTGGCAAAGGAGCAAATTCCTCCGCCTTTCCTCAGATATCATCAGGTGTAACTGCAAATTCTGCCATACCCTTAGTACTAAGAGAGAAGATAAGCAAGACAGTGACTTTTCCTCCACAAACTTGCCTGCTGGAGTAGGATGCAATGGAATTACACCCTCCACCCCCAGCACTAGCCCCATCATGCCCAGCCGTGGTGCATAGAGGGAGGAGGGTCAGCTAATTCACGGGCTTCTTTGAAATCTCTTGGATACAGTGAAAGCAAGGCGAAGAACGTCTTTTACACTAAGTTGAAGTTACATTTTGCAACTAAGAAATGCTGGTTAGAAAGTGGTCAATAGGGGTCTTCAAATCTAAGTCTGCTTGGTTTCTTCAAACTATCCAACGTAATGCATCTGTTTTACCGTCTAAAGCTTTTCTTTTTTTTTTTTTTATTCCCCTCTCTGCAGTATTATCATGCCGTAAGTATCTGGACTGAAATAAAGTCATCCCACAGGAGTACAAAAACAGCTCTACAGGGTGTATGATTTTATTGCACGCCTGATACTTCATTTTATTTTATGTCTTGACTCCTGAAGCTAGGTCAAATTCCTGGCTTTCCTCAAATGGAAATAAGCTTTGAATTCAACTAGTTTTTAAGAACATTTTGTAAATGGGAACTAAACATACAAAAAGAAAAAAAATAGGACAACTAATTACTTTTAACCTCTGTCAAGGCAGTACTGAAATATACAGCTGTTCCCACAGTGGACAGCACAGTTTGACTATTTTAGTCACAGAAAATCTTGAAGAAACTATTAGATTGTACAGGAAATTGGTCAGCCATTCTAGGCAGAGACTATGTTGGTATAGTTAGTGTTATGTTACACAAGAGTGGTCTGTGTTAAGATGTATGGGTTTACTATTGGAAATATATTTTCTTTTGGTCTGCCTTTTTATAAAGGGCCACAAGTCTCCTTTTCTGTTAGAAGTCTGTGGATGCTGAAGGGCAGCTTTGAAGGTAAGTTTTGAGAAGCAGTTTGAAGGCAAGCATCAGCAGTGATTTGGAAATTCTCCTGAAGAAGGATCCAGACCATAGACAGCTTGCACCACACCTAAAGATGTCAACCCTAGCTTTTATCAACATCTAAAAAAAATATGCAGAGTTTGCCTACTATTGACAATAAGGGAAGAGGCAGAAACTGCTTCTATCAGCACATCTGAACACAAATTGTCATGTTCGCTCCAAATGAAGCTGAACACATTTAACTGGGTGGTCAGTCATTTGTGTATTTTATTTTATTTATCATTAACTCGTTAAATAAAAGGGAATCATGAAAACCTTGCCTGAGTTCTTGATGAGACATTTCATCAACTCATGTAAAACTAGTGAAAAGTTTTCCAGAAATGTTCAGTAAAAACTTAGGATACTCAGGTGACTGGAAAATAGGGGAAATCTTCTAAGTGACAAACACACAAAAAATAGGACTGCTTTAATCTTACAGGCTTTTTTAAAACCCTTTTTGTTGACCTCTTCAAGTGGTACTTGCTGTTCAAGAAGTCACTTTTCAGTGGCTCCATTATGGTAGCTTCAGTCAAAACCAAGAGAACCGATACGCAACTGGGACTCCATGGCAAGGCTGCCCAAGCCATTATCATGAGTTTCCATTTCTATTTTTGTAGTATCTGCTGTCACAGCATACTCACAGTAGAGCTCAGCAATAGTCCTTTGAGTATGACGGGGCCCGTCTGATAACTCCAGCATTACTGCATGCACCCATTCTTGCAGAACAAGCTTTAGCCCTTGTGTATTTAAAGTTGTCTTACAGCTTGATCAGCTCAGTAAAACACATCAAGGGAAAAAAAATCTTTGTAAAGCAGATCTGTCACCATGTTCCTGGAACACCACCCATGTTCTCACTATTAGGATGGGACTTTCACAGCATGGTCTTCAGCCAAAATTATGTTAGATCTATTCATAAACTCAAGCCCTGACCTAACAAATGGTTCTAAAGATCTGGGCTCTGCTTGGAGACAAAGCACTTGGGGCTCCACACATGCAGAAGGGCCTGTGTCCACCCACAGCAGTCTCCAAGTCAGACACCCTCATCTATTGAGGGTGATACAAAGAGTTCACCTCTGCATCACCCAAACACGCAGCAACACTGTTCAGCAGCATCTCAGTAAAACTGAGAAAACCAAGGTAGCACATTTATGCTACAGTTAAAAGGGTGGTTTATGCTCTGGAAAGTAATTCCATTGGGAAAAAAAAAATACTACAGCATAGTTCTGCTTTGTGGCTCAGGCATCACAGCTTTTCCTTCACCTCCACAGAGCCAACTCAAATAAGAGGGGCCAAGCTGGAGCGAGACCCAGTTGTGCACTGCCAACATAAATTCTTCCTGACTTGCAGCCCCTTACCCCCACGCAAGCATACTTAAGGATGGGGCAACAGCAGCACCACCTGGAAAAAGGGAGGCCTTATGAAAAGCCAGACTATGAAAGATGGTCTAAAACTTGCTCAACACTTGAAAGTACAGCTGCATTTTCATAGTAGGAAACAGGAGCTCAGCTTTTCTGCTCACTCACAAGAGGTGCAAAGCAGTTGTTCTATTAATGCAAGTGATGTTCTTCATGATTTTCAATGGTTTAGGTGACAGACACTCAGATCAAAGGTCTCTTCATTAAAAAGCTGAGCACGAGCTGCAAATTAAGCACACTTGGAGTAACAAGGAGCGCTTATCATACTTACCCTACCTAGAAGATATCAGTCACTCAGCATGAATGGCCAGTCAGAAATAAGCTTTTCTAGTTTCTCACCTGCGCATCTGAGCAAAACACTGGTGCATTAACACACAACAAATACGCATACCCTGTTATACAAACTCTATAATGCTCTGCGCTCCATAACAAGTACTGAGGCTTTTGCCCCTTTTCCCTCTCTGCAACATATACCCACACAAACTAAAACAGCAGGATCCCTAGAGACGAAGCAGAGATTCTCAGCTTTGTAAATGAGCAAGAAAAAGAAGTTTGCTGACACTTTCAAAGTTGTATCCACCAGCCTTCATCATTTCCCTACTCGTTTATGAAGTGATGTTTTACTCTACTTGAGGTGAGATACAGAATTCCTTATGAAAAATAATCTAAGTACCAGACCCTGAAATGCATTTTGAGCGTTTTATCCTGTTTCTATCTGTAAGCAAAGCAGAAACAGCAAGGAAATACTTATTTCCCTTCCAACCACCACATCTACCTTGTTGTCAAACAGCAGCCCCCAACCGACAACCTCAGGACCAAATATGTTTCCTGTACCAACACTTTGATCTCCAATTGCAACTAACCTAGAAGGGTAATAGTTACATTCGAGGTCACTCGGAGGTCTCGACCTCAGTTATTTCACCCCTCTCCAAAGAAACTTCTACTTTAATCATCAACTTCCGGGTAATCTATTAGTTGCTGGCATAAATCATACATCAAAATGGGCTTAAACATTGTCACAAGAGCTAGAAAATGATCTATTAAGCTCTTCCTCCTCTCTCCAAACAAACGCTAGATTTTGACTTTTTAAAAATATTAAAAAAAATAATCAAGGATGTGTCTCATACTCTCAGTTCCTAAGCGTATTTATTCTTCTTGAAAATAAGCAGGAGACTGGAAGGTGGGAAAGAGTAACAAAGACATCACTGTCCTGCAATGCTATTCAGTGTGATAAGCCAACATGTCCAAAAGCACATTTGCGCCCCCTCTCACCCATGTTTTCTCCTCACCGCCATCCCAAAGATACACAAAACTGAAGACTGAAATAGTTCAGGGGAAAAAAAAAATTGGTGAGACTTGGCACATGTAAATTTTGCTGCCTGACTTCACCATCACTGATTACAGCTGACGGAGAGTTAATAAAAGAGCAAAGCTGGCTGTCAGAGCAGATTAGTGTGTGCAAAGGACAAGACAAAAGAATAATGCCGTCATTATTATTTATGGTCATTAACTGGGTTGAGTTCGCTTCTACAGTACCCTACCTGAGCAGTAAAAATGATCATCTAAACATGAAATACTACATTTAGGGTTAAAACACTATAATTTTGCCCATGTGTTGGCTTGATCTCTTTTATAAGATGTATTTGATCCTGGAATTAGCCAGAGTGGGTAACACAGATTTAGCTAATGGGAGTAAGAAATCCATCAGACTTTTGACCTTACAAAGAACGGCTCTTTTCTAGTGAGGGAGGAGATAAAAGCTCACCACCTCCTTGTCAAGAACAATTGAAAGACAGGCACTGTGGGAGAGACAGGGGAAGCTGTGGTGGAGCACAACAGAGAGCACAATGGAGGTAGAAAAATCTAACACAAGAGAGGAAAGGGCATCCAAGAGGCAGTGAAAATGGGAGCATGCAGGGAGCCGGATTGTTGGTGGAAGAATCCAGTGCCAGGGACCTGAGAAAAAGTGAGATGATGGAGGTAAGACAGGGGACTGCGCTGAGCAACAGATGAACTCCAAGTCAGGACTGATACAGTGGGGCTGGTATTCTGGCTGGAAGAGAGAACAAAGATGACTGAGGAACAGGAGTAAGATCAGAGGAGCAGAAGCCTAAAGCCTGGGGCAAAGCGTGGTACAATATCTGACAGAATGCACCATTGAGAGCATCATAAGAAAAACCTATCCTTCAGGAGCCTGTGTCCAGAGGAAAGTGAGGCAGTGCCAAATGCTACCAGTATAGCAGATGCTCTGTGTATCTATGGTCAGAGCCTCTGCGGGAACTCAGCTTACTTACATACTCAGGAAAGTCTGACTTTCCTGACCTGGTACTCTGGTAGCACTCAAATCCCTGAGATGCTTGAAAACTGCATCAGCACTTACTGTCTGTCCTTATCTGTTACCTCTGCTTATCTCATTTGTTAGTTTTTATTTCTTTCAAATAAGGTCCCAAGGCTTGTCTTCTACAAGACCTGAGCAGAAAACACTGACAAACTCTTTTTTTGTCCTTGTCTCGCAGGGTGATTCATTCAGCCATGACTTATTGTCAGTAAGAATGTCCATCAGGCACACCCAGACTATGGGCCATGTGAGAGGACAACCTCTCATGCACACCTTGAAACCCCTTCTCATCACAGTCCATATTGGTATTCACTGTGTGACTGAAGCCACTTTTTCCTCATTTTATTCATATAGCTCATGGGACAGGGATGGATCAGGGTACGGCTCATCCACTGGTGACCCTTAATTTTTAGCCTGCATGTAAGTATAGTTATTAAAACAAAAAAGCCCAGAAGAATAATTTTGAGACAGAAAGGGTTTTTAAGGGGTTTTGATGTGCAGTCTATCCTTATTATTATACATATCATTACATCACTATTCAGAGACTGCCTACTTTCTGTTATCCCTTAAGAAAAATGTGGGGGGTTTCAGTTTTTAAAATAGAGAAAATGTGATTCTCAACACTCATTGCAGTGTTGCAATTTGTTATACCTGAACTACAGGTTTAAACAGAGAAACTGCAGTGGCTGATAAATGGAGTAGCACCTCAACAGGAGTTCTCAATTCCAGAACCCTGCGCTGGTCTGGTAATTTATTAATTTCCAAGAGAATAAACTGTTTGTTTAGACCTAGAAATATTATATAGCTCTGCCTGTGTGAAACTGTCTTTACCCTGTGCAGCTACTTTTGCTGTGGGAGAGCAGTCAGATTCATGCTACACTCTTCCCAATGCCAGAGAGGAAGATGACATCTCACCTTCACCAACAGGCTCTAAATTTTCAGGTTGCATCCTTCTAAGTAGACTCTGAGTAGAAGAATGAAGAGGTAACTTCATTATTCATGTAAGCAGAATTACTCACTGTACTTTTCTTATACCTTTGTCCTTCGGGATAAAAAAATTCTTTGCTTAGCAGATTTAGTTTGGATGATATTTCTGTACTGGTGTCTAATCAGGTTATAATCATAACATATTTTACTTTCTTATCTATTTTCTTTCTGCATGCTTTTAAATAACAATGACACCATGAATTAACATCCCTCATACTACAGTCTCAAACATGATGCAGTTACAGAAGCTTAGCCAGTGACAGAGAAAGCAGTGGCATTCATTACCATACCAGGAGCAGCACAGGGAGACATAAAAACACTGTAAAATACCAATATCTACAAGTACTCATTCCCACCAACTGCCTCCTCCCTGGATAGCTAAAAGGACAACACAGCTGTGGAGCATCTTCACAAAGAATGGAGTAATTTCAGTCTTTGTGACGAAGGCATCTCAAAAGAATAGAATAGATGGTTCTGAGGAATGCATAGATATTCTTACAAAAGATGCTCAAACTGAAACCTGGATTCTTATATCTTTCCCTAACTATTTTCAGCCTTACCTACTTGGTTTTAATTCAGAAAAACATGTAAAACTTGAAGAGCAATCCATTGTACTTAAAATTTAGGGGTTTAAATCTAAAAGTGCTACAAGAGCAAACCTCGGTATACTGCTGATATCAAGCACCAAACCTAACTTCAGTCCAGTCCTATCTTCCCATACAGCGTTGGTCATACTCCCTACACCGAGTCCCAGAGGTCACCATAAGGTTTCCTTAGGTCACCTTAAGATGAAGCCAGTAAAGGAAATACTCAGTTATATCTTCAGACACATTGGGCAATCTGCCTAAACACCTTGCCCCTGGTGCTGGAAAGCGGGAGAATATGTTTTGCAGTTTCATGTATCTAAATAGCTTTGTGAATCTGACAAGAGATGAAGGTGGCACCCAAACCCATGAGCAGGAATTTCACTGTTTTTTTTGATGTCTTAAAACTGTAATTTAGCAAGCCAAAAGACTGAATGTATTAAGAATTAGTTTTTCATCATTTTACTGCAAGTTTTGCTGAGCTTTTCAGTGAAATGTGCAAATTTCCAATACATATCTACTGCCGCAGAAATAAAATGGATGGCCAAGAGACGATTCTTTTTATAGATAAAAAGTGTCTTTATAAAGTGTGACTGTACCTTATAAAAAATGCTCAGCAAGACGTTATTCAAAGGTAGTTAAAGGCCATTGAACACGATTTTGGCAGACCAGTGATGGCATTCTAAGATCTTTCTGAAAGGAACAGTATGCCTAGGGGACTTAAACACACATATGTCTAAGCACATATTATAAGACACCTTTGCAGAAATGGAATGCTATAAAGTGTGAATTCAGTGTTAGTATTATGTAGGCACAGTTCAATACACACAGGTACTAAACCTCCATAGATCCTCTGGTAAAAGCAAATCCAGCATTCTTTCATCCTATGGCAATAACACATTGCTGTCTTTTCAAAAGAAAACTTTCATAACCCAACAACTAGCAGACTGAATGGACATCAGCTGAGTCACCATGGCATTCATCTCTTGGTCGCTTACATTTCTCAGCTATATTTTACAGAGCAATTCAAACTGTTTTTTTTTTTAAAAACTATGACAGAAGGAAATGTAATCAACTCATAGTTTTACAAACACATCTCAAGGCTTTTCAGTAAAATTTGGCTTCTGTGCAAGCTCCAGTACAATGACTAGATGGAGTTCTTCTTTTGAAGTTTTCTTTAAGAAAATTCTCCCAGGCTAAGACCCAGTAAGTTACAGTTTAGCCTGGAGCAAATTTTTACAACCAAGTTATAAACCCCTGAAATAGGAGTTCATAATGGAAACAGCTGCTCAACCCTAACTATAGCGGGTGCAAGTATAATAAAATCTGCAGGAGTTCACATTAACAATGGCGTCCCCTTACACTCTTTCCTGTTACCCATCCATTAAACGAGCAACACTCCTTAATAGAAGGAAAGGCAACAGGCTTTCTTTTCCCCTACAAACCTGTTTCTTCCCCTCAATAACAAGCTAAGCAATTTATAGGTGACGAAGAGTGCACTCCCCAACATTCAGATCTCTTTCAGCAGGGAATGCTTAGGGTAGGCTCTCCAACGCCAGCATTACACACAAGTGACACAACACTGGGGGTCATTCTGGGCAAGTATTTCTTGTTACAGGATGCACAAGCATTGCCTGTGACACATATCTGACAGCCTGATACTTGTGCTAGGCATTTCCTACTAAATCTCAGCACCAGCTTAGCTCTTCATTCTTTTCCTCTCTCTGGGGGATACTTGCAGCATTTTCATACACAGTTCATAGAGCCATAGAATAGTTTGGGTTGGAAGAGACCATAAAGATCATCTGGTTCCAACCTTCTTGCTATGGGCAGTGACACCTTCCAACCTGGCCTTGAACACTTCCAGGGATGGGGTATCACAGCTTCTCTGGGCAACCCGTTCCAGTGCCTCACTGCCCTCATAATGAAGAATTTCTTCCTAATATCTAATTTAAACTTACTCTCTGTCAATTTAAAGCCATTGCCTCTTGTCCTCTTTTTCTGTTTTGCACGTTGCCTCAGTGAACTATAAAAGTCAAATAAATGCTTTGCAGACTACGTATGTGGGTATGTAGTGTGACTTCTGCATTATGATCAGGTTGCTCCCTTTCCCTAAAATGGCCCTTAATTTTCCATATGCTGCTTTCTGTACCCTGTCTGATTTTCAGCAGGTTATGAAGAGAATTGTACTCCTTGGGGACACTGGCTACCCAAGCTGCAGGTTCTGAGTGTGAAGTACAGTAACAGTCGAGGGACAACCACTGACCTGCCTCCAGCTGGGACAACATGAGGCTATAGGTCTACACTACCAGGCATCAAAAACAGGCCAGAAGTTCACAATGGTAACAGCATCCCTTTAACATCCCTTTTTTTCTTTTCCAGTAACTAATGGGATTTTTTTCCATAACAGTCACCAACAAATAGTACATTAAGCATATTATGGCTCTCAATGACGCAATAGGACTGCCTCCCACCTATCCAAACAGTTCACTCCATGGCCAGGGTACTTGTGCAGCCAGATATCGGAATCTATAGAAACCCAAAGTCTTCTACAGAAGCTTACTTTTTTAATGCAGCTAGGCTCAGGACAGAGCTATCAATAACATTGATTTGCAACAGAAATGTTAGAAAGTAAGCAACTTGAAAGAAAGGAAAGGCACTTGCCTCCATAAGTGAGTAGAAGGGAGAGATCAAAGCTTGGGATGCCAGACACAGCTTGGAAAAAGCACATCATGTTTGCTTTAATTTCCTTTAGCTCTATGGGTTTATGTTGGGACTGTCACAGAAAAGAATGTCAATCTTATCTCCATAGCCACAGTCCATCTGTAAATAGTCACACCATAGAGCCCAGTAACAGGTAAGAAGGGTTACAGATTTGTTAAAATATTTCTTCTCATCAAAAAGAAACCTTGTCTTCTGACTCACAAGCCAGCAGCCTTCCAGACTCACATTTGCTATCTTGCAGAAGTCACAGGTAGAATCTATTTGAACAGTATTTTTTCTATAAATAAGAAAACTATAAATTCTCAATCTTGGTACTGGTAATAGTGTCATGTTTATGTTTAACATCAGCAGAGCTAACGGATTCTCTTCTCTGCACATGATCAAGCAAGAAATAAAGTATAATTCTTAAATATTGGCTACGTAGTTAAGAAATAAGTTCAGCTTTGGAGTCAAGTGAATGTAGGAAAGAAATATTATGGAAAGTGGGTTCGATATCATGCACTCTCACAAGAAGCCTGAAGAAAACATACACATATACGAAGGGTACATGTCAAGAGGTTGGAGCCAGACTCTCTTCCATGGTGTGCAGTGACAGGACAAGGGGCAACAGGCACAAACTAAAACATGGGAAATTTCATGTGAACATGAGGAAAAAGTTCTTTGAGGGTAACAGAGCACTGGGACAGGCTGCTCAGAGAGGTTGTGGAGTTTCCTTCTCTGGAAATACTCAAAACCCACCAGGACGCGACCCTGTGCAACCTGCTCTAGGTGAACCTCCTTCAGCACTGGACTAGACGAACTCCAGAAGTCCCTTCCAACCCTGACCATTCTCTGATTCTGAATGAGAGCCTGTAAGACATACTTAAACCCAAGCAGAGGAAGATCATGCAGGACAAATTTCTCAGATTTATAAAGCTAAATGATTCACCTCCCTAAATGCTAGCAAGCCACAGTGTTTATGATTGCCTAAATTATGGTGGAGCTATGAGTCTCTGGCAGAGACAAAAGTAGCTCTTGCCCTGAAGAGTTAAGAATGACAGCCAGCAATACTCCTCTGCATTGCATAACATAAAATTTTTGTTTTTCATACTAGACTTTGTCAGTACTGTCATCATATTATAAAATCTATTAATACATCAGATAATGCTTCTGTTGTATGCTAAATACTAACACTGCTGAGTTTGGTAACTGGTGCTGGCTATGCAGCTCACTATAACACACTCACTTGTTTCCTGCTAATGACCCCAAGCACCATCTCCAAAATTGAGGTAAAACAAACACTGTATTTTCAAAAAGGGAAACAAGGGATACCCTCCCCAGAAGAAACATGGAGGCAAGAGCTCTTCTGACTTCTCCCAGGACAGCCAAGGTCAAGTCATGATCCTGATGCTGGTGTTCTTCTCTGGTCTTGTGGATCCCCTCCCAGCTCAGACTGGGGCACTAGAACAGCAAGGACTCACCTGCAATGCTGGCAGCGTGCACTGTCCCTAGCTTGTCATGAACATTGAGGTTATTTATCCTATTTCTTCATTTTGATCAGCCTTGCTTTCCATTCCTTACATGTGGTGGTGCATACCAGTAGGAAAACACAAGACTCTTCACAGCTCTTACGTCAGTCTCACCACAGGCAAAACACTTCTAAACTAGCATAGAAAACCGTGGCTTTTTATAGATAGTTGATAGGTCACTGCATAAATTACACTGAAATCTACCAGAGCAAATTACTGACTGTAATTATTAATGGTAAAGTATTCAACAGAACGCTTATCACCTTGAATTAATACTACAAGTAAATATTTTTAAATGTAGCACATTTCATACATAGATATGATCATTTTCCCTGGATGGACATCTAGGGAGGAGGTGCTTGGATCCTACAGCTAAAATTAGGCCCTATTTTAAAGCTTGATAAAAGTAGAAAAGTATCTTTTCCTGCATCTGCTCAGGAAGTCTCACAAAAACCTCTTTTTGATGGAACTATGGTTTCTAGGTAAAAGCCCATGGGGCCCAGGAAAAAAAGCTGAAATTCTCTCAGGCTGGGTTTTTATAGGATGTACATGCAGGCTGGTCACATCAGCATCCTGGCAATTTTGCCAATACAAGTAGATATCCCTGACTTTAAAAGACAATTTTCTCAACAATAAGCTTTTCTATCTTTTAATTTAAGTAGCAATAAACATAAAGCACAAAAAGACATGCACATCCTTCAAACTAGACACACCGTTCATAAGAAAAAAAGGCTCTTGCCATTTTCAACTGACAAAAGAAACAAAAAGAGAATAATCTAAGGAAATGGATAAAATCTGACAGCGAGGTGGCAAGTTAGGCTCAAAATGCCCACAAGTTCTGCCAGATAAGGAACTTATGCAATTATCCAAAATGAGCATAAGGCTGTATCTCCATCCCCCTTCTTAAGACCCCCAAACTCTGATGATCCCATCAAGCCATTTTGCTGGTTAATAACAGAAACACTCCCATCAGGAAAAACGCCGTGCAATTTGTCTGAGCAGACCCCATGCAGCCACACAACTTAACTGTCAAAGACTGAGCACTTACAGTAAACCACTGGTAATTAACTCACAGAGTAAAGGAGACATTAAACTGCTGTAAAATCCAACAGTACGAATGCGGGAGAAAATCATAACCTCATCACAGATGCCCTATTGGCCAGTAAGGATTCTGCATTTGCTCAGGTGTGTTATTTAAACAGACTACTGCTTTAAATAATAATTATATATTCTCTATTATAATGCAATAAATCTCAAGAGGACCCGATTTGGAGTGATGCTGAGGGCTTTGTCCCCAGCTACTCTCAGTGGAAGCTGGGTGGACACAGCATCTCTGGATTTGGCCAGTGATATGGACATGCTGAGACATACAGCACAATACAAGTGATTGATCTGTTTTCTAAAGCAGGAAAAGGAAAAGAAAAAAAAGGGGGTTGTTTGTTTCTTGTTGTTTTGTTTTGGTTTTTTTGCAAACCAATAACTAACAGGGCTGCAGTTGGACTGTTTTTTTAAACACTGCCATAGGTGTCTTGATGCATCATTCAGAGTACAATGGCACTCCAAAACCTATATAACCATATTTTTTGTCTTGCTATTTAAAGCACAAGCGAACACAGGCATACACCTACACCTTCTCCAGAGAGTAGATTATTGCAGAACCTTTCTGTCTACTAGACCAAATGTAAAGACTCCTTTCAGAACTCAGAGGTTTACCCAAGTTTTAATACTTAATCTAAAACACTTGCAGCCTAGTATTCAAAAAGAGAGTAAACTTTCTCTGAAAGTCTCAGTGAGACAGCAAAAGATTACAAACACAAACTCCAATCTTTTATATAATACAAGAATTTCCTCTACAGTCTCAGATATAGAATTGATTTTCAGGGTTTGTTTGTTTAAGGAAAATCTTGAGGAAAAATTTCATTTGTTTGACAGTGTGGTAAACCACAACCACGCTTTCTGCAAATTATTTTGAAAACCTGTATTTGTAGCTCGCATATTACCAAATTCAGATAATTAGAAACAATATCCAGTAGTTTTGATAATCCCCCAGCCAGTTTAAAATAAAATGGCTCAATTGGTATGATTTGCTGTTTGATTTTTTTTTTCTAAAACATAAGGTGTTCCATAGAAAACTGAGAAGGCATAAAACCCCCTAAGAAGACAGTCAGATGGCAACCCAAAATTACAATATCTACAGTTAGCTTAAACCTCTGAAATCATAACACTTCCCTGTAGTGCATGAAATACAAACATACATGTTTAAAGATACCATCTTTCCACAACATCATCTGAAAAACCTGCTGTCCACAAGCTATCACTGATGGTGTCTTGGCTGCTTGTGTCTCACTAAGAAAGAACAACACTTAAGTTCTGCACATACCTTGTTTTTAAGTGTTTGTTTACAATCCAGTTATGTGAAAGCTTACTTTTTGGTATTTTATTCCATACTGTTTCCTGAAAATTCTGTTCTTTTCTCAGGCAATATTTTACTCCCATAAGAAGTACAGCTAGCCAGTGGACATCTTCTACAGGTTAAAGCCAGCAGGTGCAACCCTTAGTGGCAGTTTTGTTGGTATGTAAGAACTCTAAATAGATGTAAGTTATATGTTATGGGTGCTCAACTTAAAGAATTACTAAACTCATAATGTCGTTTCTTCTTAGCAGCTCGCTCTGGAGAAAAACCCTCTGGATTTCTCCTTACCAAACACATCATTATCATAATGAATTCATGTCCTAAAGACATTGCATTAAAGGTGCAGCTTGTGCTGAATTCACAGATTTTACACAATACTAATCCACTTGTAAGACTCAACCTCATGTTCAAAATATTCATTTTAAATGATGTCTTGAGGAGAGCTGTTATTCCTGGCTCAAGCCACTGCTTCTCCCATTTCTATCCTCTCCTCAGGACATCTCCTGTGCTTCAGGGTCACTTCTCAGTTGCAGCTTACTGAAGGTCGTAAGACATCCCAGGTACATTTCCAGTGTCTGAAATTAACTGTTTAGTCCTTCCAAGGCACAATTTGATAGAGGTAACAGCTAAAACAGCACACAAGCAATGCCTTATGATACAAATACCTCAAAGTCCTACAAGAGAAATACAAACTCACAGTGCCATATGATAAAGCGCATACATCACAGGTTGAACCTGTAGTATGAATCCACAGATTTGCACACCTGAATCTCTTTACTTAGTAAACATCCTTCACGGTCTCAAACTATGTCTGTCATATGGTTGAAATGTGCTTGAAAAAGGCTGCCAAAACTGAGGGTGTTCAGAGAACAGGTCACCATCCTCTGCATTCTGCTGCCTCAGCAGCACCAGTGTCACTCACAACCCAGGCCACAGGGATTTACACTGGCTGAGTAAAAATACGGCCCAGAACAACCCGCTCACTATGAGATTTACACACCAATGAGCACAGAAATCCATAGAAAGAAATTCCAGACGTTCCCCTGCACCTCTGTGTAAGATGACATGCTCTTTCAAATCTTTTGCTGGGCGACTGCGCATCCTCAGATTTTCCTACTGGGTTCACTTCCATCCACCTCTCTGGTTCATCAGCCGCTGCAGGGCATCTACAAAGCGGTACATGCTGCACTGCCATCAGTGCACTGATGACACCCAGCTCTCTATCTCCTTCCCTCCTGACCCAGACACGGCTGCTGGCAACCTCAAACAATGTCTGGCAGAAATTGGTTTCTGGAATAAGGCCAGCTGGCTGCTGCTCAACCTGGACAAGGCAGAAATAATGCTAATCAGCAGGGGGAAATGCTTCAAGGACCTGGTGAAATTCATAACTGTTCCATCAGTTGAGGGCATTTATCTGGCCAGCATCCTAAGTGGTGTGCAAACGCAAGCACTAGATCAGGATTTAACTTCCTCACAAACTCACCAAGAAACTCACTCACTATTGTTTAGATGCTTGCTTCATTTTGGAAGACCTCATCACCTTCCGTTTCAGTTTGACCGTGAAACCTGCAGCAGGAGTCCAGAGAGATGGCCAAGAGTGCCACTTCTGGCCCTCTTCTGAATGGCACACCAAAAAAATTGCAAGGCTCCCTGGCGTCTGGTACATCCATCATTATATGGCATATGATCATCTGGAAAAATGATAGACACTTCTAAAGGTGACATTCACTGATGCCTTAGATAAAACTTCACAGAAAGGCAATTTACATCCTACCTCTGGAAAGCAGCAACTTGGTTATCTTAAAAATCAAGGAATGTGACCAGATATATTTTTCTGGGTCAAGTCCAAGGATTTTAGATAAATGATGAGTTGCACGCACTGGGACAGATGATCTTTTATCTACTGAAACATTTCATGCTTCTCAGTTCTACCCTTATAAGGGACAAATAAGTCTGTATTAAAACTCCCAGCATTTTGCAAGGGATAGTGACTCAGTGACTTAATTTACTGATTCAGTAGCAAGACATGAAAATTTTGGAACCCTAGAAGAAAGAAGAGATGCAACACCTTAGTCTGTTACCAGAAAATGAAAACCAGAATTAACAGTATTGTATTTTATCTTTGTATTGCACTTCTGAAGTAAGCTCTTGGGGTATCTTTCAAAGCCATGCTGATCACCCAAGTGCTGTTAGAAACTGTTATTTCTCTTTCATAGAATCACAAAGTGGATCAGGTTGGAATGGACCACAGTGGATCATCTGGTCCAACCTCCCTGCTCAAGCAGGGTCATTCTAGAGCACATGGCACAGGATTGTGTCTCTAGTGAGGGAGACTCCACAACCTCTCAGAACAATCAGTTCCAGTGCTCAGTCACCCACATAGTAAAGAACTTCTTCCCCATATTCATGTAGCACTTCCTGTGCATCAATTTCTGCCCATTGCCTCTTGTCCTCTTACTTGGTATCACCAAGAAAGGCCTGGCTCCATTCTTTTGACACCATCGCTCCAGATACTTGTAGACATTGATGAGGTCCCCTCTCAGTCATCTCTTCCCAAGGCTGAACAGCCCCAGGTTCCTCAGCCTTTCCTTGTAAGAGAGATGCTCCAGTCCCCTAATCATCTTTGTTGCCCTCTGCTAAACCCACTCATATCTTTAAAGATCAGCTTGCATGCTCTTTTGCCACCTAATACTGGATTTCACAATGCCATGTGCTATTCCTGGCCTGGCTGCTGATTTTAAGAGTATGTTATGTCTTTCCACTGTTTTTCCTCAATTTTGTACCAATAAAATGGGAACCATAATAATTATTTCCTTCTGAAGAACTAACCCATGGTAAGTGCTGAGAAAACACAGGAGATGTAAGAGCAGTTGTGGCAGACACTCCACACCTATCTACCATCAGCAGGTCAAGCCTTTATAGCCATTTTGACACCTTGGGCTCAGCTGATCTCAAAACAGCCAGGAACATCAGTGGCATAAAGTCAGCACACCACTACGGGGTTTGTTCACAAACTGCTTTTGTTTGCAATGATACAACCTAAATTTGGGGTTCACAACAGAGGGTAATACAAGTGGAATATGATCCATTCAAGCAGGAAGCAGATTTTTTACAGATACTTACAAAAACTCAGCATCTTCATAATTCAGAAAGGGAGTTTAGAAATGTCCAAGACATCCAGCACTCAGGTCAAAATATTACTGTGGATCAGTCAAAACATTTTCTGAAAAGGGGCTTTTGCATAGCTTTTACAAGATTTACCAGTGGTCTGGATTTAAATGAGATGTATGGGGAGGAGGATGCATTTCTCAATTCTCCTTTGTCCACTGGCTTAGTTGCCCCTTTATCAGACACATCTTGTAACTCTTCTCATTAAGGTAATAGCACAGATAAAGAAACAAGAGTGGGACTAGGGCTTGGCTTTACACTAGAGATACCTGACTCAACCTCTCCGTTTAAGACAACTACACATTAAACCAGTCTTGTTTAGTCCATTTCCAGACCATAGGAAACGTGGTAAAACTGTAAGAGGAGGATCTTTCCTAATGAGCAGTATTAGTAGATGGTAAAGCTGCATTTTGCGAGCACAAGGGAAAAGAATGTAGTTTTACGAACACGGTTTGTTTCCTTTCTACAGGTATCTACTGTTAAGCAATCAGATTGATCAGTTTTGCTTGTGTTTGTTGTCATCTTCAAATACATATTTGACAGCGGAGTAAGTCGGTGTTAAATTTGGAGGCTGGTTTTTGGCCAAATTTGCTCTGATCATATCCTTTTAATGCTAAGCAGAGGCGATAAAGTTGGTAAGAGCAGGCAGGTTATGCAAGGCTAAGCAAGTATCTTCAGCACAGTGTGTATGGGACAGCAGTTCTCCAGGGTAACAGACAATAGCTTCATTTAAAAAGGGGAGGGGGAAAAGGGAGGGAGGGAAGAAAGAAAAAACATACAAGGGAAAAAAGCTGTGGAAACAAATTAATTTGCAATATGTAAAAAAGGATTATGAAAGAAAGCACAAACTCTCCTTCTCTGCCAAAAGAAGTGATTTACTGTGTGTACATCTTTGCCTTGTTACAGTTTATTATGGAGTTGGGTAGCGAAAAGAGAAAGAATTCAAATAAGGAGAGGCTACAAAAAGGCTGATTCCCACTGTGAGCACAGGGGTGAGGAGAACATGGAATAATACATGAAAAAAGCAGCTCATTGGAACAAAGTGTCTTGTTAAACCTTCAAAGTCTGTAACCAGTGCTCCTCCAAGCAGTGTAACTGATTGCGCAGCACATAGTAGGAGTTCAATGGTATATATTTCTGACTTCCTTTTTCTAAAAAGGAACACTATACAGCCAAAATACAACAACCTTCCACATGCACCTACATGCTGTGAACACCAAAAAGCAAATCAAGTTGCTGAGCATGGTACATGGCAGTATAACAAGGGGTCATGGGACAAAAGCAAGAAAGAGAACATTTTAGGCTGAACATCAGGGGGAAAAAAGACTTTTGTTGAACTGTGAAAACACTACATGCCCACGTTAAAAATTATCTAGACAAAGCACGAGAAATTACTTTGCATACTACAACTCTGCACTGGCAGAGAGATGGAGCAGAACTAATTGGCCTCTGCAAATCCTAACTTCTTATGATCCTTCATAAAAACAGTCTGCAACAGTTACTAGATATAACAAAGGCTTGCCCTTAGAAAATGAAACTGGGAAAGCAGAACATCTCCTGCAAGCCTATTTCCACTCAGAGCAGCACAACGTGGGAGGTGCAGTTGTTCAAGCGCATTATGTCTTGACTTAAGTCAAGAGAATCATTTACAGTGAATAAACAGAAGTGATACCTTTTAAACATTTTTACCCTTGTGACTTTCTTAGCACACTACAACTTGGGGGAAACAAACAAAAAATCTGTACATTTTCTTTGAGAAGATAAAGAAGTCACTTTGCCTGTCCATTAAATATTTTCTTATTTCCCCACCTATACATTAACTCAGATCCAGTTTTGCCAAATCCAAAGGAGGAGCTGATGTGTCAAGGATCATTGCATTCCAACACATTTCATAAAATACAGCAGCTGGACAAGAAGGAAAGACTCAGGTTAATGATTCCATTCAGTCATAATTCTCTCTTTCTGACAACCACTGGCACACCGGTAAACTGGTGCATCCTGGACAGTAGGTCCAGGTAATGTAGCTCTAGGCTAGCATCTACACCTCTTACCCAGTGGTACTGACCTGGGATGGCTTAAGAGGGACTTTGGAGACAAAAAGACCTGCTCACACCCACAACTCACAGAACATATAGTGCAAATATATGTATGCTCTTCATATTTACAATGTTTGCTTCGTGGATGTTCCCCGTAACAATCAGGGGACGTAGTCTTGGATTCCATTCATTGCAATTTGTCAGAAATATGGCACGTAGATGTCATTGCTATGCAGCTGAAGCCACGTATTACATTAGGAAATAGGGCCTGAATATCTATAACAGAGATCATAAATAAAATGGACTAGAACATATGAGATGAAATTCCTTTCGCTGGTATTGGTATAGGCATGTGATTTCCGTTAGTTAAAGGACCACTGTAAAACCTACTGCAGAGGAGCTGATTTTCTCTTGGTAGTCTTCTTCACTATAGATCTTCAGAATTTGGTTGCATTTGGTTCACGTTATATATATAACATTATATATATATATATGTATATATAAAATACATGGGTGGTTCCAACTCTGTGGTTCTTTTAGTTCCTTATGTGCAGCTGGAAAGATGAGCTTCATCTTATAAAAATATCAGCTTGAAATTCAGTTTTTCAAGATTATCCAGAACAACAAATCTCAGCCTGCCTAATTCTCACAAACACGTGCAACAAAGTTTTACTCTTCATCTGATCAGATATTCTGGCTCATCTCTGTTCTTTTCACTAGTACATACCATCTAATTACCCCACCAAATAAAGCTTCTAGCTTGTTCACTTTGCAAGTATTTAAATAATACAAGAGATGAAAGAAATATGAATTATGCCTTAATAACTGCTGTTTGTAGATGATTTAAAAAAAAAAAAGCATACTGCTGGCACCATTCCCCTGAAATCTTAAACCCAATCCCAAGAAAGCACTAGAGAAAAAGTTGTGCTTCAAGTACCTATGTGCCCATGTTAAATTTAAGAATTGGTTTAAGTACCTTCCCTAGACCAAGGCCCTGAGCAAGTGAAATATGATTTTTCTATTTAAAATATTAAAAAGATACAGGCTGCCCAAGTGTTTTACATTTCTTTTTCCTTCTTGACTTCTAATTCATTTCTGACATACTGTTTCCTTTCAGTCTCTTGTCTGTACCATAAATCTATCTGTAATAATTTGGTACAAGTCACACACTTTACATGAAAATGGATCTTGTACCCTTCCCAGCCACAGGCTTTGAGGGACAATGTCCATAATAAGTCATGTACAAAGTATAGTTTCAGTAACCAAAATCTCTCATTCAGGCACTACATCCCATTGTGTATTCCAATGTATCACATAGACAGATGGAATTAATTCTGCTCCTATTTACTCCAGAGTAAAACAGCAACCTCCTCAGAATGTAAGCAGCCTAATATCAGGAGTAAATGAGATCAAAATTAGGCCATGTTACATGAACCTTGCCTTATAGAAACATGAATGGTATTTATGGTCTTAGGGTCCCCATTATTAAATTAATTAACTGCAGTCACACACATGCATCTTACAAACTGTAAGAAAACATTTGAAATCTATTTTCAGAAAAAAATACCTTCCACTATAACTTCCTTTTTCTTTCAAAGCTTGCACACACCTATCCAGCCACTATGCAAATCTGATCCAAAAATTTGCTGGGGAAAGCAGGAAGATGTTAACTAGGCACTGGATCAGGCAATAACCCAGCAGTTGACACACAGTTTCACAGCACTATCTCAGTTCTGCCTGATTGCACATTATGTCTCTCATCAGACACCTTGACACGCAGGTGTAAACATCTCCATTAAATTATTCAGGAGTGACAGCTTAAGAAGATGGGACAGACATCGTCAGGTGCAGAAAACGTTTGTAGAGTGACACCAAGGATGAAGTTCACCCTTATTTTCTGTAACAGAGATGAAAAGAAAGAAAACCTGAAAGAGTAGTTTCTTCAGCTCTTGATCTTAAGACCCTTGGCATACATATGGCATGTTCACTTCATGCTACTGTACAGGGCCCTTCATATTCTGTGCAGTGGGATAGCAAGCTTTGACTATTCAGAAAACACTGATGAGTAGATATTGACCTGTCAAAAATCAGTTTTATTTAGTTAAGATCGCAATCCTTTTTTCACATCATTAGGAACTTCTGGGGAACACAAAAGCCGAGACTCAGAGCAATGCTTTCCTTTTCCTAACTCATTATATCACTTATTATGTTTTTTTTTAATAATTACTTTTTTTGGCTTGGTTTTTGGGGTGTTTTTTTGTTAGGTTTGTTTGTTTGTTTACAGCACTGCTTGTCAAATTTGCACAACGGTAACAATATGAAGAAAAGCCAGAGAGGCAAACCCCAACTAATTGATAGCATGACCGTGTTTCACATAAACATTCGTTATACATAGTGTTACTGCTGAAGTTGCTGCACTGGCCACAGAGCCTGCAGTTTAGTATCACTGACCTTAATAGCAGGCAGATGAAGAACAAAACTGACATGTCAAGCATAAAGCTAGAGTAATTTGCACTCTTATGACCAGAACCTGAGCTAGCACACAGTGACCATAGATTCCCCAAGATCAATGGTATGAGGTCAAGATTTTTCTATCTCAGTCAACAATTTTTAACCTGAGCACTGCCAGGAAATCAGAGAGAACATTCAGCATTTGTTAAACCACTGAATTAAAACTTCTGAATTGTAGTTTCTGTCATCTTGAGACTCATGTTTAAATCCACATTTTATATTATTAAAGCCCCAAGAAATTAAATTATTTCAGATCACAGTTATTTGGAGAATCTTCTCCCCTCCCTGTTACTGACTTAGAAGGAGTCTCCTCAAACTTGCCTATGGAGTATGCATGCAGGGTTCACACAAACTCATATATTTAATGCCTGTTTTACCCTACAGGATAATATATCCTTTTCTGAGTGAAGATGTGGTAAAAATCGTTTCCTTTCCCTCATGAATTTCTGGAAAGGAAATTGGGGTACCTCGTACCCCTTGGTACCCTTGTCTACCCTAGAGAAGTAGGGTCTGTGTCAAGTCTACTTGACACAGAAGCCAAATAAATCAGTGAAAGCACATCAACAAGATGGGTGTTTGCCCCATGTTAAAAGCATACTGCCTTGTCTTCACTTTGAGGTAGGCACTGTGTCAGCGAATGCTGAATTAAGAACACATGACATGCAAGACTTCTCCATTTATCTAAACATTCCTCTCCATCATTGTGAGCTGCTTCATAGTTCCCTGTCTTTCTGCAAGCGTTCCAGTTTGTCTTTCAGCATCTCTTTGTAGTTCCATGCCAGACCTCTGTATTTCTCTCCCACAGCAGTTCTCCAGCATGCTGCCCTGCTTGTCTCCTCCTCTTTTACGTTGCTGCAGGTGATCTCATCCATTCAAAGGGATTCATTCAGCTATCACACAGCCAGCAAGTCACCTCTCCATAAGTTACCTGTCACTCAACTTCCATTTATCAGCACTTGTTAAATACACTAATGGTGTATATATGTAACAGATGCAAATGGAGAGTTTGCAAAAGACATAACATATGTAGGGCAGTGAAACCTCTCATTTCTTCTACATGGAATCTCATCAAACAGCTGAAATTTCTTTTAATAAATTTACAGAGACCATAAAATCCACAAGATTCAGAAAACTAGTCAGGACAGAGAGACAGGTCTCAGTAGAGAGACTAAACCTGCAAACAGAAAATTTGCAAGATGAAATTCAATTGGGAAAAAATATAATACAACTATGTTTTTACTTAATAAAAAGAAAAAACCTCCACACCACACAAACCTAGAAAGCAGCAATGGGTAGGAGAGACTGAGGGTCAGTAGCAGATAATAAATTAGACATGAGTCCACAATGCAGTCTGACAGCAAAAAAGGTCACCACAATTTTAGGCTGCATATGCAGAGACAGCAAGTAACAGGGAAGTAATGGTTTTTATCTATATTGATCGGGTGCAGTCTACTATGGAAAAAACATGCTCAATTCTGTGTTTTGTGTAAACAAAAACTAATGGCAGTTTGGAGAGAGTTCATACAAAATAGCCACAGAATAGCTTGGAGGGCTAGCAGAACCAACCAAGGAAGATGAAAAGCTGACAAAAAGGAAAAAAAAGAAAAAAAAAGAAAAACGAAAAAACCAAACCAGACATTCTCTTACAAAGGATTTAGCACAGTTCAAGAAGCTGACACAAACTAATTCATTGCTGAGGGTAGGCTAGGCAAACCTGCTCACTTTTGCACCCAAAGCAGTCAAGCCTTACTTTGAGAATTACCAAGTCTAACTTGGAAGGGTGTTAACATTGATGGGGCAATTATTTCCAGAATAGCTCTCCTGTGTTAGTGTCCAGCTGCACCGTGGGAATTGTTTCTGGCTCACACAATAGCTAAGAAAAGCACAACAACGTGAAAGTCTGAAAAGCAGATGCACCAAAGAGTGAGAAAACTTATTTAGCATTGCAAAACAGAAATTTAGTAAAACCTGTGGAAGAAAAATTAAAGAGTAGGCGTGGGCTAAATTGTTGGGCAACATTTCTCAATGCTGAGGTCAGTCAGGATGACCTTGTATTGCCCTACTGCCAAAACTCAATGTGACACAGTAGGGTTTATAGGTTTGAAGCTGCATAACAAGGCACATTATTGAGATAGACAACCAAGGCCAGAGTATTCTGAATGAGTGCCTCAAGATGACTGGTGCAAGCTCCTCCTCGTAACATCCTTAGAGGTAAGATAGTCCTAACATTAAAACCCACAGGAAAGAGATGATTCCTGGTGGCATTAAAAGGCTTAACAACACTGTGCTCCCAGGTTTCTGAGAACATATTGATCACTTCTTGCTCTCTGCTGATCAGAAAGCCTTTAGAGCACCCAGGCCAAGCTAATAAGCTCCTGCAGGAATCAAAGCATACGAGCCTGGACTCTGCTTTGCACTATCCTTGTGGCTCCTGGCTGGGCTCAGGGTATGGGCTGAGCTTGCTCCTGTCTGCAAATCCAGCACCTCACAAAGCAGTAAAGAAGCCAGTAAGTATCCACACAACAAAGCACCTGTGTGAACAGGGAAGGCAAGACAGGGAGAAAAAAAAAAAAAATCAATGCCTCAAGAAAACACTGGCATCTCAGTATGCCATTCACAAGGAAACCCATTCTGATGTAATGCAAGATAGCCAATGGAAGTAAAAGGACTGCTCTTTCTCAATATCCTATGCCATTTACAATCCATTTAGGCAGTCAGTATATTTCAACACTCCTTTTAAATCCAAGCAGGAAGTGCTTACTATTAAATTGGCACAAGTTTAAAAGAGAAAAAAAAAAAAAAAAGAAAAAAGCGAAAGGCAGCATAATAACAAAAGAAATCCCAATCCATCTTTTGACTGAGGTGCATTGCCTTGTTAATTTTGCTGTAGAAAAACAAACCAGTTCTGGACAGCTGGTTAAAAGAAGCTGTTAATTTAAAATAACCTGTTTGTTAATTGCTTTCAACCTTGATCAGTTGGTTTCTGCACTCTGAACCCTAAAAGTGGCTTGAAAAGAATGCATCGAGGGAGTGAGGAGTAATTAATGCAAGCAGGCAGGCATGGCTGGAAGACAAAGGTTACGGTGAAGGGAGGAAAGGTCTAAACCTATGTGTGCACTCCTAGGAGTTGGCCCTGATGCTCTCCCTCCCCAGCCCCCTCCTTTTTCCTTCTGCTGCAGAGCTGCAGCTACAGTTGGAGCCCTCTGCCAAAGCAGGGGTGTCCCACTGCTGCTCAGGCACTCTGCCACTATCAATAGAAAAAACTTTGCAGGCAGTGGCTGCAGCAATGGCAGAAGCAGCAAAGCAAGTGCTGGGGTCATGCCCATGCTGTCATGCTGACTGCCCTCCCTCCCTCCTTACTCTGTCCCTCTCCTCACTGGGAGCCATGGTGGACACCTCACCAGGAGTCACAACACCAGCCCCCCTTCCAGAAAGCTTCCCTGGCCAAAAGATGTAGAAGGCTCCCACCAGCTCGTGGGTACTGGGGAAATATCCCCCTGTGCCCCAGAACCCCCAAAACGCAACCCATGTACACATACAGCTTCTACCAGGCCTGCACAGGCAGAAACAATGATTTTCTGTTTTCCCAGCTTGTTGATCTCCAGTCACCAGGGCAAGACTGCCCTATGACCACCTTCAGGGAGAGAGACTGCAAGAAGAGTGGAAAGAAAAGAACCCTGGAAATTAGTCACTCGTTTTACAAGCTGCCTCAGCCTGGTTTGCTGTGTGCTCAAAATAGCAAAACAACTGACCTGTGAGTTATTTAAACATGAGTGTAACATTTAGAGGCACAAGGCAGGGCACACACAGATTTTATCCAACTGATGTCTGCCTGACCCCTGTGCGTCCTCAGGTGACCCAAGCACACACAGCCACTGTGGCCAGCAGTTCCCCTCCACTCTCTCCACTGCCTCCCTAGATGCCAAGCAAGAATTTGGCTCTGGTTCACACTGTCTGAGGGGGAAAAAATCTCACACAGAAGAGCAAGCAAGGCTAACAGGAGCCAGGCTTGTTTCTTTATAACAAACATGACATCGTCCTCAATAGATTCTCATTCTGGCGGCAGACTAGTGCATTTTCCGGCAACAGTGAAGCAGTTGCACAATATTTAGAGCAATATGGGAGCCACATCTCTGAAGCGGATCTTCCAACAAGATCTATGTGCTGGGACCCACTGTGCTTCCAGCTTGCAAGGGACACTGAAGACAGCTGTGTTAAGGGAGGAGTCTGGCAATACAGTCCCTTCCTTCCTCAGCTCCATCCCTTTAACAGTTACCATTATGTTCTGACTTTTAGTCCTTATTAAAATTACATAACCATTAAGGTTGAAAAAGACCTTCAAGACCACAGAGTCCAACTTGTGACCAAATACTACCAAGTCAACCAAACCAGCCCTAAGTGCCATGTCCAGTCGTTTCTTGAACACTTCCAGGGATGATGACCCCACTGTCCCCCTGGGCAGCCCATTCCAATGCTTAACCACCCTTTCAGTGAAAAAATTCCTCCTGACCTCCAACCTGAACCTCCCCTGGTACAGCTTGAGACTAAATCCTCTTCTCCTGTTGCTAATTACCTGAGAGAAGAGACAGACCCCTACCTCACTACAATCTCCTTCCAGGTAGCTGTAGAGAGTGATAAGGTTTCCCCTGAGCCTCCTTTTGTCCAGGCTAAACAACCCCAGATACCTCAGCTGCTTCTCATAGGACTCTCTAGACCATTCACCAGCCTTGACTTCGTGATTTGTATTGCAACAACAGATGCCAAAACCTACATTTGGAAAGAAAGAAAAAAAAAAAAAAAGAAAGAAAAAAGCCTTAATAAAAGCTGATCTCAAGCTTCTATCATTACCTAAGTATAAACTCACCCCAATTGATAAAGATGGGATGCTTAATGTGCCTAAGGAATTCTATATGGCTGTACTGTTTGCAAAAGAGGATTTAAGCAAAACTTAATTTGGGGTTTAAGGTTTCTGAATAACTCCATGTACTACTCTGACCTTTACAGCACACACATACCTTATTCTGTTGAACACTCCCACAAAGTTAGCAATTACATAGATTCCTACTTGTACCTGAGACCTCCAAGCCAGGCACCATCTCAACAGCAAATTCCATGATGCTGCCTAACCACTTCCTATTAAAAGACTTCACTAAAGACTAATAGTGTCAGAGCTACGGTTTAAAATATGGCAGTAATTGCCAACCATGTTTCTAAACACAATAATGTGAAGACTGAAAAGGCAAGCATTCTAGGTGCAGAAGAGATCATGAAGATAATTTGGTCACAGCTCTGTCCTGGTAGGACTCTACTCTGAAATATGTCATCTTCATGAGATTATAGTTTGTCAGCTATAGCATTACAGCACAAAACACCAGCAGAGAGATACTGTTATGCATATATATGCACATTATATATATTCTTCAATCAGCATCATACCCAGTTCCTCAGCAGCAGGAGTATAAAATTTTTTCTTTTTTTTTTCCTAAACACAGCATAGCTCCAGGTTATTCCTCCTCCAGGGACAAGCACATTCCTGTTCTCCCCACACTGCTAAATCCAGTAGTGCCTTAAGAGGCTTTGTCTTAATAATTTTCATCACCATTATTGATAGATGTATTGATACAGGAGGTGGCTAGGTCAGGTTTTAATGACTCTCTGAATGCGTGAGTTATTTATGAGCATCTGCTAATCTGCATCACTTGGGAGAGCTCAGTTAGGTAAAATACACCATCTTGTAACCTCCATATTCTCTCACGAAGAATACAGGCTGCTCCCACTCAAAAGTAGTCCAATACCTGCATTGCCTACAGTGAAATCCCAACTTTTACTGTGCCAAAGGAGGCCAATCACAAGCCAGCACTTCACATTTGCCCCCTCACCACTAATGCCCTGAAACACCCTTTGCAAGGTGTTCTCCAGACAGTTTTTGGTCACATCACGATATGGAAAAAAAACCAGGGCCAGGTGCAGGAAAGTTGTATTTTTTCCAATGCCAAAAATAATTTCTTAGCAAAATATATTTCTGAAAAACTTATACATAACCCTAAAAGGAGTTTCTCATACCTTTGAATCAACATTCTGAGAGCGTAGCCACTTCTAGCCCTTTTTTTAGCTTCCAGGCCAAAGTGAGCAAATGTGGACTTCCATTTTACAGGGGAGGTAAGCACCAGTCACCTGATTCCCACAACAACTGCAAGCTCTCAACACATCTTCCAATTTACTTGCTGGTGTTTCTGTCTCTTAAGCTACTGCCAAGCTAACTCTATCAGCAAAGTTATCATGCAAAGGCATGTGGTCCATTAAAAATATGAGTCACAGAGTTGCAGGGTGATGTCACATCAGCTGCCCCTGATGATAACTATCAAAATTTAGCACAAGCTTCCAAAACACAAACGCCTTGGCTCTGATCCCATTTTTATGAATCTTCTTTTACGATTAAACCATCACTGTAATTGGCACTGGAAGAGCGCTGGCAGTCTGCTGTGGTCGCCTTCCCTGCAAACCATGTTTGTGATGCTCATCTCTGAATGATGCACCGTGTCTGCCTGTCTTCAAATGAAAAAAAATAAAATGGTATGAACAGCGGCTGGCAAGCAGACTGGTCAGCAATGATTCATTCCCTGGCAGCCATGATGAGAGCACCATGAGCTAAATTCAGCCTTGGTGGAGGTGGGTATTTCTCCATTTCCTTTCACAGCATTGCATCCATGTTACATCAAGTGTGAAGTTTGCCCCTGTATATTTAAGAAGGTATAGTAACTGCCTTTTACTTACTACCACCTTTTACAAGCGCTACACTCTAGTTTGGGCAACAGCTTGTTAGTGTAGCTGGAATTGCATTGTACTCCATAGGAAGATGGTGAGGAGCAGACAGGGAAGGGGAAGAGACAGAGGGAAAATGTATCTTGTGTACTTAAATAGCTGGGTTGTCGGAGGGGAAAAAACCCATATGCAGCAGCAAAAACACACCGGTGCCTAGGAGCTGGGGAGACGAATTTACACACTTCACATTTTCTAATTTCCCTCTGGATAAGAATCATATAGTTTATCTAGCCTTTTAGGCTGTGGAAAAGGGGGCAATACAAGCTTTTGAACACGCTACCACACATATGCCTGCATTACAAAACCTGTCTTTTTTCTTCCCCCCAAGCACAAACGGTAGATAAAATTAAAAAAATTAACCTGGCATTGATATTGTGGCACACAGGGTACTAAACATTTGGGAATTTGATGAATTTCTCAAATAGATTAGAAGTTAGCATGAGGCAAATGAAAACAACCTTCCCCTTCCCCCCACCACTAGATAGAGAGCAGAAGGGAGAAAGGGGGGCAATCTTAAAGGTTTCTCCTCCCCTTTTGTTGTCCCATTCCCCTTTCCTGATATTGATATTGCTCTGCTTTTTGATCTCTGCACTTCTTTGTTTTGGCTTCACAGGTATCAAGGGAAAATGGCTAGCAGTGAGTTCTGTAGCTTTTCCTGCACTACAGCCCCTCTGGCTTAGCCAGCTGGATCACACTGAATTAGTCAAGTACTTCATTATCTCCCTTCTCTGCACATTTAGCTCCAGGTAATAAAATGCCCAAACAAGAGAGCCAATGCCTTCTGCTGCACTGTCTGTGAAGTTTTGTTGTTTTGACCAATTCTGCATATCAGCATTGTGCTATGGGAGGGCATCACTTTTCATCCCTTGCCTGCAGTGCTTCCCAATCTCCATTTAGTCACAGCAGTTAGCTAACCATGTAGCTGTTGATAACATAGCACAGTTTTGGAGCCCCTCAGCCCTCAGGAGGTCTGGGATTTCTCTTCCCAGTGTGGGCCTACAGGAGGAGCGGCAGTTAGCTGGGAGAGCCAGACCAATTACATGGTGAGGATGGATGTAGTGCTACGGATGTGAGAATTGCTCTTATTAGCAGCTAGTGGGGTAGGAGCTGTGCAGTAGGGCATTTTCTGCAGTGGTGAACTGTTAGCCAGATATCTAGGTCAGGTAGGGAAAGCCATAGACTGAAATCTAGGCAACTGCTTTGCTCACCCTTCTGTCACGAGGCATTGTGCTGTGCAGAGGAAGAGTTTATTATTATTGCTGGTTTTATTTTTTGTCCTGACTCATTGCAATATAAAGGCAACTTCTCTTTTTCATTCATATTCTTCAGAACAAATGCTTAAAATCCATTTTAATGCATTTTTTTTTAAATACGTTTGTCTCCTCCCCCTGCTCCATGGGATATTCCCCCCCCCCCTTAAGATGACCTTTAGTTAAAGCCATAAACTAGCTTGAGGCAATCTCTGGCAGCTCTGTCATGTGATGGGCAAAATGGGCCATATTTAAATCACATGGAAGAGAACAGGAAGAAAGAATCTAGTTCACCTCTTCAGTATTTAGCTTTATTCACAATGGCCCGTGCTGAAAATCTTTAAAATGTTATCTATCTGGGGGAAGGCATGTGAAAAATCCGCACTGGAAAAAGGTCTAAGTTGAAATATAATTTGAAAGAAATCAGTTTCCCCTGTGTGAATAAAAGCAAAGGAACTGAAAAATAAGACAAGATATGCATTTCTTTTGGTAGTCACCTTTCCCCCAACCTTGTCCCATCAAGTTCTCCAAATTTCTTGCCTGGGACATTCAGCTCACAGGAAAGTGGGGAAGGAAGAAACATCTGAACAAAATTCCATGCTAAGGCACACAATACTAAAGAAATACAAAGTCACTATAAAATCAGGAGAAAAAAGCTATATATGCATATTATAAATTAGATTCACAGTCTGCTGAAGTAAACAGCTGACTCCTATTGATTTCAGTGATCTGTGGATCAGTCCTTAGCGACAAAGAGAAGGCTCTCACGACAAAGGTCCAGACTGCAGCATTTAGATAAAAATATTAACAGCAAAATACTGCTAAATTAATCCAGTTTCTTTTGATTATTGATGTCCTACTGTTTTCTGCCTGAAACAACATACACGATGCATCAGTCATTTATAAATTATTCATTCACAGTTATTTTGGCAGCAGCTTCCTTCCATTTATCAACTGATAAATGTACAGGAGATAAGAAGGGTAATTTTATAGCCCCTTGACATTTACCTTTGACATGATTTCCATATATAATAAGGTAAAATATGAATGGCATTTTGGAGATTCCAAAGTCCATATTATAAAGCTTCTCTGTAACTTCTGTATCCACATCACTCGAGATGCGTGAACCAGGCACATACAAACCTCACGTACACACAAGTCCCTCCGAGCTTCCTTCCCAAGTATGATTTCAGCAGCCCTGAAATGTGCTCCTTGTGCCACCAAATTGCAGGGCCTTTTTACGGCTGCAGTGGGAAAGATTATGGTTGACTTCTGAGGCTTGGATAACATCCAAAGAGCCACAGCTCTGGGGACTGTTGAAACCATGAGACGTAGCCAGGTCAAGAATTTACTGTTGCCTGGCCTTGTTTCTAGAGATCTTGTCCATATTCCCACACACACAGTTCTTGGGTCTTTCAGATTTTTGCCCAATATGAGCAAAAGTGTAATCCCATACACTCAGTGAAATTATATTTTATGCATCCTGCAGTTAAAGGTGGGGAAAATCAGGAAAATCAGACATTCAAAGACCACATCTGTCTCTCTGTTCATACTCATCTGGACTTTTGTTGGGTCTGCAACCCCCTGGGCTATGGTACCACAGCACACTACATGCTGTTGCCACACACCATCAGAAGTGTGAGCCACTCCAAGCAAAAAAACAAAACCCAAAAAAATTGAATCACTTCCACCCTAGCAAGGAATAACAGAACCTTTGAACAGCATCTGTCCTATTTTTAACTCTAGCCTTTGAAAAAAATTAAAGACAGACATAATCTTTTTTTTTTTAATTTAAGAGGAAAATAAAAAGAAAAACTACATACTGTTTTAAAATAGCAGAGTAGGAATAAATTATAACAGTACCATTAATCCCACAATCTACAGAGACTACCAAAATCCTCCACACATGATAAAGTACCAAGAGACCACTGTGAAATTTGTATGCCACTTCTACAGGTCCTATAAGTATTGCACATTATGCATCTAGAAGTAATTACAGCACAGCCAATTAACTGTTGACTTGCTCTTGCCCTGTAATTCTAGACAGTATTCTTTGTGGAGTTGTACTTTCAGGAGTAATATTATACAAGAGACATTAGCCACTGGTTCATACCTGCACGTACTTCAATAAAACCCATTACTGTTCATTTGCAAGACACTAAGCACTGCACAATACCTAAAGGACAGAAGATGGGGAAATTTCAACTGAGATTAAATTGGCCGGGACAGATTTCAGAAATGAAAAGAAATTTTTGGCTTCTGGGGTTGTAGCGCAGCTTGGTCACCAACAACATCCATGAGTGTCATCAAGGGATACTTGTTAAGTGGTCACATACACTCCAGCCAATTCCCCCACACCAGGTGGTTTTGTCCACACTGTCCTTGAAAAGTCAAGCTCAACAGTCTCATGCTACTTGCTGGATGCTGGCTGAATTATGGTCTAATTATTTTTTTATAAGTGCCAACAGATTAATGTATTCTACACTTAGGAAAACAGTTCAACGACAACAGCCCACTCTCAGAGACACATATAGCTTTCACATTTATGTCTAGGATGGAGAAAACAGGGAAGTAAAGGTGGAAAGATGTGCTTTCTGTCATCAAGCCATTATAGATATAATTCAAGTGTTATTACTATTATTTATTCTGAAGAAAAACTAACATAACACAAAACTCCTGAGATTTGGTTGAAGTGTTAGGGGTTATTCAAACTGAAATTCTTACTTAAGGCTTTACATCTGGGGACATTTCTTACCACAGTTTTTGTGCTGGTGAAAGCTGCTGGACTGACAACTCTGGAGGCAAAAGACTTCCCTCTCCCCAAGGAAAAGGGAAGTGCAGACAGAGCTGTGCACCTTTTCTGCAGCAGGGCAGTGAGAAGCTCAGGTCTATATACACAGATTACTTTGCAGGACTGGAAGCAGTAACCTAGGGCTGGAAGGTACCACTTGGGTCATCAGACTCACAGATGTAAAGGTTAGAAGGATCCTCTATAAGAAGCACAATTTCCCAAGTACCTCACACGCTACACAACACCTGCAATACCTCTCCTCCCTGCATCCCATAGTAAACACAGAGATCAGCTACAAGTGACCAGGTGCCTCAGAATAAAACTACCTTTTGCTGAAGTCCTTTTCAGGACTTAGCCCAGAGAGAGTTTATTTTCAGTCTTACTACACCATGGTTCATGCTTCCATATTTGTTGGTTTCTTAAGTAAGACTTAAGTTTTATTCCAAATATATGGCAAGCCCCAGGGCTCAATTCAGATAAGCATGCTTCTGTTCCGGTGCCAAAAAAAACATCCTTTTTTTTTTTTCTTGCAGCCATCGTAAACCAGTCACCCTAGAAAAACCAGCTCTTTGTTCTTGGGGAAACAACTATTGTCAGAATATTTTACATGTAAATGAAACATGGGAGCTCATCTTCCTCTTTTATTTGTCATTGCAAGCTTTCCCCATTTACCATTCTGCTCCGATTTTCCCATTTAGCAGTGTATGGAATCTGCAATAGTGCATATTGTAATATGCAAATTGTATATAGCATTTTGGTGTCAGACACACTGAAATTAAATCAAATGGAAGAAAAAAAAAAGAAAGAGTGTAATAAAGGTACCTTTATGGCCTCAAGCTGTAGATAAATTGTGGTCTGTGGTAGTTAAACAACAGCTGTTCAGATTTAAAACAAAATTATGATAAGGATCCCCAGAAGATAACACCTCTTGAGGTAACAGCATTTACCTAAATGCATCTGTTAGCAACAAACACTGTGACTTAAGACTGTTTATGTGATAGTTTATTCCCATTTGTTTTCCTTCTCCTCCCCCTACTCACATTGTTTAGCAAGAACGAAACCTTCCACAGCAATACCAGCCTTGGGGGTCTCCAAGCACCTCTCCACCTGCCTTGGAAGGACAGACAGCCTTTCCCAGCTGCCCACAGGTGGAAGCAGGCTGCAAGCCCTTCATGCTGGTAAGTGCAAGGATTATAGAACAGCAAGAAAGCAAATTGCTACAGTTAAAGAAAGAAAACAGCAGGACTAACACGTTTTAGTAGGGGTACATACACTGAGACTCAGCAATCTTTATACTCTTTGTGAACAGCAGTTCTTTAAGAGCTTTACACCCAATAAAATTTAAACTTTTATATATTTTTTTTCTCTGTTTATTGCACTGGGGGTTTTATTGCAGACATGTAGCAAGCCACCCATATGGAATTTCAGCAAGTGGCAACCATGCTCAGTCTGAGCGCCTCTGATCTGCCCAAACCAAGCCTCGGGTCAGCAGCTTCAGGAAGGGATTTTTTGTGCTGGTTCATTTTGTTCCTTCTACCCCTTCCCACTCTCTCACGGCTATATTGCATCACCCATCACGTTAATAAAAAATAAAATAAAAAAAAAAAGGAGGAATCGCAACAAGAAAGAAACAGCAAAGGATTTTAGCGTCAGTCTCATGGTGGGAAAATATCTGCTGGGGAGGATGGGGAGATTCCAGTACCCAACTTTCTCCCTGCTCTCCTTCCGACATAGCGATGCTGGCAGTAGCATGGGGCATGCTGGCAGTGACAGCCTCCATCCCAGCCACTGCCCCCAGGAACACCTACATACCCCTCAGCAAGCATGAGTTTAGCAACAGTGATTCATCATTGGGAGAAACATTAATATTTTACCTTAGTTACCAAGTGCACCCGTTCAAACTTTTATCTAAAACATTCTTTATCATCTTTTCATTAAGTTCTCAAGAGCTAATGGTTTCTGAGTTCCCGGGGTAAGGATGATGTTCTGAATAATGAAAGCTCATTATTTCTCCACAGAATGCTTGTTAATTCAAATGATGATATTAAAACTATAGTAGCCTTTAGCGCTGGGGTGATTTCTAGCATACTTTATCATGTATCAATATATACTCTGTTTGTCAAAACTGCCCAGGGCTGGGGCTGACATTCTCTCTGGAGGAGTCTAGTGCTTCAAGAGGCACTGAATACACCAAGGTGACAACTTGCAGAGTTTGCGCCTCTAGGAAATGGAAAGATGAAACTTGAAGTGCCATTGTCCCCCTTGATTTCCTTATTAGTATTCATAAAGAGACAGTATCCTCCTCTTTTTCTAGTCCTCACAGGCCTTTCTTTTGAATGAAATAAAAGGCACACACACACACCAAAAAAAAAAAAACACACATGCACAAATTTTACATATAAAACATACCTCTTTGTTCTAATTTAAGTAATCCAAAATGTGTTTCTGGGGTTACAGGTAGGCATGCCTATTGCCTAGCCACAATAAATTCTTTAAAAAAAAAAAAAAAAAAAAAAAGAAAGAAAGAAAAAAGAAAACAAAAAATACACATTTAAAGACAACAAAAAGACATTTTTTGCACAATACTGGTTTTTGCATCTCCCTTTTTTCCCCTTCACCCTACTCCACATAGCCAGGCTATATTACCCAGCAACTTAGCTAGAAGCTCCCTGACATTACTGCCCTCTTTTCAGCTTTGATCACAGAAGTAACATAAATGTTGCCAAGGCCTCGCTCTCCCACAGTCGTGCCCCCTCCAAGAAAGAAAGAAAAAAAAAGAAAAATCTCCATCCATACGGAATCCCTCAGTGAATGCTAAAAATATAACTGCAAAGAAAAGGACACCTAAAGTGGTCAAGAAACATGTTTCTTCAAATAACATTACGTTTCCTGTGCAAGGACTCCTTCTCCCACCTCCTGCAGCCTGCATAAATATGCACGCCCTTATCTGACTGAAAATTATATCATCACCTCCCATCAGGTGTTCTGCAATAGTGAGCTCTGGCATGGAAGGGAATAGAAGATGCTCGGAGACTCCAAACTGGTCTCTAATCTCTCACTGGTATCAGTTGTTTCCCTTAATTCTCAACAATGTTAAAACTGAAGGTTTGTAATTGAGCAAGCCCCTCCTGCCTCCACCCAATCACTCGGCCCTTTCTCCTTCAGTCTCCCAGAAGGAAATGTAATTCTGAGCATCACAGCAGCCCTGCCGGCTGCTGGGAGCAGCCAGGTCAGCATTCACGTGTGCTACAACACACATCTCCGCACCATCCTGGCGTAATTATCTCTCTCGTGAAAGATTTGCTGGACTTTTGCCCACAGGCAAAAATAATGAGAATATGGTAAACTTTTTCCAGCTTCCCCTACTAGCCTATCCTTAGAGTAGGAATTAAATATTAATGTGTTTTAAAACACCTAACCGGCTGATATTTTTCAGTTTTGCACAGATGTAAGACTGAATTGCAAGTTTATTTATGCTGCTTCTCATTCTCAAGTAGAAAATACATGTGAAAAAAATTTTTTAGCCCTGTTACACAGGCTTACAGAAAGAGAAGGACAACTGCCTGATTTAAGCATCCCTGTTCACCTGGGGGTATGCTGTCATCTCAGACACATCCCAGCAGTGTTGGTCTCTTTTGGAGAGCCCCGAGGCTGGCACAGTGCTCAGCCCGTGGACACTGCTCCTGCCTTCCAGAGGTGGCTCTCCAGGAGCCCCACACCAAGCTAAGGGTCCAGCCATAATGCTGAGCTTTTATCATGCTTAAGGCTCCGTTTATGCCGGAGTCCAAACCACATTAATGAGAGAAGGGGCAAAAGCAGCTCTTGCTGTTAAGGTCCTAACTCAGGTCCCTCAGCCACGACAAGGAGTTTTGCCTGCAATACTGGAACAGTGGTCCCAGAGGAGTCAGGCTGCTGAAGTGCCAGGGGCACAGGTAACAGCACAGATGCCACCAGGTAGGGACAGGACAACACAGCCAGGGAGTGCAGTGAAATTCCACACATCAGCAGTGCTGAACCCGCCACAGCCCGACAGAGCTGCACTGCCCTAGGGGAACAGGGGAGACCTCGGAAGCCCAGACCTCTACTCAAACAAACGATTCATAAGGTAAAACAGGCAGCAAGGCTTATTGTGGTGCTGATGTTGAGGTATTTTCAAACACAACACTCGGACCACACTGTTATCTCCTCCCACAGCCCGCGCGTGCACTTGTGACTAAAACCAGGAGCACAGCCTGGGGGTTCCAGGGGTGCACTGCAAACTGTTGTGAAATATGCTTATCTGGAGAAAATTAATTTTGATAGAAAAATAATTATGCTTCATGGCTTCTCATGGTTTTAAACAACCCATCAGTACAGGGCAAGATTTGTTTCATCATTTTAAGGGAGAAACTACCAGATTTTCAGTACAGTGTTTGTATGGAGGGGAAAAAAAGCTTGGTTCGTTCATTGATTTTACTCTACCTTAATGACATCCTTACCATGCAAAGTCCAATTGACTGGTAGAAATATGTCTGATGAGAAGGGAGGTAGCGAAAGGGAATAAACTCACATATGCCTCTCAAGCTGTTCCTATAGTACTTTCCAGTTGGATCTACAGAGCTGCACAAAAGTTGTGAAATGAGCAGGCTGAACTACCAATTACTTAGTTCTGTGATAAAGGACATGCATTTGTGTAACTGTATGTACATGAGCAAAGTGCTCCACGCTTTCCACACATACATAAACATTCACAGGACATCTTTCCTCTGCAGGGCTGGAAAATATCTTTTTCTGTCTTAAACACAGACTTACTCCATTTAATGAGAATTTTAGAATTAAGGATTTTGACATGCTCAAATTTTCTATCCAAAAGATGGTGAATTTAGGTAGAACACAAAAATTCCAATTTTTGTCCTGAATCTGGACTGGATCCAGCAGCTTTAAATTTACCTCAGACATTTTTAATAATCTTAAAAAAGATAAATAATTTTTAAAATAAAAAAAAAGGACAAGTGCCGTTGACAGAGTGCAACAATGAAAACAGTCTGCTTATGAATCAAAGCTAAGGTGGTTCCTGCCACCCCCTTCAGTTTCGGGGTTGAGTCTATCCATTAATTTCTCTTGGCAAACCTGGCATGCTAGCAATACCAGAAGGGAGTGAAAAGAGGACATATATATAGTATAGTAGCACAGAGAAGAAACTGTTTCCCATAAGTTGTGTGGTCAGCAAACTTACTAAACCAAACCTGTGACCTAGACTGGCTTTACTTGACTACACTGAAGTCCTGAGCTTTCAAGGCCTTTTTTTTTTAAGGAAGATTGGCTAAGTGAAAACCATTTGCAAGCAAAGGTTAGGCAAGATCAAGGCCCTAAGTAGTTCAGTAGTCTAAGGGTGACTTAATTTGCAGGGCAGAATCCTGAAAACACTTGTGCAGGTTTCCTTTATGCATTGGCATGCACAGAGCTGTCATAAAGGAAATGTCTCCAGAAACAGAGCCCAGAGAAGCCACCAGTGTTGCCCACACAGCATCACAGTGAGGAAGCGATTACACGACCAGTTTCTGGTGTAACCATTTTAAAAGCACTGCTTGCAGTGGCTCCTGCAGCACTTGCAATGCCAATTACTTTCAGTAATGATAAGTAACTCATTCAAAGAAAAGCTTTAGGAAAAACAAGAGCAGAAAATGAAATTTCTTTTATTTATTTTTTTTTTCACGCTGGTAAATTTGAGCTATTCTTCATTATCAAAATTCCACATTTTGTGGAATTCAAAATTCCCAGATTTGGAAAATCCTAAGACCTTGCATGTCAAGGGGAAAAAAAAAAAATCACACACTGTAAATGCCACAGGACACAATAAAAATCCAGAAAGTCAGCAATAACATCCTGAGAAATTTGTTGGAGAAGCAGGGGCATTAGAAGTCCCAAATTTAACAATGAAAATGGAAGAAAAAATAACAGTGAAATGAAAAGTCTTCCTAAGGGAAGGCATGATTGGCAAACATCTCCCTGAAACAATGCTTAGCAAGTGGCTGACAACCCTGCAACACTGTATGGTGACGGCTCTTCGAGAAAAATAGGTGTTTCTGCAGATGGCCAAGACAGCACATACGGGCTCCAAGCTCCCCGTTCGCACCTTTCCCACAAGTCAAGAGCACCAACAGGCAGATACACCACAGCCCCTTTCATGATAGACCTTGGCTCTGTGGCGTGCTGGACCAGCGAAACTGGTTCTACACGCCCTGGGAAAAAATGACAGCTTCCTTGCAGGCTACACTGATCATAAAGGGTGGAAGAGGCTTCCATGCATGCCCAAACCTGCGTCTTTCAAAACGCCTGCACACCCAGCACGGCAGGGCAGAAGCTTCGAGGAGCACTCCTGGCCACTGTGTGGTTGCTCTGTGGCTCAGCTTGGCATGCAGCCTCGGCCACGTCATGGTCCTCTGCCCGACTCACTGTCCTCCTTGTTGTGCAGCTGTCTGCCCTGCCTTTTGTGCTGCTTCTTCCTCCAGCCCTGCTTCTTTTGAAGCATTGGCTTCACTCTGCAAATGGGAGCAAAGTGTCTAGAACATGGCAAGGGGCCAGCCCTATGTTGCCTTGAGGTAGAAGGAGCCAACTGTTTTTTCCTGGAACTTGCTCCAAATTTCACACCTTTTTTCCCCACAAATGTGGGAAACAAGCAGCAACCCTCTGTAAAAAAAGGGTATTTTCACACATGCAGATAAAGCATGCTAATGCACACTACACTGCTCCACATATTCTCCCCAAACCTGAGCCTTAATCAACTGAGAGCCCAATTACAAAAAAAAAAAAAAAAAAAATCAAGCATTAAATAGGTGGAAACACCATTCCAGCACATTTTGCCCTATATAAAGGCTATCCAAGCTCTTGATACTCCTTTTGAGCCTCTACAAGCCACAGCAGCCAGAGTTACACACAAACACCAGACCAAGCATCCTGGTTGCAGTATTTTCATCAGCATCACTAAACACTGGGGCACACAGCAGTCAATTCCCTAAGCTGCCCTGGCTGCTGGGCAGTAAACTCCATTCCCACCTCACATTCAAGTCCAAAAAAAAAAAAAAATTCATCAATGTTACTGTGCTTTCAGGGGATCCAAAATTTTAAGTCCTACCCTCAGCTCTACCAGATTTCACACCTGACCTCCTCTGTCCACACTGTGGAATACCACCTGGGTCTTTTTCAAGCATGTGAAGCTAAAAGGCTGCTTTGTGCTGGGAAGCACAGAAGAAAGGGAAAATGCATTCATATACATGGTAAGGGTGACTAGACAGAGATACAACATTGCTTCACCAACAGGAAAAAAAAAAAAAATAAAACAAAGCACTCATGCTGGCAAGCCACCCCAAGCTGAACAAACAAACCTCACGGCTGAGTTAACCTTTCCAGAAGTACTGGTCTTAAGTCGGAACTTTACTTGAAAGATTTTCTTAAAAAACTAAAGACAAACAAATGGTACAAGACAGAAAGAAGCAAACCTTGAAAGCCACAAGGTTTGGGGCCCTAGGCTATTCCTCAATATCCCTCAAAAGTTCCAGGCATTTTGCCAGCACAAGAATCTACCTTCTGGTGCATCTTCATTTAACTTTGCTTACATTCAACCCTACACTTTTACAGTCCTCTGACTGCTATCGTGGCTCATGTAAATATCAGTGGAAAACCTCCTCCCTAACTTTTGATAGCCATGTTTTGATTAAATTTTTTTTCTCTCCAAGTGATTGTCAGTGTCAATGGGAAAAATCAGATCATTTTTACACTTCATAGAAAATTTTAAAGTCTGCTAAACAAAATGAACAGGAGTGGAAACAGTACCTGCTGCAAGGGTAGTGGGTGCTTTGAGATTTTTAAATGAAAATGGAAAGCTGTAACGACAGCTGGGGGGAGGTAAGGGAGGTGGAACCCAAACAACAACATGTACATGGATTTGCCTACCCCTCCCCTGCAACACACAGCACGTGAGCCTGTATAATCCATTGATGTGAAACATCAGCAAGGGCAGACTCCTGAAGGATTTACATAGGTGTGGCCACAGTATAAGGGATAAGGTTAATAAATAGCAGTGATAAAAGAGCAGGGAGTGAGAAGGCACCCAAAGAAGCAGTTCTATCCCCATCCTGCATCACACACACGGAAAGGGCCAGCAGCTTGTCCTTCAAGATCCACTTCAAGGACAAGTAACAACCCTTGCATTTTACCAAATATGAAAAGAGGGAGCAAGATGGTTTGCCTCCCTGTCTTGTCCACAGGCACACCTGTCTTCATCCCAGGCCCTGAGAAAGTCAAAGACCGGGAATTTGGAAGGGATGGATCTGTAGACACCCAGGGACATGCAACCCAGGTAGGGTAGTAAATTTGTGCTTCAGTTTTGAAGAGAGATAAAGAGGAAACAGTAAGGAGCAACTATGGCAATAAAAGCCCATTTTGTGTAAAATTTCCACTGAGATTTCCAATAATTTCTTGGAGGGAGCTGGGATTGTCTTTAAATAAGAACCAAGTATATTTACTTTGGGCCAAATATCTCCACCTTAGCACAGGATTTTTCACAGAAAGGTTGCTCTTCAGGGTTTTTGTGGTTTGGGTTTTATTATATAGGATTAAATACATCCTTTATATGTAAAGACAAAAAAATGTTTTCCCCTTCTAAACCAGATTAACCCTTTTCAGTTTTATATTTAAGTGATATCTCAGAAGGAAAAGCAAAGGAACTGTGGCTTTCAAAGGAATAAAAAGCAATTCATTACAAATATCAAGCAAAGCCCACTCTACTTCAGGAAAATTCTCACATGAGCTGAAATCAAGAGGACACAACTGGGAAGCCAATATTGATTAAACAGATCACTGGAAATGACCTAGGTAAGGAAATTCTTGGAACATGGTAATGGAAGTAGTAGATCAAATGTGAATAAGATAAAAAGACCAGAAGGAAGCTAGACCATTAGCAGTGCAAATGGGTAGTTCAGGAGTTAGAAACTCTCCAAGAGCAAACAAAAGTAAAAGTTATTGCAAAATGGAGATTGCAGCCCTAGGGGCAGTCTTAAAGCTGATGGGATTTAGGTGATATCATTCATTTACATTGATGTATTTTCTGCAGTTTATGGAAGAGATGGGAACTGCAGAAGATACACAGGACTCTTACAGAAATTATTTGTGCTTATGGTTTATGATAAAGGATTGTGCCATCACTTTCTTTATATGGACATACATACAATCAACACAAGAAGAGTTACTGCATGGCATGTTTAGCAAGCCTGGAGTATATTCAAAACAATTAGAATTTCCAGATCATTGGAGCACTCAGAATCTAAAGATTAAAAGAGGAAGATCAGGATTTTCGAAGCTTCTTAGACATTCAGAAATGTTAAATGTCTCTTTCAAAGCACCTTAGCAGGTAAATTACGTAATCCTCACTAAGGTCAACAGAGTAAGGTGCCTGACTCCAAGGCACTTTTGCAATGCTCTCAGGCATAGGCTGGAAAAATCTAAATCCTGTTGCAGATCTGGCCTTGGGTGCCACAGATGCAAAACAGAGCACACTCTCCTATTATTTGCCTTCACCTAAGTGCATTTAAGGAAAAAAGCCCAACAGGTTTGATAAGTGGAGGCTATAGAAGTAGTACCAAGCGATTTGGTCAGTTTAAAAAAATAAAAATAAAAAATGTAACAAAAAAAAACAACTCTAGGAGACCCCCAGGCAGATTCAGGGGTTTTTTTCCCAGGAGCTCAACAAGGCTGAAGGGGACCATGGGTCACTTTCCACCGTGAGCAACCTCATCCCAGGGAGCCAGGCAGCAGCCTTGGCAGAGGCACTTCCCTCACCCACTGCCTGCATTTTATGACTGCTCACATAATTGCCCTGCAAGAGGTGCCAGATTGCAGATAATAGCTCCTCTAAATTCAGGTGGCATACGTGCAGTCCGACAAGCCAAGTTTCTCTGGAGCTGTCAGGGCCTGATTTTTTGGGAAGGCTGCGTAAGTACACGCTCAAGGAGCACCTACGCAGCACACGAGCTGGCCAACCCCTTTCTCCTCCCTCTGCCTGCTGCAACATATCAGGCCCACCTGCGGCTGGGAAGAGCATGTTACCAGTCTTTACACAAAGGCTGGCTTGCTTTCCACAGTGCTTTAAGCCTTGCATGGAGTTGGGGAGGTAAAAAATAAAGCAAGTAATTTAGTAACAAACGTGCTGCAGAGTGACCAAGCCATGTGCAGCACTGTCAGTCTTTCTACTTGCAAATGTTCTTCTTTCAAGCATAGTAATTCAGCTGTGATAGTATTTATACTACATATGTACAATATTTAAATATACCCTTTAATAATGCTTTTAATTTCTACATTGTTTCCTATCTTCTCTGCATTAGTCTGCAGTGCAACCTGGAACAGCTGGGAATATCTGCAGAATCCTGCAATTTCACCTATTTTCCGTATCCAGTACAATAATTTGCGTGCTGCCACAAATGCAGCAACGCAAAAGTTCCACTGTTAAGGTCTAATTAGGGTGCCTTAGATAAGGTCTGAATAAATTCCAGTGTAGTAAATAACCAAAACTAGATGAAATAGCTATATCCCCCACATTTTCCTTGTGTTACAGTGCAGTTTGGATCACAGCCTGATTCAAGGTAGAGAAAAGAGGATCAAATGCAGCTGATTGGAAGGACAGCAAAGCATATGGTGTCTATCAAATGATTAATTTTCAACATTAATTTTTAATCATTAATTCCAACTACTTTGGATGGAAGAAGCAAGTAACTGCCAAGTTTAGTTAATTTTTGTTTTTAATAACTACTTTTTTTTTCTTAAATTGTTTCTACCATAGTAAGTAAGCCACTTTGTAATCTCAATTAAAAACCGTGTATTCTCATCTAGAATTTGGTTAGAAACTACACAAGCTGTAAAGCCCCCAAGAAAAGGATTTAAATTGAAGTGGAATCAATGGCTAAACAATAAAATGACAGCAATATAGAAGTTGCAGAGGTAAAGTTGAAATTCTTAGTACATATCTAAACAACAGTTGTAGTTTCTAAGCCCCAGACATAATTCCTCACAGCAAGAGGGAAAAAGGCAAGTTGAAAAATAGCGAAATGCAGCTTGTCAAATGCAAAATAAAAACTTCCCCTAGCTGCTGTTTCTGTATGCTGGGAGCATAAAAATAATATATGAACAGGGAATGTGACAACCAAAGATGGCCTCAGTGATTGTTAGAGCTAAGAAAACATTTACTTCTGTGCTTTGTTCAGAAGTGCTGCTGAGTTTACAACGTGTGTCAATGCAACCCTAGCCAAAGTGTAAGTGTTTTCGTAAGGAATCCAATTAATTTGTTTCTCAAACCAGTCCATTACATGAAGCTGATTCAAACCCACTTTGCTCCAGCCAATCTTCCAAACTGCAACAATTATATTTTAAAAAAACCCAATCTAATTAAAAAAAAAAATAACAACAGGCCAAATTAGACTTCCATAACTCCACTGTAAATCCAGTGGAAACCTGGAAATTCCAGTGTAATAGTTTTACTCAGGATCTATGTGCCATAAAGAGAGAAAAACTAGACTATTAAATGGTCTGGCACATCTCAGAGTATGCAGTGTCATGCAACTAGGTACCCCACACATTATTTCCTTTCACAATAGAAAAGCAACAGCATGGTACAAGACAGAACTTTTCAAACTTGGCCACCACCAGTCTGGAAAACAGAGCAATATGGATTTTCCTCCCGGATAGCCACCATTTAGATAGCACTTCTGTTGTATTCACAGTACCCAGAGGTACTCCTTCTAGAGGCATCCCATTCACTGAGGTCTTCCCTGGCATTTCAGACGGAGGTTCATTTTGATGACAGTTTCAATAGAAACTAATTTTCCTGCTTGCTTGACAAATCGCTACATGCAACTTGGTTACAAAGAGGCTGAAATACCTCTTGTTGCTACTGTTGGAATTCAGAAGATAATACGTGACCAAGGATTTCGTGGCTAAGCAGTTAACTTAAAAACATTTTTGTGGGCTAATATTTAGTAAATTAGCATTCTTTGCTACCTAAAGTTACTACTGAAAAAAAAATGCATTCTCTTTAGAGGTTGTATGAATATACATGAATGATATTTTTAAAAAAAAATGTTATCATATCATAGAACCAAAAGTTGATCAGCATGAATCATCCTTAGAGACAGAGTAATCAACCCTCAGACTCTGACAATCCAAAAGATTTGGGGGCAATGCCTATTCACAGATTAGCTAAAAAACCCTTGATGCTTTTCAGATAGCTTGTCGGTAAATAAAACCTTAAGCACCCCTTCCTGACCTTACCTTTCAATTGAAAGCTGTGACACTCCTAAAGCTAGAGCTGGCAGGTGAATTTTCATGCATTGCGTTCAGTTTGGTCTATCCTTTACATTTATGCATTTTCACCCCATGCCTGCCAGACGCTGTTGAGACTGAGGGTGGAAAGCTAACAGCAGGGTCACCTGCTTCAGCCCATGCAGCAAGACACATCCTGCTCTGCTATTAAACCTCCCCATCCTGAGCCTACATGTACCACAGCCTCACCTCCACCCTTGTCCGTTATGTACAACAAAGGTCCAGGAAGCTCCTGCCGGCTTTTTTTAAAGTTTGTTCTGAAGGTTTGGTCTTGCAAGGTCAAAAGGGGGCTTGAAGGCAAACTCAGCCCATGGTCTCAGCTACCAGTTCAGAAACTGAACGTTACTCAAATGCCTCAGGTTGCCAGAAACACACCCTAGTGTTCAAGGGAAGAAAGAAATAAATACTACTGCTTTGCTTTACTAGTCAGGCCATACCCGAGTCCTTCTTTCAAGACATTATCCCACATGACAAAAGGGCACCAGAAAATTAAAATCTCACTGGAAGAGGTAGGTGAATGAGCTGAATTCCTGTGGCCTGGTATCTATGAGATCTTCAGCTCACTGATCTTACAAACTGCATTCACGTTCTTATTCTCCATTATAATATTGTTGATCAATCTCCATTTCAGTACTTTCAGGTGACGATGACTTAATTTGTTAAATAATTACTGCTATAACCAACCACTTTGGGACTCCAAATACCATCATGTCAGCATCATAAGGAATGTCAGTGCTTGTGAAATGACATGTAAACCCTACATCTCCGATCACTTGCAGAGGTGCAGCAGCAGCTTAATAAAGTAAAGAATGTCTTAACCAACAGACATTACCATACAAATACGGGTAGAACCCAGCTGGCATCACAGAAGAGGCCCAAGCAGTACTACTACTATTCATTACTTCAGTTTTACATCTCTTCCTAAGAGACAAACTTGCTTCAGGAAAGTGAACTATGTTGCACGCAGTAAATTTACTGCCTATTTCCAAAGTAATTGTATATTGCTAAATGCCACTCAAGCTCTGCTGACATTCGTTATCCACTCAAGCCACATCTTTCTGAGGTCTATAAAGTTAACAGAATAATTTGATTGACTACCTGGTTATTAATTCAGAGAGCTATGAGTTATTCAAATTTCTTGAATAGATGGAAGCATTTACTTTATTCTAAACTTCATTCCCATTGCTCTGATGAGACAAGTTCCCTCCATATAACATTTTAACTTCATTTTCTGTTGCCACTGAAAGATGTTTCCAGAGTTACTGCACTATTTTGAATTCAAAGAAAACTCAGAAGACATTGCAGAGTTGGGGGGCTTTTGCTTTTTCAGTCTGAAGTTCAGTAAATGCTGATCTTCACTTTAGTTCCATTTTTTTTTAAGCATTTCAAAACTTCTCCTTTGTGATTTTATGTTCCTTCCTTGCAGAGCAATAAAAGTCCATTACAGAGTCTCCAGTATTGAATGTTTTGTGAGTAGTCTGTATATGAAACTATATAAGGGAACTGTACCCTGGCTTATAAAAGAAGCATATTGACACCTCTATATTATTCATGTTTTGCTGAGACAAATATCAGGCTTCAAGCCCGTCCTGCTGGAAGGCAGATCCATGTGCACAGCTGTCCCAGGCACTCAAGCACTTACAAAGTGCTCAAACACGAATAAACCTAAATCTCATTTCATGGAACCCATTGGGATTTGTCCATGCAGGGTTCAAAGGTAGGCGAGGAGGTGTTAGTTATTGGAACAGGTAGGGATATACCAAGAACAGATGATTGCAGGGCTCACTCAAGACCAGATCAAGACTCCTCCAACACAAGCACCTCTAGGCTTGAAGGGCAACCATTTTCAAACCTCCCAAACAACCCCAAAAATCATTCTCAGAAGGGACACAGACACAATATATTAGTCATTAAGCATCCCCAAACATCAAGTATTTAAATAGCCCTTTGGTACTTCAGCTCAGTTGTGAATTACTTGGGGATGACAACTTTTGTAGAGCTCTGTGCTCTTCAGCACACTTTCAGATAGATTCAATCCCTTGGTCTCAGTCACTGAAGCATCTAGAGGAAACTCCAGTCCAAAACAGATCTTCAAAAACAGACAAGTCTCTGAGCATTATGGTCAACAGGCTGCTACAAGGTACAATTATCTTTGTTTCTCTGGGCCTAAGAATCAGAATCAACTTCACTTAAACTGAGTGTAGTCTCCCTGATATGTAATTGAGTAACTGATAACCATCAGGTCCTTTGCCTGGAGAAGTGTCTGGTTAGCTTGCACACATCAAGAGACTGATTTAAAAATCAATTAAAACTCTGACATGGGGCAGTTTTCTCTCAAGGGGTTTCAAATCCACAAAGCTGGTGATAGGCATCCCACAGAACAAAGAATATGCTGTAGCATGGTGGCACAGGCCCCATCACATATTAAGTGATGCACACAGCATTTTGGACAGCTCATGTATTAAATTAAACGTTGTTAGGCTTCAGTGGCTGAACTGGATACAAGCAAGGTATCCTTAATACAGGCTTCCTTAGTATGGATGACTTCACACAGGGATACAACTTTCTAAAGCTTAGAAAATGTTATGTCCATTTTAGTAAAAATTATTTTTTTAATCAAAACACACCATGCTAATAAAGAGTTAATAAACAGTTGACCATAAAGAGCCAGGTGCTTGCAGGTACTTGTGGTTCCAAAAGGAGCATCATGGTGCTTCTGCAATTTAATCTCCTTCACCAATGACATCTGGCAAACAAAGCATAACTTACGTGGGACAAACTACACCAAAAGACAAAGTCAAGCAGGACGTGAATTATAAGACATAGACAAATAAAAGGAGGTGCTTGTACACTATGCAGTGTAATAAAAGAAAAAGAGATAATCTGGAGAGTAACACTGAAAGGCAGAAGGATGAACGAGGAAGAGAAACTCCACAAGCAGTAAAATCATCTGTGAAATGTAGTCAGGCAGGAAGGAGACACTTAGCACCTATAACATAGAAATTCTTGTGGTAGTCCTGGAAGGAAACTTCTGCAGCCTTAATGTCCCCGCATTGTACTGCATACTTAATCTGCTCAGACCTGAAGCTGACAGCGTGATAAATGGTACTAGCTCAAATACCAGACTACAAAAGTATCTCATACCATTTATGTTCTCTAAACTTACAAAAGCTCCATAATCAAGCTTGCTCTAAAGAAATTACTGCTTTTCATGACTGAAGCCACCTTACCTACCAGGCTTATCTAGCAACTTTCAGGTAATATTATATTGAAAAGTATGTTTAATTCTGGTATCTAGTTGATATCAGAGTTTAAATCATGCTACTTAAAATGAAAAAAAAAAAAAAAAACTGATTAGGAAAAAGTGCTTAAAAATAAATGCTTAGGTTAACCAAACAAACTTAGAGGCCTTCAGAAGTGGTCAAGATGGTCACATTCAATTTTTTTTTACACATAAAAGTTTCTGTATAAGAGGATAACCTGGGGCATGCCTACATATGTATCCTTTTAGAATGTGCTGAATTGCACAGAACAGCCAAAATTAGTGAGAACACTTTAGCTCTTCCTCCCATCTTTTGTGTCCTAAATAACACCTTCCAAAATATTCCGGTTTAGCACCTTCACTAGGCAAAATGCACGTTGCAGCGTGCCTTGTCTGGAGAAACAGAGGTGCACCTCAGCCTAACACCGTGTAGGACAGAGAAACTGGCTGCAGCTCCTACGGGAAGAGAAGCCCTGATCTCCTCTACACTTCCTGGCAGGAAAGGATAACACCCCTATCCGGAGAGCAATTTCACCATGTCTTTGCATGCGTCTGTTATCACTAAATCCCTCTTGCCACAAGAGAGAGACTTTAGAAATGAGAAGGGTACCCAGTCAGCTGCTTTTCTCTTCTGTCTCTGGCATTACTTCTGGCTTTATGCAAGTGCTACTTCCAGCTAGATTGGATTATTTCCCTTCCCCCAGTGCTTCCTTGGTTTGGCCAGGACACTAAAAATCCATTACTAACACAGCTTTACTCATTAATCAAGGTAACCTTTTTTTGCTTTCCAAAGTTTCTCATGTTCTTATCTTTGCATAATTGAGCATTTACATTTCAGAAGAGCATCACCTGAGGGAGAGGGGGCAGACTTTGAAAGGTTTGGGGTTTTTTTTCCCCCTTAAGTTTCAAGTTTAAAAAAAACAAGGGAAAAAACAACAAAACCAACTTTGAAAGGGGATGAAGTTAAATTACCAAAGCCCTAGGGCAGAGTAACTTAAAGACTGATAATGTGTAAGAGTTTCTCCCATTCACCACAGAAACTAACATTTCACATGACAGGAAATCAACAAGCAATAGAGTTATAACATTTTGTTCTTAACGTAGGAGTTTCTTATCAAAAGATACCAAACTGCCTCCAAAGCCTTTTTTTTTTTTTTTTGGGGGGGGATATCTTTCCAAGGTAGAGACAACTATTTCTGAATGCTTGTATTGGAAAACTTCACCTCATGAGATCTGACCATTTCCATGAGAAGTCACAGGTTTGATCAAACTCAGGTCACAGGCATGGTCTTAGCAGAGCCCTCTTTTCCTGGGCAAGATGCTCCGTGGGCAGGTGTTCCAGGCTTCCAGAGCCTCAGGCAACCTTACCAGCAAGGTCTAACTTTAACCAGGGATTATTTCACAACCCAAAGGACTTAAAATCCCCCAAACCAGTGAGTGCAGTCATGCCCTGTGTGCCCCCAAAGTCAGCAACAACACTGAGCTTTTGGCAGTGTCCAAATCATGGGCAGAACGAAGCAGCACAAGCAGCCCAGTGAGCCTAATGCCTTGTCTGTACACTTTGCACATGTCAAAAGCATGTTATTTCTGAAAAAAAAAATCACTGCTTAAAGCTGCACTTGTTTCTTCCCATAGGAAAACTGCTCTTTATGTATCACTAGTTTCTTCTACAGTAGCACTTTTATACTCCCTCTTTGCACAGACCAGTAAGAAATTCTTTCACTATAGAAAGAAGAGGGATTAGAGTAGGACAGTCATGAAAGCAGAGAACAAATACCTACAACAGTTGTTCTAACAGTCCTGTGTTATCACTATCATGAAAAAAAGTAAGAAAATCAAAAATACTGCCTCCAGACAGCAGCCACAAATCCACTCTCAATGATGTGGCTAATTTGTTATGGAATATTTGTTATTTTAGGCTTGATTTTCATGGAGGAAAGTAATGCATTTCCTGCTGTTGTTACTGGTGGTGGAAACATAATTCATTGTAAACATCAACGGAATCAAGGAAACAATTCACCTGTAAAAAGCTGACTGCTGTGACTAAGAAAACGTCTGAGGCATTGAAGAGAATCAAAAGGCAAGGAATCCTCTCTTTTTTTTTTTTTTTTCTCCCCAGGAATTACAGAATACTGGAAAAGCACTATGGCAACATTTTCTTTCATCATTTGAGGGAGCCCAGTACAGATGTCATGTCCGTGAGACCTCACCCCCAATGCTGCTGAGAAGACTTCCCCAGAATTGGAAGGAGAGATTTCTCTCAACAATAGCAAATGCAGAAACATACCCAGATTAAGGCTCTTAGGCAGCAAGAAAAGTATTTTAAATCTCAAACACAACATAAAATGGCTAAATCCTAGTTTAGATTGGCTTGAGCTACAACCTTTTGCCTTCCTAGCCCCACACAAGCGTTACCTGTTCTCCTGCAAGGTAAGAATCCACAGAGCCAGAAGAGTCAAACCCACCTGATAGGCCTAAACCCACCTAATAATCTCAATTTTGCATGAAGAGTCATTAATTTCTGAAGACTGCATGCCTTTCCTAGAGATACATAAGCTCTCATTCATTCTCGGTCTGTCTTTTTCCATTTGCCTGATATCAGTGGATATCCAGCCTCACATCTACACACAAAAATCTGCTGTTTGGTAAAAGCTTTTGTCTGGTATCTTAAGGCTGGTGAATCCTGGAGTCTTGATTAAGGACTTCTGTCCTCATAACAGTGCCCAATGGACAACTCTCCAGACAGTACCCCACTACAGATTACCGAAACCCTACAGCAACCCCAACACAAAACCTTCTTAATGCACAAATCAGTTTGTGTCCCAGTCCTCCCAGTCAGGAGGCTCAGATGTTCCTTGTATCAACCAGGGATAACTAAGCAACAATCCTGATCCCAGTCAGATATTCACAATCCAAATAATACAAAGGAACAATAAGAAACTCCACGACACCACACTGTCTCTCTACTGTCCCAATCAGAAATGGCTCCAGTTTAAACGCTGAAATTCTGGCGTTGCCTGTGCCAGTGCTTTCTCAAAAGAAAGCATGAAGAGAGACCATTTTCTTTCTGATCTACAAAAAATTATTCACTACTTCATTACTGCTACTTACTGGGACTTTGTTTCTCGTAACACAGTGTTTCAGGAAGTTTAGGGGAAAAAAAAAAAAGACAAAGTCCAAACTGGCTTGAATTTGTTTTGAAGAAAGTTTAAAAAAAAAAAAATCAGAACATCCCAAGCACCACTACTGCCACTATTTCCTCTAAAGCATACAAGAACTGATTCAATTTGGTTTTCATTCTACATCTTGCAACACTTGGGCTATGCTTTTACTCAGAAATAAAATTTACTGAGCATTGGAAGATTAGGAAAAAGCAAGATATGCTTAACACTTGATGCACTTTATTGAAAATGTAGAACAAGCAAGGCTTAACTTAGCTCTAAAACTAATAAATACTTTAGTTGTTTTGTGTTATGGGTAGTGTTCAGTGGCTTGCATGACTAATTAAACAATCTTTAGTTTGCTTTGAAGGCTAAGCCATCCTAAATGGCTTTAAATTACATTCTATCAAGCTAAGCTTAGAATTAAAATCCTCATTTGCAATAAGGAATTCCAGTGTGGATAAATGCTAGTAGAGAGCTATATTGGAAAGTTTAATAATCTGGATGGTTTCTGGCCCTCGCAGCAAAAGGAGAAATCCTAGCTTTCTCATAGCTAAAGTCTCCATCAGTGTTGGGAGAGGAAGCTCCATGGGGAAGGTACAGGAAGAAAAATGTTTTGGGGGGAGTTTTGCATAGGACAGTAAATCAAGGAGGAGATGATGTAAATCACGTTGGGGAAAAAAGGCAGAGGGTCAGGGAGGATAGCTGTGAGAAAGGACATGCTTATCACACAACAAGGACTACCACTATATTTTATCTATTCCATGTGACCCAGAGATCCAGTACCAGGGGGATGGGGGAGGCGGGGGACTCAACTCTAATCCATGACTACCCAGCACTGAGTAGTCAGAAGTCACCAGCACATCCTTCATCTACTTTTGTTTACAGTCGTAAACAAATTGTTTGAGGTCACAGCTCCTCCTGTATGTATTCAATACTCAGGTATTCATTCTGTCTAAACAAGTGCACCAAATAGCAGTATTTTTTTCCATCTAACAACTTACAAGAGTCACCCTTAAGCACACAGGGAGCCACTACCCAGGCTGCAGGGCAAAGTCAAGCACAAATACATCACATGGAGCAAAGGTGGCATTTTGCTGCATAGGTTTTGTGCCACTATCACTGACTATGCCTACAACCCCTCTTAGTGGGAGGAAGGGAAAATAGTCCCTCATGTCTCCCATGCCACCTCTGCGGGATGAAACAGATAACCCACACTTGTTGCAACAAGAATGCTAAGGACTTTTTTCTGAGAAAGGCAGTTTTGGTCCCCAAACGATGTGAAGGAGGCATTCCAAAAATACAAATGTTTTCAGAAGAGGACGTTTTTTCCCCGTTCAAATAATTAACCCGTCTCTTTCATTTATCCAGCAGGACTGGAGTCGAGCCTGCCCTAGGAGAGACGTAACTGAATGCTCTTCCTTTTGGCTGCTGCCTTCAGTGCATGTGGTGCGCTCATGCAGTTTGAGTCACTGCCCATTAAACAATAGTTCCTCCTTCTCCTTCATTAAAACCATCTTCAAAATCCTGCCTGGCATCTCCATGCAGTTAAGTTAATTTTTCTGTGTCTGTATGCATGGAGGGGAGGAGGGGAAATCTTTTTTTTCCATGATTACTTTACCCACTGATCTGGTGGTTGAGAAATAACATATGTTTTCACTGTTTGCCTTTACTTTTAGCTCTTCCACAAACGAAAATGTGAAGCCATCCATGCCTTCACTGGCACAGCTCTGCCTTGTTTTCTTTCCCCCCTTAACGGACTCATTCATGTGTAGGAGGCTTTTGATTCTGGGTTTAGATATTCATCCCTACTTTACATAACCATAAGCAATGGCAGGTACTTATGTAAACTACAACTGGGTCTTTGCCTTTGTGCACAACAAGCAGAGGTCCTAAGCCACCAACAACTGCCCCCTGCTTCCAGCTCCTTCTTTGCAAAATACAATGCCAGGGAGAGAGAGGGGCTGTGGGTGGGAAGGGAGACAGACAGAAAACAAAGGGTGAAGAAATTACATCCCACAGTTCCTACCTCCGTGTCAGAGTCTTTGTTATCCCCAAAGAGGTGAGAGACAGGCTCCAGAAAAAAGGATCCCGGAAGGGGAACCTGTACTACTGGGCCACAGAAACACCTCTGAAGGCTGTTTATTTCACGTTGTAAAATTCAATTCAGTGGGATGGAGATTACCAGAAATAAAAATATCCATCAAGGAATGCATTAAGCAAGTGACTAAATGCACTTTTAGTTCTCAAAGATATTCATCTCTTCCACAGCTCCACTTTGGAGAAGGCAGGAAATTCCCTGTATTTCATATTTCCCCCAGTCCACCCCTCAAGGAGGAAACATGCAACCTTCACACACTATCTGTGCAGGAACACCCATACAGTCACACAGCACAAGAAATTAAAGTCACTCACCAAAGGGCTTCAAATTTCCAGCAAGCCCTTCTGAAGAACGACCCTCTGCTCCACCACAATATATTCCAATGCACAGCTGTCGAACAGGATTGGGACTTTGGGCTCTGAACAGCTTATGTTCTCCTGTTCTCTCCAGTAACCACGAGAGTCACTCCAGAAGTCAATGATATGGACCACATTTGCTTCCAGAAATTATACAATCAGGATAAAAGGTGCACCCTAAAGCCACTACAGAAGTCTGCTGTACAGTTCAGCTCAAGTTCACTCCAAGACACCTAAGCAAAAGTGCTGCACCCATCCAGGTGTACCACAAAGGGAAAGGAAAACTGGGAGAAAAAAGAAAGAGAGGGGAAATCACTACCTCTCCCCAGGTTCTGCCTTAATTGCAGCAGCTGATTCCAGTGAATGGGAGGCAACTGTGCCTGTCACTTGGGCAGCCTCCACACACTCACCTGGGGAGGATCTTGGCTTAAAGACATTGGCCCCCATCCATTCCTTACTGTCAAATTCACATCTAACCCACTTAACACCAGGGCATAGAGCTAAAGCTTTTGTAGCCCCTGAGCGGCAACTGCACCTTGGCCTCTTTTATGTCCTGATGTATCTTCTTTAATATCTGTTGTTGACATCTTTGCACACCTGCAAAACCAATATAGGTCTAAGAGAAATCAGTGTGCTTTCTTCCACTACACAGCAAGAAAAAGAAAGAGAAAATAAATGTTGTTATTAGGTATGGATTTACTTAAGGAAAATATTGTTAGAATCTGAACAAACCCCTACAGTTCTGTGCTGTGGATGGTCTAATAATGAAAAATATTACGGGATATAAAGGAAAGTTATGACACTATAATGTAACACAGACAAGTGAGAAGACTTATCAGTCATTATCTAGAATACAGTAGACTCCTGTGGTTTCATTTTTCATTATTAATTTAATGTACTTACAATGCTACATGATAAAAAGTGAAAAAGAACAATAAGAAGTGAATATCATCAGAACAAAATGGGATCTGCAGAATTCAGAGATTTCAATAAGTTACTTGAGAAAAATGTTCAAGATCCCTTGAGAACTGAATAACATCCATTGACATCCAATAAAAGATCTAATAACAGAAACACAAAAGAAATGTGAAAAGAACATTTTAATAAACACAAATTAGGAAATACATTTCTTTACATATCATAGTCCTGCTATAGGAAATTATTTCACAGAAAGAAAAGATCCATTTTGCTAAGAAAGGATGCTTTGCAAATGTTAGCTCAGCAATTGCACTCCTGTGATTCAATGCAAACAGTTTATTCCACATTCTCTCATGAATCCTTAACCCCTAGGGGTTGCAGTATATTTTCTTGTAGCCATGTAAATGACAAATAATCCCATGTAAGTAAATGGACTTACAGCACAGTTAAACTAGCATGAGAGGATAATCACACCTTGCATTGTTTGCTGGGCAAATGCTTACAAACATAGGCTGCATGGCTTTCTGGGCAGATTCACCATGCAGCAAATACAAGCCAAAGCCACCTCGGGCTTGATGGTTGAACTCAGGTCAAACAGTTGTCTTCCAAGACCAGCTTGAATGAACTGCCCTAAAAGCCCATTTAGCCACAAGTCAGCTAGTAGCCATACTTTAAAAAAACAGTATCAGGAGCAGAGTGAGGACCCCTGACCAAGACCAGGGTGAACTATTGCCAAACATTGTCTTACAAGTGTGTAGGACACTCAGGATTTTTGTTGTCCCAAGTGAGAGTCACTTTGGTGTCCTAAGTTTTTCATAAGTCTAAATTAAGACTTGTGAACTTCTATTTTTGTGAATGTATCACAGAGAATAATATACATCAGTACATTTAAGTGAATTTACAGAGACCTTTCAGTGATACTTGGGTATCAAATGTCCCACTATGATCTTTGAAATCTGAGCAATGAACCAGCATGTTTGAACATTGTCTAACAAAACTGAAAATGCAGAAAGCCTCAGCAGAAGCCTAGGTAGAAATGTGACTAGGCAGAAACGCTGCCTACTTGTACATGTGGAAATTGGCTGGGAAGAGATAGAAGACACTGTGTTAATATGAATAAAGGAAAACTCTATTTGGCTGCAAAATTATCCTCACCAGTAATACTTCCTTCAAAGCAGAAACTTTCCCACAGCTGTTTTGTCCAGCTTGTGCTCCACTGCTGCATCTGTAAAATGTAATTAAGGGCTGTAGGCTTGGGGGAGAAGAAGAATCTGATTCAAAGTTACAGAAAGGATGGAGGGGGTAGGTTTGAAGGGTGCTAAATGAAGGCATGTTCCAGAACTATTGAAAATAAACACAGTATTTTCTAATGGTGCCAGCTTCTCTTCGTGATCCTCATACTCAGAAAAGAGTTTTTTCTTAATAAAATGGAACTCTGGGAAGGTTTCCCTGTATCACCTATAGCAGAGGCAAAAGCCATTGTTTTCCTGGATACTTTTGGACATATTATTCTAATGTTGCATTTCACAGCATTTTGGGACACCTGAAGCTTGTAACACTCATGCCAGTAGATGCAAACCATCTGTTTCCTTTTGAACGAGTCAAGCTTTCACTTAAAAACTCTCCCCCTCCTCTCTTTCTCACACACTGAGGTAAATTTTCACCACCTGAGTTTTGCTTCTTTTTTTTTGGCTTTATGAGCTGTGTCATCTGTGACTGAATGCCATCAAGTATCACTTAAGCCTGTTTCCACAGTAAGGAAATATTGGAAGTAAAAACTGTTCAAGAAATGCTCTCTAGTCCCCTTAGCAATGCAAAGCTTGATTTGCAGCTGTGGCAAAGAGAAAAAAAAAATCTGGCTGGAGTCCATGGGAGTTATGTTTGCTCAGCATCCCCGAAAAATCATACTTTGGATATGTTGGGTTGAAATCCACAAATGGAGGCAGCAGCTTATGCTTTTGAAAATCTAGTCTTATGTGCATTTCAGACTGAAAATTTTCTCCTGAGGGCTTTAAAGTATCCTATCAGATCTTTGGTACTTAGGAAGGTTGAAGAAAAAAAATCTGCTAATTATAATAGAATATTGGGTACTTTAATTCTCTTGGAAATGCATGTGGAAAAGATAACATTATATGAATCTCAGTGGACAGTGCATATATTTGGTAAAATCTATTTTAAAGATGGATTTAATTGACAAGCCTATCACTAAATAAGAATGAAAAACATATGAAAGCAGACATTTTTGTTAAACTGTTACGTGTGAATTCATAGCTGGACATAGTACTTGTGTATTCACAGTTCATTAACTGCACAGCTATTTGGTCCAATGCATTTACAGGCTCTTCTGTGGAAATTTGAAGAGACAGAACCTATGAAATCTTTTGGATTTACAAAGCAGTGATTACAGTTTTAAATTCAGCCAACTGCTTAGGCTCAGACTAAACTCCTTAAATTGTGTTTGTAGATCCACATCCCCACTAGATAAGGAGAAAGAAGCTATTGAGGTTCCTCTGGCAACATCTGTGGGACTTCCTAAGTCACACCAAGCTTTTAATTATGGGTCAAGGACTAAGCAGCTAATTGGCAACAAACAGTAAGATGAGGTTATGAGGTTCTTCTTTGTCACCCCCCCAAAAAAAAAAAAAAAACCTGGAAAGATAACACCAGTTAAAAGTGAAGGCTACAAAAAAATCACATGCTTCCAAGTCAGGAATGTGTATGTAATTAGCAAGTCCATGGTGTGCATTTGTGGGGTTTTCTTAATTTTTTTCTGTTTTAAGAGGAAAATATTGTGCTTTGCTTACTACACAAGTTTCGTGCAGCTTTGCCGAAGGTGCTACCACACAAGATTTCCTGGTGCTGGACGGAAATACCCCAGCTGTTCTGTCAGGATACAAAGAGCAGGCGAGCAGCAGTTACAACCTGGATGGCCACCCTCACTCCAGGAGCAAACGCTGAACTCCAAGGGAAAAACGGTGCAGAAGGAGTGGGCTAAACAAGGGGCTGTCCCAACCTGCCCCTTCCTCACAAAGTGCTTCGCTCCAGAGTAAAAGCTCATGTTTAGCTGGAAAAAGCAGCTTAAACTTTGCCACAGTCACGGGTCTGAGCCCATGCCCAAGAGAGCTGGCAGCAGAGGAAATGGAACAAAACTTTGGTACCACCAATGGTAGCACTGGGTTTGGCTTGATCCATGTGAGGACAGCTTCTCTCCCTGAAGTGTGCCATCAGTACTCCCAGCACATCCAAATCCTGAAAGAGGAGAGCCAGGCTGCCCTACCAAACTCTTCTGTAATGCAGACTGCCCTGTTGAGGCAGGGTTTCCTAAGGGAAAGGACCAAGTGCTAAAAATATTAAACCACATCTGAGCCACTTTGAAGGCATAGGCTTTTCATTTTTGAGCCATGCAGCTGATCCCTTCTTCTGAACACATTCCCATTGGTAGGGCTGAAAATTGCTAAAAGCAAGTGCCCGTCCTTGACTTTGGGGTGTGCAGGGCTGGTGTGTTCTCCGTGAGCTGCTTCATCCCTGTGCCCACCGGACACAAGCTCTGGGCAGGTGTAACAACAGAAATCTCATGCCTAGTCCTTCTCTGATGAAATTTTCAGCATCGTTCTTGCTCAGCTATTGACAAAATGTTTACTTGTTTACTACATCCATTGTTTCATTTCAGAGACCACATTCATTTAAACTATTTCAAAAATACTAAATTCATTTGAAGCTGGAACAGCTTCCATAAAGATTGCAGCTAGACCACACATTTATACACAGAAACCAGATTTGTGCTTGGTGTGGATTGTCTGCGTATTTACTACAATGCTCATTTTCTTCTTTGAATAAAAGTGCAGATTTTTTTCCTCCATTATTTGCCAGTGCTATTAACTAGCCTCATTCTTTCTTTCGGTTATATAATCTGTGTCCTTCTCTGATCCTCTCCAAAGTAAACAAGTAATTTTTGACTCCAGGATGCCACCACAACCTTCCCTTTGCTGTTAAGTACAGGCACTGTTGGGTCTCCATGATGAGACCCTTCTTGGCTAGGATAGTTCAGTGTTGCTCCTGGGGATTCACAGCACCGCTGTTTACCCTGGCTAAGCTCCTACCCTTAAGCACACAGTGGAGGTATTCAGAGCCCAGGATGACCGTGCCCACATCAGAGGATGGACTTGCACTGTCATCCGGAGAAACACTGGAGGAGTCAGGGCAGGCAATACCACAGCCCTCCCTCCCTCTTTGCCTTTGGTTTGGCAGCCTGGGAGAAGGGAAGCATTCTCCCCTCCACCACGGACCCTAGGGCTGGGAGCTGGGTACTGGGTCCTTGCACCTGAGGGTGTGGGCACATGGGGAGGCGAGGGGTGTGCAGTGGGTATGGCCCACTGAGCCTGTGAGGCAAGCGAACTAGGAGGCTTTGCAGGGGGTTGCACAAGCTGGTTTTAATGGACTTTGTGGAGTCTGAGAGCTGGCTCGGCTGCCTGTGTAAACACAGCCAGTAATACCACTGATGTAAAACTCGTGTTGTAAGACAAGAGTCAAACTCATTTTATTCCCCTAGTCCCTTGTTCAAAGCTTTATCAGGCAGATGAATCAGATCTGTGTCTCCTAATGTCACAAGCATTTAGCCAAATCTCCCGCTGTTCCCCAGTGTGGGCAGAGCAAGAAAAGAGTGTATCACCTCCTGGCTACCCTTCCTAATGCTTTTGTTGGGGTTGGAGGAGCTACCAGAATACTATTTACTCCCACTGCAGCTACCACATGCCATGAATGGGCTTATAGTTGCAGAAGAAGAGATCTATCTGAGGGAAGAGCATGCAGTATCTTGGGGCTGATTTGGGAAGTGCTGACAGTTTTCAATCTGCACCTGCTTCACTGACTGGATATTGGAGTCAGATTGATCAGGTGCTGAATGATCCCTTCATGTTGCTGATAGTCCTCAGACTCCTGAAACCTGAGGAATTTGGGAGCTTTCTGGGGTGATTTTGGTGGAGCGTGCTTCTGGACCCAAGAGGGGACACTCTGCCAGAAGGTACCATGATGTTTAAAAACAGATGAAATAAGGAGGAATGTTTGTTTCTGGGCCCTCATCATGAATAAATGCATTTAAGGACATCTTTTAACTATGAGAAACTTCTGATTCAAGCTGTGCCACATTTCCTGCTCTTGCAGTACTCCAGGTGTCATTGGTGGTATTCTTCGAGAGTGGGGTAACTCCCTTGCCCCATAGGGACTCAGTACCTTGCCTTCCATCAGCCTCCTGCCAAGCAAAAGCCCTCACTTAGACTACACCCCAGGAGAGCTTCAACATTTCAACAAGGCTCATTTTTGGAAGAACAATTAAGGTGTTATTTTGGAGACACCTTGTGCAGTAGCAAAATTGTTCTCCTTTGACACCATTCTTTCGAAGGTTTACTGATGGGGCTCGGTAATGCTACTCAAGCTGAGGAAACCCAATCCTAAATCTTGTGTGCATGCTGCAATGACCTGGGTTTATGGCTTACAACTTAATTCAGTGCCAGCTGGTTACAATTATGGATGTTAAAAAGGGAAACTAGGGAAGCACTGTTGTTATAGATCTTCTTTCAGGGACAGGAATAAAAAGAAAGAAATTTAAATGGTGCCACACAGGTAGGTCTTGAAACAAAAGACATGATTTCCATTAGTAAAATACTCCATTTCCACTAATACCCTATTTCCACTCTGAAGATTGATACTACTATTTGTGTAGCTCAAAGCCACTTGTGCCTTACTCACGCTTTAGATAGATAGATAAAATTCCAATTCATTTCAATTGAAGGGTTTCTATTTAAGTGCCATGGGTATAATCAGTCTATTAAAATGGGAGGTGTTAATTTTCCAGTAATCACTACACTTTTTTCTCTTCCTGTCTCCGAATTGAAAGGACAGCCTCATCCTGCATGGTTAAAACGTAGTAATGCATTTAATGCCAGGCCATGATTTTAGACCTCCAGCTGTTTTACTGGTTGTGTAAGTAAAAATAAGATAATGTTATGCTTGGTAACCATGGTTTTGTAGGGATTCACATTTTACAAATCACTGCACAGTACGCAAACCATTATATATATTTAAAATGTTTAAAATCGAGACTACCAGGAGTCTACCACTTCTATTATTTAAGGAGGGGGACTGCTAGACTGTGAAGAGTGATATATTCTATCAAGCTACTCAGCTCAGTTATATTATCAGCGCAAATTATGTGAAAATATGTGCTTCAGCAAGACAAGAAAGGAGTATTCTTTGCTATAAAAAGTGTGCTGTGGGAAGCTAGATGGAGTCATTGGTTTGGTGTAATATATGAGTAAAGGCTTATTTGTTCAAATAATAAAAAAGGGAAAAAACAGAGCACAGAAAGAAGGCAACCATGAAGTATTTGTTTATTCTCTCCCTGTACAAAAATCTCTTTCTGCTTCAAACAAAGGAATTGAGACTCATCTCCAACAATTTTAGCCAGGTGTAACTACTCATCTGAGTAGAGATCTTCTTGATTTATATAGGCAGGAGCAAAAGCAAAACCAGGGTCAAGAAGAAGCAGCTTATTGATTTGTTCCACGTGCACAGGCAAAAATATTATATCTTACCAGCATGATCATAAGCATGTAGTTAAATCCAAGTAAACCTTAACTGAAATATTTCTTTGTAAGAAAATACTGGTAAGTGGAGCTATTGACAGCTGCATTTTCAAGAGCATCTGCTTTCAGAGACAGCAGCCATTCAGAACAAATGTTTTTGGAGGCAGATTATGCTGCTCTGATTAGGAGTACAGGCAAAGATAACAGATAGTGTTCAGCTGCACCTGAAATTGCCTTTAAAGTTCAGTAGGAAATTTGTAGCAGCAGTAGGGAAAAAAATTGCTTCTGCTTGTGCTGTAATTTTTCAGAGAACACACATGTAGCTCTCTGGACAGTTAGAGCTCTCAATTTTAATTAAAAAATGGTAAGTATTACACAGTACAGTCAGACCTGATTAATCGGGGTGGAGCTGGTTTATGTGTATGTCTGGGAATACAAATGCTTTGGGTATTAATCAGGACTGCTGTATTTATTTATTTTAGATATTTATTCAGATTGACCCCTGTTTGCGAGCTTCCAGCATTCAAAAACATCCATCAGGGCAAATTCACAGCTCTGGCTTCCAAGTTAAAAAAAAAAAAAAGAAAAGAGAAGAAAGAAAGGAAAAAAAAAATTTCTTTTCCAAACCATGGTCTTTCTGTTCTTTGTTCTTTTCATCTTTAGGATGCATTTGGGTTAACTTCAGAGCTCTTTCTTCACCACTGAAAGGAATGGAAAACAACATGTCCCCCTCCACCATCCAATTAAAAAAAGAAAAAATACCCAAACTCTGAAGTTTAAGCCAATAACCCATCTTCATGAATGGGAGTGGTAATTAAAACTTTGACTACAGCAAGGAGAGCATATGAGAGTGGTGGCAACACTGGCTTTAATAGGCATCTCCTGATTCGTGTGTTGAAGATCCTCTTACATCACACACATATTCTGCCAAAAGCATTACCTGTTTGAAGGTAGATTTCAGCAGTGGAAAGAGCCCATTTGCTTACCTTTAAATTAGGAAAATCCCCAACTGCTGCTCTTTCTCAGAGGACGAGTTTCAGCCCCGTGTCATGTTTATTCTCTCATTTCCTGGGGGAAAAAAAAGATTGGCAGTAGACAGAGTCCTCCTGAACCACTCCTGACTCTGGTGCAGTCTGTAGGCTGTCTCCCTCCCCCAGCAAAAAATATCTGACTTGGGAAAGAAGCATCTCAACAGCCTGAGCCAAAAGAAGGAGTGCATTTAGCCTGACACTGCAAAGAACCTATTTCCATGAGGAGTATCCACAGTGGTCCCACATCATTGGGGGTTTTGGTATTTACTTACCTGAATTAGTGCATCAAAATATTAAGACAAACATCTTGAAATACTTTTCGTCACAGTAAACAATCTATCTACAAGTCTCACAGAAGGAAAACCATGCCTGAATTAAAATTCTGACTTTCTTTGTGTTTTGGCCACAAAATCTTAATTTCACAAATCACACGCCATTCATTCTGCTGGAAATATCTTAGAAATACTTTAATAATAATTTTCACACACTACATGTGTGAAAACCTGCTATACAGGTGCTATTTCCTCTTAACAGACATCTGACAACTTTGCTCAACAAACGTACCCACACAGAGAGGGATTTTATCTGTATCCTTTACATTCATGAATTCCCTAGAATACTAGGAAACAGCTACTTACAAAAACAGGTTCACCTTGCCTACACACACTTTTGTGGGCAAATCTGTCTGCGAAGTAAAAATAATGAGTTGTCTTTCTACAGTATTATCAACTAGTAAAAAATCTGCTGCTTGCAGAGTACTAGCTGTGCCTTCACATTTCTTCAGTGTCCTGCAAATGTTAAAAAACAAAATAAAAGTAGTGTCATTAGAAAAAGTTCAACCTCTCAGACAAATAACATCTGCTAACAAGATGTCCCTACGTTGCAGATGGGCACCCACTTCCAAACTACCGTTGTAAAATCTGTGTATATTGGCGAGTTAATGAAAATGTGGTCTTCTGTGTCTGTTTAAACTTCAGTGGGGATCACTTGAAATTATACAGGTTTCCATCTGATGAAACAATGTGGTTTCATCATGTTGTTCTTGCTGTGTTCCAGAGTGAAATGTTTTTATGTGCCTGAAGAAAGCGAGAAATAAAAATGGACTCACTGTGTCAGATACCAGAAAGACAGGTCTGAGCTATAAGGGACTCCAATTTGTCCAGTCTTTTACTGGCCCACAACTCATCACTAGCAATGAACATAGCTAACGTCATCAACTTCTTTAATTTGAAAAGATAAGATTAAAAGGCCGACTCATCTCCCCGAGTTCTGATCCTAGGGTAGCTAGGCAACCTTCAGAGTCCTCAGAGGATCTCTGAGGGCCCCTCCAGGGCTGCTGAATATGAAGGGCATCTGTAGCTCAGCAGCTTGCTGCATTTGGAGGAGTACCCTGTGGGCAACTCACAAAATGGATTTCATAGAACCATAACATACCATGTTGGAAGGGACCTCAAGGATCACCTGGTCCAATCTTTCTTCGCAAAAGCACTATCTAGACAAAATAGCCCAGCATCCTGTTCAGCTGAATCTTAAAAGTGTCAAGTCTTCGTGAATCCACCACTTCCCTGGGAAATTATTCCAATGTTCTCATTGTAAAAAAATTTTCCTCTTGTATCTAATTGGAATCTCCCCAGGAGTAACTTGTACCCATGACCCCTAGTCTTTCTATGTGACTTCTTGTAAAAAGGGAGTCTCCATCTTCTTTTTAACCACTGGAACACAGAGATAGCATTTCTCTGATTTGCCCTCTTATGTAGGCATGCATCTTATATTGGCTTCAAGAAAGAAAGGAAAACTACTTCTTTCTCCTCTGCTGGAGCATGATGCGAATTTGTTACAAAAAGATTCTTCTGCACAGGGTCCTGCAGGCAAAAGGGCAACCAGACTGAACCCCCTGGGTAATATCTGCACCATGGCTCTTGGTCAGTGGAAGATGAAGGGGTGGAAATATCACCTGAGGTTCCTGAAAAATTGACCTAAAGGGATACCTATCTCCAGGGTAGCCTCCACTCTGAGGATTTCTCCAAATGTCTCAGAAATATTGACAGTATGAATGCCTTTAATGTACAAACACAAGTCCACTTTACATGCAACAACAGAACAGGAGCATATTGTAAGCTTTCCTCACCACTGAACACCCCATTTGCTCTGGGATGGCACAGGAAAACAGTCAGTCCATGGCTCTGATTTCCTGTGGACACATAAGGTCACCCTGTGGTCAGATCTGTATGTCCCCTCATGTTGTACAGTCACTTGTGAACTTGTTGTAGGTTCAGCCAAGCCAAGAGGTAGAATAAGTGTCCCTGTAAGTTTTATGAAAAGAAGTGGACAAAAAAATGCAAGAACTTACTAGTGCCAACTGAAGGAAAAGCTAATGAGATCTGTCTCAGCCAGCAGAGGATCCACCCAGAAAGGAGCTTTTGGAAACTGTTTTAGCAAGAACTTGATTGTGTGGGTGACTGCACACCGGAACAGAGGGGCTGTCCAGAGAGGTTGTGGAGTCTCCCTCACTAGAAATATTCAAAAACTCTCTGGATGCAATCCCGTGCAATGTGCTCTAGGTTGGCTCTGCTTGAGCAGGGAGGCTGAACCAAATGACCCACTGTGGTCCCTTCCAACTTTACCTATCCTGTGATTCTGTGAAACCAGGCTTCATTAGTTTCAGTGCTCATGGAAAAATTTGTTTAATCATGTTTTTTATTCATACAGGATTTCTACGCAAAAGAGGAACACTAAAGCAACCCTTCTTTTGCAACATCTTTATGAAATTCTCAAAATGTATTATTGTATTATTTAATGCCCTCACATTCGACAGTTTTGGATCCTACTTGTAATATCTCCCCATCAGTCTGGAGACTTGTAGCTTTTTAACACTGGCTGTTGCTAATTCATCAGCTGTCTGAAGCAGTCAGTTCTGCTTTGTTTTTTGTTACTTCAGTGCTAACAACCAGACCTGTTTTAAATACTGAGATTTACCAGACAGCAAAGCTCTCCACAAACAGGGATGCAGGGGGGAACAGGGTGTTTTTAAACAGTATTATTATCATCATCTTTATTAGCATTATCATCACGGAGAATATCCAACACCACCAAATCCATATTATATTTAAGTACAGGAAGTGAACATACCACAAAATACTAACACTCTAATGGCCTAAGCTGCCTTTGTAGTGTCCCACTCCTCTTCTCTTCAGAAGGGGAAAATGTTCTAACACAGAAAGGAAAAAGGCAGCAGAATGCTTTTCCCTGACTATTAGGTCCTGGTACCCCACAGTGCTTGAAAGAATTTTCTGGACAAGGGGAATGGAGCTGAAGATCCGTTCAACCATGTGAGAGAATTCCCAGGCAGTTTGGGAATGTCTTCACCCAAAATACTTAATAAAATATGTATGGCCAGAATCGGTGGCATCTTCTTACTCTATAACAATTGTGGGGTTATTTTTTACAAAACATGGGGAAGAGATAGATGTGTGTCCTGAATAAATCACAATATGAGTCTTGAAATAGAAAATATAATGAGCTCCACAGCCTTTTCAGGTACACCCTCTTTCTTTTTTGTAGATCACTGAACCCACAAAAAGAGTTAGTTTTAACCCTCTGCCAGCACTTGACTGGCAAGCCCAGCAGAACATTATGCATTGCCTCGGGCACAGGAGTCCCCTGGGGTAAGGCAATTTTTAGCCATGGAAAGCTCAGCAAAAGTATTCAAATAGCACAGACCTGCTCAGTGGAGAACCTCGCTCTTTGCCTGCAAGGCTCTTGGGAGACACGGCTAACTGGGTGAGTGAGCGTTACCTCATTCCTGATATGGGAAAGATTTGCTAATAAGTGGGAACCAACAAGAGTTATGTGGTGGTAGCAACGCGATTCCTTAGCAGGCTTCAGCAGGTCCCTCCCCATCATACATGCCCTGGTCAGTAGGGAATGGCTCACTCACTTCAGCCTCAACCAGCACGTGAACCATAAGTGTCCACCTCCCCATTCTCCCACCCAGGCCCTGAAGTGGGCAGAACTTTCGCCCTCAGGAACATCCCTAATGTGAGGCTTGTGAGGGAACCAACCAAGACAACAATACAGCATGATGGCAGCTGACCAAATATTTAAGTGGCCTTTTAAGTAGCTGCAGAGATGTCACCTTTCAGCATTCCACTTTTGGCATGAAACCAGACCTAGTGACATTGCTGAAGGCAGTCAGCAGCATTAGAGCACCAGGGGTGGCCTGTGCTCCACCTAGCAAGGTGGCAAGGTGTAACCACTCACCTCTCAGCCACTACCATCTTGAAACTGAAAGGCATCAGAAAATGTTCTCTCAGACAACTCCTTGGTAAAGGCATTGTCATTTGCTGGAGATGTTTTATTGACAACATTCTGATATATTCCAGTTTTTACCAGTTTGGCAGTTCTGGGTATTCTGTAAGGCTTTCCGTAAAAGTCATCACCAGGTATAATTTCAAGCAAAGGCTTCGGTAATCTATCCCACCTTTTGGACAGACCTTCTTCTGGGCCACTGTGGTCAGCTGAAGGGGGGGCACTGGGGGAGGCTGTCAGCACCCACCCACAGGCTGCTGAACCAGAGCTCTGCAAGGCAGTGCCTGTCTGTAAGGTGCTGTTGTGGGTTTCTCACCAGATAAGTGGATTATTACCCTGGCTTGCAGCTGCTCCACAAAAATAGGTCAGCCTCAGGAATAAGCTTCGCTTTCCCCTATTTGGCATCAGAAGCATCCAAGAGGAAAAGGGGCTGCTTGCAGGATCTGTGTCCTGGGACCATTAAACTCCTGAACAATGGGTTGCCTCTGTCAGTGCCTCCTAAAGAAGGAAATGTTCTTAAAATCAGCACCTGTGGTTTTCATTGCATCAGATTTAGGAATGTGTCCCACTGTGGTAAGATATTTTCTGCATCTATACTTGCTCAGCCTCTGTTGAATTCATTCTGCTCTGAGCAAGTGAGACATTTGTGGTCATTCATGGGTAGCACTTTATTCATAGGACATCTGCCCCCACACACACACCTCTACCTCCCATCTGGTTTTTGGATGGAAACTCCCATGCTGAGGAAGCATGAGGGTAGCAGTTATGCCAGATGTGCCAAAAAGGGAGTGAGAGGGGTAAAGCCTGCACATGGCCTTACCTTCCTCACATTTGACAAAGGTGACTGAAGCAAAGGAATAATCTCAGGCAAGAGAGTTTTGGCCCACACTGCCCAGCTATGTGTCTTGCAGTAAATCATGCCTGCTGCATGCAGGAGACAGAACACTGGAAAAACTGTTGCCCCGTTTTCTTCTCTTTTTTTCCAATGGCACCGTAACTGCAGCTAACATCCCACCACCGACCACCTCCAATCTCTCCTTGCCCACCACATACTTGCACCTTCAAAGTGTGCTTAGCACAGATTTTGAAGCGGGGTTGCAGGTTGAAGTAGAAGGGAGCTGCACTGTAACACCAGCAATGACAACTTTAGAACTAAGGATCATGTCATCCATGCCTACCATCAGAAAAAAAGAAAAAAAAGAAAGGGGAAAAAAAACCCCCACAACATGTAGAAACAAAGCACTGAAATCAAGGATACACAACTTCACTTTGATATGAAGATTTCTCCATCCTTTGTGCCCTTTTCATGCCATTATAACTCAGCTGATGGCTTCACAGCACAGAAAGCTTGCAAAGTTTTCATTATTGCCTTCATGTTTTTTCCCTCGTTCCTCTGCCAATCTGGATTGTGGTTAAAATCACCAAAAAATACTAGGATTAAAGCCTTTACCTGTTATATTTGATATGGCTGGAGAAAGTCTTACAGGAAACATTCTTCCTGTAGGAATTCCAGACCAAGGAATTAGAATAATTTCCCTTTTTTGGACGGTATACCTAAATTAACCCTTTTTGCACGTTTAGCTCCCACAGGCACTTATGCAGTAAGGGCCTCATTGTCAGCTGGCTTAAGTTCATGAATTTTTAAGGAGCTAATCCAGTTTCCCTCGGCTCAAGATCCATCCCTTGGATGTTCATCCCACATACCTGAGCTGCTCTGTGTGAAGGGAGAGGCTCTGCACAACCTTTTCCCCAGTGAAACCGTACAGGAGGCAGACACTGGGAAGAGCATCCCTCTCTGCCCATTGCACAGTGGCAGGTCTACAGATATCTATCGCTGGGGTCTGCAAATTAGTTCGCCTCTTGCAGAAGAACACGTGCTGCCGAGCCTGCCGCACGCGCCGGTTTCTGGAGCGCCACGGCAGATTTAGAGCAGGCTTTGCTGAGTTCCCGTTTCCATGTCCCAGTAACCACATGCTGGGGACTGTGGGAGAACTGCAGGTGACTGACCCCAAGGACTGCGGCAGAAACTCGCCCCCAAAGGCTGGCAGCTGAGTGAGGCCCGAGCCCAGCTGGAGCAAGCAGAGGAAGGAGGGAGGACGGGCTGCAGCAGCCATGGGAAGCATGCCATGGCCGGCAGCGTACCGAACAGGTTGCTCCCAATAAAAGTGCTTCACCGCTGGATTGAGGCAGGCGGTGGATGAATTAATTGTGCCATTTCCATGACATTCTGCTGGAGCTTAAATGTATTAGTAACTGTTCATCCCCGAAACAGCTTCTTCCTCCCACACGAGGGGGAAAAATATCCATCTGAATTTTTTAGATTATGTGACAGGCTTGCAAACTCTTGTTAACTTTATCATTTGGGATATGGATTAGACTGCAGCACATTAATTTATCAGGAAGTAAGAGCTGCCTGTTCATCTCCTTTCTGTTATGACATCTGCAGAGAAAGTACGATGGGAGCCAGACAGACAGTGAGTAATAGACTAGAATATGAAGTTTGGAGGGGGGGAAATGGCGAGGTTTGCTGCGGATATAATTGAGCCCATTAAGCAAAAAATAAAAAAAACAGTCAGTGGTCCTTTAGCAGATATTGCTCTTAATGAAATTGCAGATAATGAAGCCTGCCAGTTAAAAGTGATATCAAGTCACATTTATTAAGAATGGCACTGAAAAGTCAAGCAAAAACTAGTCCTGCAACTGCAGACATTTTGCTGGAGTCCCCAGGACTTTGAAAGACACCACTCACTTGCTCCTCACCTCCTCAGCCCCCTGTGGAGGGGTCACATACACATACATACAGGCTTTGCCTTCTGTGGGGCACACAGGTTTCTCTCCCACTATTTGCCTTCAGTCCTGCATGTCAGACCTGCTGCAGGGCCACAGGGCCAACGTGATGGGAAAGGTGAAGGCCTGTGACTTCTGGGACAAAAGAATGCATGAAACATTAAAGAGAGCCTTGCCAGCATTCTAAATTTTTAATACGAACTCTCCAGCTTTGCAGAAAACATATTCCCATTGTCGTTTTCGTTCCCCCTCGGCCTCTTAGTCCTCCAATTACGTGAACGGCAACATGAGAACAATTACATGGCACAAAAAGTGTGAAGCTTAGGTACTTGAGTTTGGCCCCTTAATCGGCAAATCCATTTACATTACCTATATTTAATATGTAAGGGTCAGCATCTATGAACTTCTAGACTGACTCTCTGCCTCTGTGGGTACCAGCTCCCCAGGGACCAGACCTGATGTCCCAAATCCTTCAGGGTTTCATTCCTCATAAAGGTATGCTTGCGTATGCCTGGACACAGTAAAATTTCAGCACATCCAGATAAAAACGGTCCACCAACATCTAGTCAAAATAAATTCAGCTAATTCATTCTGAAGGAGTTCCCAGGCGCTTTTTAATTCATATTATGTAAACAATCCCAGCAGCAACTTTTTTCCTTTGTTCCTATTAATTCACTGGGTGTGTGCGTGCGCAAGAGGAAAAGATTTATGTCAGGAATATTCATGCAGTCTCCTTGGAACCTCTTTGGTTCCCTGCTTTCTACTTGTAAAAGGTATCCCTGACCTAGCCCGGATGCAGAACAATGCTGCATGGAAACAAAGAAATGGCCGGGTGGTGGATCAGGCCATTGCTCTGCCACTCCCTGTGCCCATCCCTGCCAGGGGCTAAGACCAGCTGCCTCAGAGGACAGTGCAAGAAACCCCCAATGAACTGTCATGGGATGATCTGCCCATAGGAGAAGTATTTTGTTACTCCTCACCGGTTAGCTGCTTCCCAACACCATGAAGCCTGAGAGTTTACATCCCTTATAGCTTCTTTAATCTTGTCTCACATAGCTCTCGTAATCCACACAAACGCCCAGCCCATTATGGAGTCTGCTAGTATTTTGGGCTCGGTAGTGGTTTGTGGCAGTAATTTCCCAGGGTTAAATAAGTGTCACCTAAAAATATTTCTTACAAGCTTCTAATCTTTCTTTCCTTTCATGCTTCCTTACTGAGTGACTCTTATCATGAATTTTAAAAAACTGGCTGATATCACCTTTGCTAACATTTCCAGTATTTCTCATTGCCCACCCAGTTTCCCTCCTTTTACTTACATCACTCCCTGAACAGATGCAGGAGGCCCCTTTCGGCCTCTTGTGAGGAGCCTGCTCCAGGACTAGGTCCTGCCCCTTTTTTATGTATAATACTAATAACCATCCAGTCCACTCATACAGCCCAACCCCAATAGGCTCAAAAAGTTCACAATGCCATAAAAAATAGACCAGACAGCCTCCAAACACAAAGGCCCACAGAGCCAAGCAATTTGAAGGCAATAACCAAGCTGGACAACATCCACCAGAGACAGATCGTTGTTCATTTGGGATTGATGAGCTCAAACCCTTCAGAATCAACAAGTTTTCAGGCAACTTGCAAAGGCATCAGCCAGAAAGGTAAAACCATCTATGCCCATCAATAAATCCAATGGGCTGGTTCACCCAGCTTTCCTTTGGTCATGCATCCTCGCTGGGCCGTGTAATTGCCGCCTTATTGGAGAGATATGAGCCTGCCCGTCGAACAGATGCAAGTTTCCCCCGCTCTCATTCAGCTGGGAACCCGCTCGGCAAAGCAGAAATAAATCAAGGGGAACTTGCTGTCATTTCTCCACCTTCCCGCACACCCTCCACTGCTGCCGCCTGACTGGCTCGAGCTGGCATAGTTTTTAAATGAAATCTGTGAGATTGGCATCAACAGCCTTGCCTAATTTTTAGCTAATACCTTGGTGGGTTCTGCGTTCGCATCTGGCCGGCGCTGTCACGCTGAGCCTGATGATAACAGGCTGCTGCTCTTTCCGATCAGGAAGCTGGGGTACCGCTACAGACAGCCTAAACAGGGGCTCGTTCCAAGCACAACAGCACAGCACAGCCAGCGAAGGGTCTGCGGCGCAGGACTTCTCCCAAGGCATAAAAAACAGAGAGAGGGAGAGAGGGGGAGGAGGAGAGAGAGAGAGAGGGAGAGAGAGAGAGAAATGTGTTAACTGTGCTAACAGTGCCAAGTAATATGCTTCGTTAAAAATTTAATCACCTGCAAGTGCAAAACAAGTGCAAAGCAATCATGTTGTAATTAGCACAGCAATTAACACCTCCCTTTTCGATAGCACATGCATCCTAGGAAGTGCATGATTGCAAGTGTTTATGCTGCTGACAGACTAAGTTCCTATAGAGAGGAAAAAATTGCTTAAATAGATTTTTTTTCCCCTCGTCTTTTTGGCATTTGGGCTGTTATGTGTCCATGAAACCCCAGCACCAGCTGCCATGTTGGTTTTGTGTGAGTGCTGCTCCATTGCATAGCATAACTAACAGCTACAGCTTGAACTGGAACCTCCTGAAAGATGCCTGCAAGCCTCTAGAGCCCCACTGTGAAGCAAAGATGTAAGTATTAAAATTACAAGATGATTTTTTGCAGACTAACACTTGCCAAAGGGGAAGCACCAGGCCTGCACTGAGATTGTGGGTTTGGGGATGCTACAGCAAAGGGGAACAGGACAAACTAGAGCTGTGACTTCAGGAGGGGTCTGCAGCTAAAATATGCCGAGCTCCATAGTACTGACATCTCTCTTTGACGTGTCCCCCCCATTCAACAGCCAGTTCTCCGCAAAGGCTGTGCTGGAAGCAATTTAATTTAGTTTGATACACTGGTAGATGCAGAGCTGGCTTGGGAAAACATCCTGCCGCCAGCCACGTCCATGCGACCACTGCTCCTTTACCCATACATCAGGTTGTGTCTGCTTGTCCATAACCTCCTGTTCCTTGTCACCCTAGAAAACCTGAAGTTTGACCTTCCCACTCACAGTCTTGTCCCTCTCCTAGGACTCATTGCCAGTTTCCTTGTGACACCACATGAGAAAGGAAAACTGACTCTCAACATGAGCTTAGAGAAGCTATAAAGACTTAAGTCCTCACATACATCCCATAAAATGCTCTTATTTAGAGGCTGTTCAGCTTTAATAAATGGTCTGTGTTTGTAATGGGACAACACACTTGGCATTCTTGGAGAAATTCAGTGGCTCTCATTGTTGCTCAGTTACAAAGACCTGGTCTGCCAGTTTGGTATCTAAAAGCTGAGCACCAAAAGGTAAAAGCTGTCTTTGGAAACATAAACCATGAGCCTAGTCTAGATGTTCCTTCCCTCCCAGACACTGATATTGTTGAAAGGTATTTTCATCACATACTTCAGTATTGGGATTCCCATTTGCCAAGTTAAAAGCCACAAACAACATTACCACCAGGTCTGAGTCAAACAAATAACCCTGCAATAACTGCAACTCCTGAAAAAGTTACTTCCTTGCTGGATATCCTCAGAAATTCACATTTTCCACACCATTAATTCCATGAATTAGGACAAAATTGGAGCACAAATTCAGCAATTACCGTAGAGACAAGTAGCAGGCAAGTGAAAACAAAGCTGGGAAAGAGCCATGGTACCTTTGCTGTCCCAGTGTATTTTGCTATTTCTTGAGCTGCTTCTGAACTGAGACAGAATTCAAGTCATGATAGCTGTTTAACTATAATTTCAGCAATATTTCTGACAACACTGGTGCCCTATGTTCATTCCTCTCATTCCTCTCCCTCCAGACCCGTGTTTCACTACAGACCTTTGGGTTTCCCAATTGTATTTAATTTGAGGTTTTGTTCCCAGCTCCCACTGGCCTGCTTGCACTGTTTTCTGCCCCCAGTGAGCACTTCCTGAGAGCCAAAGGTCTTGGAGATGGTTTCATCCCCCACCCCCTTAGGAGGTGAGCACATATTTGTGCTCTTTTGGCACAGTCTCCACACTACCTTTCTGTTATTCAGACTAAACGTGAATCTGCCCAATCGTCCTGAATGCAGTTCAAACATCCAGGGTTTAATGCTTTCCACTGGCAGCAGTGGACACTTACCTCTAGCACCCAATACATTTTATATTACTCTGATATGATGTGGACTGTAAAGTCCTGAAGTGTATACCTCAGGTCTGCCTGGAGCTGTGGTAGAGAGGGGTGAAAACAGGCTCTCGGGATCTGCATTAAAAGGTCTGCCACCAGCTTTGTGAGAGGTTTGGGGTGATTTCCCTTCCTCTGCTGGAGTTCACCTTCTCAAAGGCATACTGCTAAATCATCCCTGCCAGAGATGACTTACCCTCAGGGCTCATAAAAGTACTTCTGAAGAGCAGTCATGTTTGTACTTGAAATGCACTGAAATAAGCCATGTGTAAGGGTTGGGGGGGGATGGGGGCGTGGATCTTGAGGAGAATATCCCTGAAATACCAACCCAGGGTCCTCATCTCAGCTGGCAGCACAATTCCAATGACAGAAATACAACATCATGTGTCATTATATATAAACGGGGCACATTTTTCAAGAAGATCTTGTACAGTGTGCAGTCAACACCTACACTAATAAAGCATGGTTGGATTCTGCGGTGCCAAGTCCCTTTCTGTCACTAAAATGGGTTCCATCAAGTCAAGGGAAAGAAGTATGTGCGAGTTGCTTTTTAAAGTGTTTGCAACACAGCAGAAAGTTTAAGTAATGGAAGCCCCTGTTCTCTTAAAACCAAGAAATGTTGATAGTTATCACCCATTAAAGGTTTGGAAAACCACTGGGGGTAAGTAGAACCTTGCACTCATAGGAAACCACAAGTTAGTGTACCTGTACAAAAGCCCATGGTTCAACATATATGCAAAGTACCTCAGAAAATTCTCATCCTGGGAAAAAGCAAACCAATCTGTGCTCATGGGAGGCAAACACAGGGTGGGGAAACCCTCTCATGGACAAGGGCCACAGCAGAGAAAAATATCTGGGAAAGGCTAGTGGGCCCACCACTTGCCAGCAGCTGTTGGCAGGGACATGTTACTGGATCTCATGGCAGCTGCATGTTTGGCTGTGAATGAAGAAGACGGAGGGAATGTCAGAGGGACTGACCGGGACCTGTGATCTGCTCAAGGACATGATCATCACGAAACTGCTTGACCCAGGAATTGCTACATGAAGTATGGAATCACCCATCTACCAATGGCTTTGTCTGAGTCTAAAAAAAAAAAGATAAAGAAAAGTGTGGTTTTGTAAAGTAGGAACAGTGCAGACTACAGCTCTGAAAGAACCTCCTGTGACTACTTCCTCACAAGACAGGTCTTTGTAAGACAGAAAAAGTCGCCAGACAAATCCTTACAAACAGATATAACACCACGGATTTACAAACTGGATGTAGCACCATGGTCAAGCTTCATCTGCAGGATTTGGTTGTATCCAATGCTCTTGCTTCCTCAACTGTCCAGGCATGTCAAACCACCACTGCGTCCCTCAAGGATGACTTGGTCATACTTCTCAGTGTCACGTTGTAGAGGTTTACTCACAGCATTCAGAGAGGTGAATGTGGGTGGTGAAATTCACAGGGAGCTATACAGCTTTACAATTTTTCAATTAATAAGGCATAAGGCCTTAAAAATAACATATGAGATGGGAAGGAAAGTACCAAAGCAGTGAAAGGAGATAGGAAAACAAGAGTACCTAAACTGCAGGTACAAAAGGCTTGGGAGGTATTTAGAAAGGCTAAAAACCTGTTTCATTGACCTATAGAGCAAATTTTACAGGTTTTTGTGTGTTAGGGCCATGATTAAGATCTCAAAGCCTGTGGTTTGGCTCCCTCTTGGAGTTTGGAGGGAGTAAGACCCCCCCCCCTACTAATAACCCACCTAAACTTGACATGCACTACTCTCCCACAAATGGGGAAGATAACCTTTCTCACTGATATTTCTGAGTCTGGAATGAAAGAGAGTGAAAAACCCAGAGAAAGGAAAAAAGTCTGAATTCCCACTCATTTTGCATATCCAGGTTCCCAGGCACCCATCCCTTTTTTACTAAAGGGGGGAATAAATATATTTAATAAAGACCTGGCAGGAGTATGATGAAATAATGAGTGGGATGAGACCATGTTACATAAATTGGCAAGGCTCCAGCTTGTAAATGATTAAAACAAAAGAAAAAGGGAGTTTCCATGAAGACTAACGTAAAAAGCATTTTATAATCAAAAGGCCTGAAACTATGGGGGCTGATGGGAATGTCTAGCAAAACAAGACTGTTCTGAAGCTTCCAGATGATACATGGAAACTTAATCAGCTCATCTCAGTCAGCCTTAAATCAAAGAAAAGATTGATCGCAAGTTCAAAGGGAAAAGTGGTTTTGTGGCTCGAGAACCAGAGCGGGACACTTTCCTGATTCTGCCACAGATTTCCTTTGAGATCTTGGGTAAGTCACTTATTTGTGTGATATTAAATTTCACAGCTATTGGGTACAGTAGTTTGCCTTATATGCATATTACAATTTGTCCCTGGAAGTGGACTATTACATTCTTATGCCCAGCTCTTTACACCCCCATATACCATCCACACAGCACTGTTGTTGACAAGCAGACCTTCAAATTTCCCTCAATAATGTTTTCCTCTGTAAAATGTGGAGAAGCCCCATATACCTTTATAGCAGTGTTGTCATACTGAATTAGTGGATAATATTTCTAAAGATTTTTGAGTAGATAACATTACGGAAGTGAATGAATTCTCTGTAATTTACTGCTATGAAATTAACATTAAGTGCTTTACTCTCAGGCAGACACGAAAAAAAAATGGTTATAGTCTCTGTGCTGTTACAAAAAGCCTTCCTTTGCAGTTGTCCAGTAACTCTTGCTTCTTGCTTACTCAAAGCCAAAATTCAATGACATTAAAACTGAGAATTATAACATCAAGAGAGAGACAGATTTAATTTATGTTGGAAAAGAAAATTTGTTACTCAAAATCGAATGCTAATTGGCTCCAGCCTTTTAAACTAAGCAAGCTAAGAGGATGTGGAGAACATACAGGTCTTCAAGGGGAGTTTGCTAACCAGATGCAGTCAGAGCCCAACCTTACTCTCTTTTTATCTTCCAGGTTCACAAGCGTATGTGTACGTGTGTGCACATTTCTGAAAGTCTATTCTTCTGTACACCGAAAATTCAGATGAAAGTCAAAAAGAGGAAAGTTAGATCAGGGAATGAAGACTTCTTTATACTGCTTCCAAGCTCTGCCCTGATGCATTGTGTAACCTTGGGCAAGTCATTTAACTTGTCTTGCTCATCCATCAGATAGAAAGATGATGCTTATCTGTTGCATGAAAATGAGTTAATTGCTGTTTGCCAACTGCTTTCATCTCTTTGGATGAATCAGATTGAGGCCATATATGTGAGTGCACATAATTTTGCATGTGTATTTTTATTTGGTGCTTGCTTATGTCTCGGAGCATAGCTTCTTCAGGTCAACACTGGTTATCTGCTTGGCAGAGAGCCCCTATTGTACATTTCTGATGTAATGCAAATCATAGCAATGAGAAACACATAAGTGAAAGGTATTACACTTATCATCATCATTAGCTGTTGTTGTTGTTATTGCTGTTGTTGTTATTATTATTATTATTATTATTATTATTATTATTATAGTCTCACACTTGGATACAGAGATAGGACCACTTTAAAAAATATGGCCCCAAGAAAGAAGTCTTCTGTTCTTGCGAATAAGTATCTAAAAGTAAAAGGAATGGGAGAGGCATGGGCCTAGAGCTGCCTTTACACAAATGTGTTGATGTAAAGTTTCCCGGGGCATCACCAAATCTCTAAATTTGTTTATTTATAGGCTTTGCCACTCAGGAACTGACCTATGCAAGTGCTTGGCCAGTGGGTGGTTCTCACCAAAACTATAAATCTCCTCCCTCAGGGAGGAGTCATAGCACTCAGGACTTGCTTGATTTTTGGAAACAGAAGAAAATTGGTGTGAGACACTCAGAGAGCAATAATAATGAGAAATTCTCTAAACCACAGACACAGCTCTTGAAAGAAGTCCAAGGGCTGCACAACTCTTGGGAACAAAGTATTTTTCCTAACCATCAGTGGATGCACTATGAACTGTACCTTGTCTGTGACACATGAAGCTGACGCTGCTGTTGAAGGATGTGGAGTTGCCTACACAGGTCAAAGGGGTTACCATTGCTTTGGGAAGCAGGGCTGGATCCAGCAAAAGACAACAGCAATCTGAAAGGGCTTGAAAGGTATGATATTTAAATATGCAAAAGTGTTATCTATAAAATCTTGTCATTCTTTTATGCAGGGCACACCACCATCAGAAAGTTTCTTCAAAAGAGGCCAGGTTCTCCAGTCCTGTCTGACACATGGCCATACTAAAAATGCTGCTACCTTTGTTGTGTGGTAACAGTCTCCTTTGTCTGGAGCTCTGAAACTCTAGAAGAAGCTTTAGCCGACAATTCTTATCAGAAAGAGACTCAGTGAATAAACGGACTAAAATCCGGATTTGCTAGTGTCTCATTCTCTGTCCCAAGTACCAGATTTTCCTTTCTTTGGGATGAAATCTCCCAGTTTACATCTGAGTTTGAAAGCACTGCAGAGAAGACGTCCCTCCCCACAAGCAGGCTGCAAAGCTTTGAAACATCTGCTCTTTCAGTCTCGTGGGCTACACCACCACCACAGCGTCCTCTATATCAATGTGTTGACACATTGTGTTTGGACTCATTCCCAGGCCCCATGGTTCTGCCATACCTCCTTGTCTTGGAGAAACACACATTTTCTACCCAGTGGCTCTTCTAGTTCCTCCTTCTACGGAACGGAAAGAATGGGGAAGATCTTATCCAGGCTTTCCATGCGTGGTTGAATTTTGCCCGTAAGGACTTGTTTTTACTCATCCCACACTTTCGTCACACTAAGTATGAAAGATCTAATAGACTGGGATGCAAATGCTGTTAAAGTGTTAACTTGTGTGATTTTTTTGTTATAGATTGCAGTGCTTGTCATTATTTAAGTTAGATTGGTTATCTCATTTTGTTGTTTCACTCTGCTTGCTTTACTTGCTATTTGTTGGTAACTTATATAATGACTATGATTAAATTAATAGATTTTAGAATGTAAATTAGTTTTCAGTAGTGTTTATTAGATACATCTACAGATAGGGTTTAAATAAAAACAGAGCCTGAAATCAGAATTACAGTGCATTCTAAACTTAATGGGTGGCATGGACCTAACTTGCTCTTTGTTAAGTTTGCATATCTAGAATAACTCTCTTTAGTTCACCTCTGAAAACCACTAAGAGCAGATGTTGGGGCAAACTAATTTTTTTTTTCTTCTTTTTTACAGGGGCCTAACTTTGTTCAGATACAGACATGCATCTCGCAGTGAAGTGATCAACTTTTGTGGGCTAAAGAGGACTTACTAGTTTTTGTAAAGGCCCCACCAAAATGCTAATTAAAGACAAACTTTCAGGATAAGTTAAGAAACCCAAAAGATAGCAGCAGAAGATACTGGTTGCAATGGGATACAATAATTCAAAAGAGGCCCTCTCCCGTGCTTTCTGTTCCTCCAAATGCCCTTTTTCTTGATAGTATGTTTTGATCCTGCTCTTTTTCTGTAAAAGATCATTATTAACTGATTTTGTCATACATGCACTTCAGTCTAAACTATTTTGTGGCAGCAAGAAGGTCCATAATATTAAAAGAGGTGAATGCCACAGGTGAAGGACACCTGCATGTTTCCATGTTTGCACATAGTCACCCGTTATTAGCAGTAGTGATTCTTGACTGCATGGAGCTCTTGAAAACCACACTCATCTGGCTCTTCCTGCTGGAAAGCATCAGGAAGAAGCAGTCTTCCCAAAGCATCTTGCAATTAATCTCAGTAGCTGGTATGACACCAGGTCTATCGGGATTTCAAGAAGGATCATCCTGGCCTGCCATACAGGACCCCATTCTCCACAGAATCAGTTTACGAGGTCACAGTGCAGCTACTGACATTGAACCAAAAACTGTGAAGTCTCCCATGCCCTTCTCTATTCATGCTTTTCCTCTCTACTCCCTGCCACCCTTGCCCTTCTGCACAGCCACATGTGCCCAGATGGTTTTTGCTTCACAGCCAGTTCTGCTCCTTTAAAAGCAATTACCAGGGGAATGTTGGTGATGCAAACTTGTTTAAACCTGAGCATACAGTTAAGTCAGCTTTGTAATTAATTGCCTCATCACTGCAGTCATCTTTCAGGAATGCTGCACTGCTGGTTCAGGGTCAAGTAAGAAAGGGCCAGATCCCCAGCAGAGATCCCCCAAAATGAACAAACCCATGGAGCTCCAGAGCAGGTCAGGTCTGACCCCCAGAGACGGAGAAGCGTCATCAGCCCACCAACAACCCAGCACGCAGAGGGTGTGGCACGAGAGCCCCCAGTGCCGGTGAAAGGATTTGTTTCCCTGAGGCATGACCCTTGCAGTCATCCTCCCCCCAGGGGTGCTACATCATGGCAGGACTGCTTTCCACCCAGTCAGGTGCTTCAGAGCCCTCCAGGGCTCGCACCCACCCCTGACAAGGGAAGGAGAGACAGTAAGCAACAAATCTACTAGCAGCATGTGAGAGTTAATTGAAAACATCATGGAAGTGAACCACATGTCATGTCATTGGAGGCCTGTCTAAAGACACGGATGGATGATGTGGAGTGATGGTGGCATTAACTTCTCCCTCATACACCTACAGCAAGAACTAATGAAAGTGAAGCTGGCTGAAGCCATAAAACTCCAATTACAAATACCTTCTTTCTACTCTCATCTAAATGCACCATGGGTGAGCAGGTTCAGAAGGTGGTTTTACCCACACACTTTCGTCTTGACTCTGGGCTCTCCCATGCATGTAAGGGAGGAAGAGGAAAAACAGGAGAATCAGCTTCTCAATGAGTGATAAGAAAGTGAAGAGAGCAGCAGAAAGATGAAAACCAGTAAGTGAGAAAATATAAGATGGAGTGCTTACAAGGAGAGAGTGGGAAGTAATGATGACAAAGGGTACCAAACTGAGAAGCAACCTGTACAACTTCATGGCCATCTCTTCAGTCTTTGTACCTCTTAGAAGGCTGCTGTCCATTATGGAGGAAAAAAAAGTTGAAATAAAGACAGCTATTTTAGAGAAGACCTCCTGTTAATATTTCTGGCTACTTTTTAACTGCTAGTTACACTCCAATTAAGTAACTACATAGAGGAAAAGACCAGGGTCTAAATTATAGGCAAGATGAATAATGTGACTAGCATAAACTTCAGCACAAGTCCCGTGCAGAGAGTAACCCAGGATGTGTAACAGCCTTCATCCCTGCTTCTGCCAGCAACCAATGCAGCCCATAGATTTGATGCCTCCGATGAAAAGAAGACATCTTAACATGGATTTCTGGGCACACTTTCCACTGCTGGAGGAAAATGGTGTTATTTTGCCAGTTCTCCTACACACCTGTCAGCTAGTGCGGAGACACTGGCTCACAGTCTCCCACACTGTCAAGCAGCTCTTCTGCTGGGTTCTGGGGGAATTCTAGCACAAGCAGATAGAAAGGGCAATCAATGCCTATGATAAGATACACTCCAGCAAACTGTTTATAATTTTTCTCACTGGGTTGCAGATGACCTAATAGGCTCTTTTCCCATCTCTAATTTCTATGAATCTGCAATCCTATTATTTATATTATATCTTGAGGGTTTCTTCAAGAGTAAATGATGTAATTATAGCCTGCATCATAACATTTCAGGTTCTGGTGTAATAGGACTAAATATGCAATTATGTGGTTAGTAAATGTAACAGTACAAAACTCAAAATCTCTATCCATGTACTGTAGCTTCATAAGAAGAATTAGTTTCCTGTTCTGTACACAGCAGATGTAATGTAATTATTGCTAACTGAAAAGTATCACCAGACATTCATATGATACCAACACAAAATGCCCCTCCAGCTAATTCTTCATTCAAACATGTGAAAATGAGCTAAATACCACAGTTCTATCTTATCAGTGAAGTCTAGGCACATACATTTGATACTCTGCATATAAAATCAATACTTTCCAGGCTTACAGATACATTGAACCCACAAAGAATATACATCCACACGCAAAGGGAAGGATCAGATTCACCTCTGGTGTTAGTCCAGCAGCTTCAGCTGAATTAAGAATCAGCAGAAGGCAGTCCATTATCCAGTTCATGTGGATTATGGTTGGAAGAAATAAAACCGGCCTCCAACATTTATACCCCACAGTGTGACAAAAAGAAAACAACATGAAAGGAACCACAGCCCTGTGGTTAAGGAGCTAATCCTGGACTTGGGAGATATGGTTTCTACTCAGAGGTTTGCCACAAGTTTCACTGGAGAAGGAGACAAAGGAAGAGGAAGGAGAAGGAGAAAGAGAAGGAGAAGGAGACCTTTACTGCGGGCCTTGAATGCAAGAGGACACCTTACCAGTAAAAAGTGTGATTTTGCATAGGCTGCATTCATCCAGTACAAATGCCTTTTAATTTCCATTTAAACCCAAATGTGAAATGGGCCTAGCTGTACCAGTGGAAAACACCTTCACTGAATAATAATAATGCTAGTTTTAAAAAATTATTTGAAGGGTTGTGACAGCTCTGGCTTGGAATTCCCATTCTCTTGAGTAAGACCTGCTGGTTGAATGGGTATGGTGGGAACCCTCTAGATAGGGCTTTCGGCTGCAAAATCAGGCAGTAAAGTGGGAGTCACCACTGAGCCATGTGTCCTCTTATAACAGCCACATTGCCTCTTGGTGGAGGAGAGACATCTCACAAGGTGTGTCAGGTCCAATATGACAGAACCTGAAGAAGCACAAATGTTGTTTTCCTGTAGAAATTCTACTTCAACTATCCAAGTGTAAAAAACAATGACACCTCAAAGGAGTGTTTTATTGTTCAGCAAACATTCATCAGGTTTTCAGCTGCTACTGACACTGAGCTGAATACATCCCTCTGCAAATATATTCTTACTTCCTCACATGTATGTTGGACCTATACATAACTGAGAGTAAAAGCCTGTTAAACATTACCCACCACACATTACACATTGTCCCAGAAAGACACACTTGCTGTACACTCTTCCCCATTTACAGCAGTGTAGTAAGACTGAGCTGTGGGCAGTCACAGTGGAAGTGTCAGTCACATTAGATGCATCAGGAGGCTATTAAACCTGTGTGAATCTCATATATCACACTTAAACACTGAATGGCCCTTTTTCAGAGTTTGTCCCTGGCAATTAAAACTAACAAAGTATTTCTCAAAATGTCCTCTTTGATGAAATCAGACTCCCAGGGGTATGGGACGCCTTCCTTTCATATTCAGCTCATGGACACAAGGAAGTGTGTCCTCATATTAGGAGATGTTAGGAGCCTCAGCATTGCATGTTACCTTGCTCCCTGGAAGCAACCTGCACCATTCACCAAAGGTGCCCGGGCACTATACTCCCTAAGCTTGAAGACCATAACAGAGCTCTGAACTCTGCTGTGTTCTACTTTTGTCTACATGTCTTTGCAAACTTCCCATTTACTACAGGAGAATAAATTACATACCATCCCCATTGCTAAGGGACAGTTTGTCTTACAGAACTGTGCAGTTCTTTCTTGCCTTCTCTACAATCAGTCATGGCTTCTACACCATATGACTGAACCATTAAGATTAAAATTACCATGATGTTCTGCAATGATGCGCAGTTGCTTCACTTAGAGCTGAAATAGCTGATCATCTTCTCCCACCCCATATTTGTGTCATGCTATTGGCACTGGAAGAATTAGCTTTGTAGTCACAATTACATGAGAACTAAGTAAACTGCAGAAATTTGTAAACTGTTGCATTGCTAAATTAAATGCTGTTTTAACTAACAGTTAATAGTGTTTACTGCTGTGTAATAGTAATTTTCATTTTTTACTGTATCTAATGACTTTCTGATGACTCAAATTCTCTGTTGGGATACCAAATCATTACATTAAGGATGAGTGATTTTAGTATGCAATGACTGATCAGTACAATAATATGTAGACTCATGCTTCAGCTAGTAAATTAAATCATTTACACCAGAGTGTTTGTCAACCAGAAGAGTTCTATTACATTGCTGCACTGTAATGTAGAGTCTGCTCAAAATAAAACTGTGCCTATATTAAATCTGTGCCACTTTATAAACAAAAGGAGCAAGGATTTAGCATATAGTAAGGCTATGGAGAAGAACCACTTTTCACACAGAGTGCATAAATCCAGAAATTTTGTCATTCATTTGGAAAAGTACCACAGCAATATACCACAGCAACATACAGTTATAAGAACACTAGTTGCATTAAGCACCCAAATATCACTTGAACGCTTCATTTGGTACTAATGGGACCCGTGGAAGTGAAAATGGTCACAGCCAGAGTTTGTGGACTTTCAGATAAACATAGAGTTGAGACAGCATCACACCTTGATGTGATCACCACATCATCCCAAGACATGAAGAATAAAAGGGCAAAATAAAAGGACTTTGGGATGCAAACACTCAACAGGTTTGCTGAGATTGAGTGGTAGAATGTCACTTTGGTGAACAGTTTATCTTGATCGTATTACAAGAAATTGGATCAATTCTTTGCTTGGGATAGGACTTAAATAGGACTTAAATTGCAACATCTAAGAATGGGACAAAAAATGTAACAGCTCCTGGCATTTAGCAGTTTCCTAGTAAAGGCTTTGGTTTGAGCCCAGCAATTACTTTGATGTCAAAGTGTTCAGAAGAACTGAGAAGATGCTTTAGTGTTTTAGGAACTTATCTTAGTGTTTTATTTGAGACACCAAGGGTCCTGATTTCCAGTAACATGAAAGTATCAGAGGTTCCATTCACCGTAATTTGAACAGAAGGTTCCTCATTATTTGGAAAATATCAGACCCTGAAGTCTCAAGGTTATCCTCCAAAGGCCACACACCAGTGTTGATCTATTGACTGCATTGACTTCGACCCAGACATGCTCATGTAAATATATGCAAAGAATCAGAAACCCAGTTTCCATCAGCACATAATAAGGCCATCCAAAAAATACCTGTAGGGACATAATGTTTCCTTGGATGAATTTTCCCTGTTGTTTTGAGACACATCCTGAGACACACGCAGAACAAAGCCTTGGGGGACAGTAAAAGATGCTTCATCATGTTTGCTGATGTGGCAGCTTTACTGTCAGAGAAGGACTATGAACTTCTCATAATGGGACAGAGTCGTGACAGGGGGAAAGCTTGTTTTGTGAGCACACTTAAACTCACATGAATATATTTCTTTTCAGGAACTTAATGACTCATTCAGTTTTTACCCTTGAGATATCCAGAGTCACAAAAACAGTGGTATTTTGACTTGTGAAATCTTCATAGTGAAAATGTTTTCTGTGCTACTGTATAAGAATTAGGTTTCTCTGGCAAGAGCTAAAAAGTCAAATTACCATGACTACTTTACTACTTGGCATACTTCACTGAGAGGCACTTAATGGATGAGATTTGTAATAAGTCAACAGTCTTCAGTGGTGCCTTAACACCTAATTCCAGGGGGCATCTCCTGTGCAGAGCATGAGCCCACATCATAGCCTTACATAGCACATTTAAGCATAACATACACTTTCTCCTCAGCAAGATCTTCCATATGAGCCAACTCAATCAAGATCAGCCCCTTGAATTTTTTGTTGTTTTTATTTGCTTAAGCAGCCTTAAAAAAAAAAAAAAAGGCACAGCAAATGCTTTTGATCTTTTTGTTTAAAATGTAAGAGTGTTAAAATATCCTAATAATCTGGAGGCTTGCCAGCTTGTAGGCAGGCACTAAGTGAGGTTTAATTTTTGCACCAAAATCAAATATTAGCTAAGGGAACAGGAACAAATACTAAAAGACTCCTCATCTGGCCAACATCTGGTTTGATGGGGCCATTATTTCAACAAGTACTTATAGGCAGTTTTTCGTGGTTGTTGCTTCCTCCCAGAGCAGCAACAAACTAGTAGTAGAGATTAAAATTTCCATATCATTCCCACACACAGAGTCGTGTTGTACAAGTTGCCCAGAACTCCTAATACTTCCCTTTCCCTTTTTCATTTAGCTTAAAAACAAACAAACAAACAAACAACAACAACAACAACAAAAAACTATTACAATTAAACACGTGGGAGGGAAAAGTGAGAGTAGCACTTAAAATTGTTACTTTCCAGTACTTTTTTGCATGGCAAGTTATGACAGTGTTTATTACACATGTTTAATGAAAGAGTTAGAACACAAACCTGAAAGCCCTTCCTCCAGGTTTAGACTGGGAGGTGAAATCAGTCATCTTAAGACTCAGTGGCTCTCAGTTTCACAAATGCACACATATTTGGAAGTTTAGGGTGTCTCTCTCATGCTAAGCCTATTGATCTCCACCCGGAAAGGTGTGTCCTTTCTTTCCTCACCAGAAGAGAGGCATTCTTTCTAGAAACGTTTAAGATGATGGTCAGATTTAAATGCACATTTAAATTTAAATTCCAAGCATTTATTGTTATACTTGCAGATGTAACTGTGCTTGTTTCCAGAACACCTATTCCCTCTCTCAAGATAGTGGTGTGTACCTTTCTAGGTAAACTGGGAGTCATCTCCAGTCCTGTTGTTAAACTGAGCCTGTGATAGCCTCATGTACTCTACTGGATGGTACCTACAAGGCCTTCCAGTGTTGCAAAGCTTTCAGCAACTTCAAACATCAGCCATGATCCTGAAGTCAGTCAACTATGGGGAAGAAACCAACCACCCTCCACATAAAAGAAAAAACAGAATCCAAGAATAAATCTGTGTTATAGATTGTAAACTAGTGACAGAAAGAAGGCCAATGCTGGAGCACATGTGTATGCAAAAATAAAAATGAGAGATTTTTGTCCATCACTGCCCTGCTTAATCTGCTTTTCTTGGTAATGATATTTCTTCTCTTTGTAGCACCACATGTCTTGATATTACTGTTCCTCTCTGGCATAGCTGTGATCATTTCTGAGGTTTCCATAAAGCATAAGTCAAAGTTATGGTTAGACTGCCCCAAAAGCAGTTGCACGGTAAGTATGGGCATCCACTTACTGCAATCAAGCTACTCTACAGAATTCATGGACACAAAGGGTTACGAAGGCTGTTCTGTCCTGCCATGAAAGCTCAGCACTCTAGATTTGAACTGAAGCTCTCACCTTCTGTCTCAAACTCTCAGCTCACCCAGAGCAAACCCCTCAGCTCACCATGGAGTGATGCAGACCATGTCTCACTCCCTGCACACAGTGCTGCCTGCTCATTAGACCTCTGAGGCAGACGATGTCCTTTCCCCTGGGTTCAATTCTGTTGGCTGCCCGCAAACAGCTTTCTCCAAAACAAAACGGATTATGGTTCCAACATGTTGGGGGGGGAAACAGCGGGGGAGTGAGGAGAGAGAATGAAACTGCACAGCTATTCTTTTCCACTGGTTTGAGACTGTACAAAGCTTTCCTTCTGAAGGCGTTGCTACATCTCTAGCAGGTAATAGTCTCAGGTTTGGGGGAAGAGCTGGCAAGTGCATGTTTATATAGAGAGTTTTGCATGGGGAAGAAGGTGGGAAGGAGACAATATGCTGCTGCCAAAGAACACGAGAAAATAGGCAGGGTATATTTCCCACTCCAACCAGAGCAGTCATGGAGTCAGCCAGGAACACAAGACCGATACAATATGTGGCAGGTCACCTTGGCAGCAGGAAGGGGATAGTGCTGAAGCACGGCTGAAGTTTAGAAGTAAGCTTAGTGATTGTCTGTGCAGGCCTGGCTAAGGCTCTCTCTTGCAGGGAAGTCTCCTTTCAGCCTTTCCTTGCATAAATAAATGGCTAACACAAGAGGCCCAGAACACACCTAGAAATCAGCTTTTCTTCAACTACCTTCACGCAACATGCTATCCTTCACTCCCTCTCTGTGCTTTCAGCAGGCTGCCTCTCTGCTTACAGCCGTTGTGCCAGCTCCATCAGCGGCCACCTCTGTTTTCTGTACATCCCAGGCAACAATTAGTTGGTTATTTCTCGTCTCTGATTGACATAGTTCCTACTCCAGGACAACATAGAACTTGCTTTCGTCACTTTGTGACTTTCTCAAGATGTCATTAGTGGGCAAGGTGACATGATGTGAGGTAAATCACACAACAACACCATAAACACAAGGGCAGGGCCAGATTCAAAGCTCTATCCTTGCAGTTTCACTCTAGAGGAACTCTGTTGAAATGAATCTGTCACACATGAGACCAGAGTTGCATATTCAGCCCACAGTGTGGTCATGAGACAATGCAATGGAGGAGCACTCATTTCTATTACCAGAGAGCACTTGTGCCTTGCAGTTGTATTTATGTTCTGTGAACAAGTAATGATAAGGCAGAAATACAGGCACGAAGAGAAAGAAAGATGGGGTTTCTATGGAAACACAGAATTTCCTGACTTGCATAATTAAAATTAACTATATCCCTTGTTAAAGGAGTTGTGGGGACAAAGAAATGTTGATTTTTTTTTATTTATTTTATTATGTGTGAACACTTTCAGTTGTCCCTCTCTTTTCAATTCATCTCTCTGACATGTACACGTTCATGCAGCATTTTTTACTTTATACGTGTTTTATACACAATATGCACTAGGTAGTTTTTCTAACTCACAATAATATTAACAAGAGTTAGTCACGTAAATCTCCTGTTCATTGCTGGGACAATAAACCTCAAAGAATGTGAAAACACTGCATTAAACTCATTTTTCTCAGTACTGATATGAATGGGGGATACTAACATCCAGATGAAATGGACACATAAACTTAAGGATTCACTGTTGCTGGGTATAATGCATCATGCACTTATCTCTCTGTCTTATGCAATGCTGAGGGAGAATGTTCCTAACAAAATACATCTGTGTTTCCCACAGCAACATGTCTTGCTAGGAGAACTGAAGCAGCACAAGTACTTAAAAGCTTTCCACACTGAAACACAGGGTGACTGCCTGTAGCTTACAACATTTGGTTCAGATTGTGCCATATATCACATGCTAAGTAGGAGTGCGACTGATCGGAGCTTGGGGAGAGGACCTCCAAGGAAAACTTCAATATGGCAGAACATAGTATTAGTGACCTACTACACAGCATATATCACTAAGACTCAATATTGAACCAGTACTCCTGCTGTAACCCACTGGTAGTGGTGGAGGTGCTAGTTTTTAAAAGAAAAAGTAAATCACAGCTCTAATCCTTTTTGAGGAGAAATAATAATATATTCCTTCTGTTTTTGCGCAGTTTGGCCTCAATTTCACTGCCATGTGTAAGTCAGAAAGTCAGTCCACAAAAAGTCTCTTCATTAGTAGCTGCAAAGTACAGTCAGATAAGAAGTGAACTTAGGGACACCACTGTTTCCACCCAGAAATAAGCAACAAATAAAATAATAAAATTAAGAATTGGAAAGATTTTGATGCCCTGGAGTTGGAAAAGCAGAAAATTCTTCCCAATAGAATTACAGACATGGTCCTATTATCATAATAATGCAGGATGATAACCTTATTCCAACCTCAATTGGTTTATTTCAGCAACGGGCATAAAGCAGACCCCTTGTTGTACCATCTGCCAAGTACCTTTGGGATCTGACAGCATGGAAGGATCATTAAAAATGTAGGAAGTTGCTGTTTGCATTAATAAAAACACAGGTTCAAAAATTAGGTTGAAAAAGCAATGACATTGTAAACATGCCTTTAAAATGAAAGTCATTTCCTCTTTGTAGTGAAAGGCATGGTTTATTTTCATCTGTTAGTTAGGATGTGACCATGCCGAATCCGGCTTCTGTGTCCTCCCTGTGCCGCTCTCTGATGGAGTTTGCACTCACAGAAATGAAGTACGCGTTCTACGTGGGACTGTCTCTGCTCTTTCACCTGGACAGAAATAACTGCATTTCAACCCCTATACCATTACTTCCAGAATTCTTATAATGCGGGCTGGGTAAAATTGAAGCCTATAATAATAGTATACAATTGCTTTTTTAAAGGCTGACCTGCAGTTCTGGTTTACAAACCAAATGACTGTAGTCAGGCGTATTAGTGCTTTAACCTTTTTATTACATTACATACATGAAAACAATTAAGGCTGGGATTCTTTCCAATGTATTATCATTTTCTGTTCCCTCTGGCCTTTTTCCATCCATTTCAAAGAATGTACATAGCATCAACTGAACATTCTCTCATGTTTTATTTTTTTGTTTCTTTTTGTGCTTAACAACTGTCATGCTTTCAAGATCAGCCAACTATAGAATATCCTGCAACAGCAGCAGCCAACAGCAGTGGCAGCAAAAACAACAACAAAAAGTTTGGGGGTTTAAAACTCCTCATAAAATTAAATCTGAGATTTAAATTCTCCCTCATATTTTATTGTCTTTTCTTTTCTTTTTCCTGTGGTAAATGGTAATTAGAGTCAATAATCTTTTGCTGAGAGAGCACCTTGTCCTCACAGTGTTTATATCATCATCATCAAAGATCTGCCTTAAGGCCCTGGCGTGTTAATAATTTAAGGTGTGCACAGCCTAGTTATAGCAGGAAGCCTAGTTATTGAGTTTGTAAACCAGATGATGATTTATGGGAACACCTTGCATGAGTCATGCTCATTAAATAAAATACTTCAGTTTAATAAGGAACATGGGGTAAACAGTTCTTCCCGTTACAGGGTGACTGTGCAATTGGAAATTGCTGAGTTTTGTCACCAGCTTTGCCACTGTTATTTTGTCTTAATTGTAATGTCAGGGTCAGCTTGTCTGTATGTGTGTGTACTCACGTGCATGTGCACACACTTCCCCTTGAAGTACAGATAGAAAGTATTTCACCAATGCTTTTTTTTCTCCCACCCTCTCTGTCTCTCCCTCTATCACCATACAGCTGTTTCATAAGTTACCCTCTGATAATGAAGATGTTAAATCTCTCCTTAAAAGGCTACTAATTAAGAAAACAGAAATGTTCACGGAAATAAAATTACACAGGAAAAAAAATCAATATATGGTTGTTAAATGTAGCTTGCATTTGAGAGCCATAACCATATTTTACTTTTAAACACTAGAGTAACTCTGACTCATTAGAAATTCCTTGGGAAATTGAGGCAGTAAAAGCCCTACACATTGGCCTCTTCTGTTTTACCAGAAGCAAGCATACTTTGCCCACTGCTTTAGAAATCCACTGCATCTCCAAGAGATTTCAGTGGGATAAGACATCTACCCTCAGATGGCAAACATGCAGACAGTAACATCCTCTGTATTGCCTGCATTTCTCAGCCTTTTGGGAACTGGAGCACAGTTTCTCAGGGGGACTGAAATCCCCCCTCACTCCCACCAAAGCCAGTGGCACTTGAATACTGGGAGTGGAAGGAGCTGATGCAGCTGTGGCTGGAATCTTCACTAGGCTGGAGGCTGCTCAGGGGCAAAATTACGCTTGTCTTCACTGGGGGGGAAGGTGGGACTCATGGAGATACAATATTTCTATGGAATAAGGGGAGAAACAAATTAAGTAATAACATAAAAACTCCCATATACTTTTCTTGATGAATTTCAGTTTTATCATTCCAAACCTAAGGCAAGTCAACTGGGTTTAGTTAAACTCTGAAACTAACAATAAGAAATTAGGGTTTTTTTTAAAAGCCAATCTTTCCCAGCAACCAAGAATTTAGTAAACATGCCCTTACCCCTGCAATATTGATTTTTGTGTTCTTTGTGGTTCCTTTTAGATGTACTTTTCTGTATTCTTTTCACACGGGTGATATAGCTGTAAGTTTAATTTTCTGACTAATAACTGAACATCCCCAAATATAGACAGCTTGTCAGGCATCATTAATAAATTTGTTAGAGAACACTGGGCCAAACACACTTGTGGTGTAACTTTTGGATTTAACAGCACCACACAAATGAGTGATCTGACTGCCAATTTGTAAACAATGGTTTGAGTACTCCCTTTTTTTCCAGGGAAAATGAAGCATGACATAACAGGGTGTACATACCACTTGGACCATCTCTTTGAGGCATCTAATACTTGCATTTTGCAATCTTTTCTTTGTTTGACACTTATGTCAGCACAGGAGCTACTGTGATCTTGTTTTGCAGAGAGACAAGGCAACACAGACCACTGCTGGTGAGACCCACAAACAAAATTAGTCACCCCAAAGGGGAGGATTTCAGGGCTTTCCACTGCCAATGCAAAGCAGATGGCCCTGCTCAGAGCTGCCCACCCAAGGCCTTAAGGGACAGGGACAGGAACAGGAGTGGTTAGGGCAGAGCAGGGCAGGTAAAGGGTCCCTCCAAATTCACCCCTTTTCCTATACTCTGCTCCAAAACAGTCACTGCTGGTCATCCTCAATAACAGTACACCAAGCTGGTCAGACCTTCAGAGATCCGAGCTGTTCCTGCAGGCATACACATTGTAGAAGCACCCAGAAGGTGACTTCTTGTGTCTTAACCACCAAAAGCAAAGGGTTTTTTCTGCACAGCAGCCTTATGCAGGATTACTCAGCCCTCCCTGAAGAGGCGGCTGATGGCACAGCTGCTTTGGCCTCAAGGGGGTTGCACAGTCCCTCAGCTTAGTCCAGGGGCTGCTCAGCAGCACACTACCTTGAATGCACCGAGGTGTCCAGCCTGCAGCAGCTGAACCCAAATGCATCCTTGGGCGCTTTCAGATTTCAGTTGTCTCTAGGCAGCTCAGAGAGATGTTTGAGAGTGTACATTTTGCGAGTAATGGGAGTTAGGCATGTCCTCCTCACTAAAAATGTCCTAGTCACTGAGTCAGAGGCACCAGAGTGAAAAAAATCCAGCGTTCAACCATCTCCAGAAAAGCGGGGTTCCATCATGCTCAACAGTTACTTGGGAAGACAAATGCCATTATTCCAAAAGTCCCCCCTTTCCTTCTTCTTCCCCCAGCATGACACCATATGGTCTGGAACATCCCTTGCATCATTTGGAGTTGGCTGTCCTGACTGTGTCCTCTCCCAGTTCCTTGTGCACCGTCAGCCTCCTCGCTGGGGTGGTGTGAGGAGCAGAAAAGGCCTTGACACTGGTAAGACCATCTCAGCAGTAACAGAAGTATCCCTGTGTTACCAACACTGTTTTCAGCACAAATCCAAAACATAGGCCCATACTAACTAATGTGAAGAAACAGCACTCTGTCCCAGCCAAGTACCAGCACATCCATTGCAAAATTCAGGGCTCCACTTCCTGGAGTCAGTGGCAAAAGGTTTGGATGATCTAATTACCAGTGTCATCCAGAAAGTGTGGTGATATGAACTAACTGCTTCTCTCTCATAACTTTGGTCCCATCTGCTGTGGGTTCTTGACCCATGTCATGTAATAGATATAAGCTTCAATCCTGGCCCATACCAAGAGATTGGAGGCATGGTTAGTTCCTGATCTCTCTACAGAGGGGCACTTATTCTGGTCTTATGCCCAGAATAAGCTAATTTTTTGGCAAAAGCCAAATTAAACCATTGCATCCTTCTATCTAAAATTAGTAAAAAACAGAAGAGGATCCCATGTCCAAGCTGCATTAAAGAGAAATACTTCCACTACTGGATGCCAGCAAATGTCTTTAGCCAATATGATGTGCCACAGAAAAAACATACCATTGCTTCTACCCTTTATAGTAAGTATGGTATGTGGACAAGTGGCATCCTTTTAGAGATGGGGAATGTGGCAATTATGATTATTTGAACTGCAATAACACCTAGAGACTAGATCCCTACTGTTCTAATCTATATAGCAAACTATACAGCCAACAAAAAGGATTTTCAGACTAAGTATAGAAACATGATGTTTCAGGTCTTGGAGGTTTCAGATGAGCTGACACAGTTTTGAATGATCCTTTGAATTGAGGTCAAAAATAGTCACAAGGTGTAGAAAAAGGAACAAGCATGAGTGTGGAATTGGAAACATAAGAAGAGGAAAAGCTAAATTAGGCCATTAACTTATAAAACAGGTATTAAATGGAAAAGGAATTTGGTTGGCAGGACTGTAGATTATGTAATGGAAAGATATCAAAACAAGGCAGTCTCCTATATATTCACAGGCAGGTTAACATACCTAAGCAAATTCATCCTCTAATTGGCTTCAGGTAAGTGCTCTATTCAGAGTGCCTTTGGGATAATCCAGAGTGCCACTAGGATGCCTGGTAAGTGAAAAGCTTCTGGGAATTAAGCAAAAGTCTCAGAAACACCCTAATGAAACAGCTGGAGAGTAACAAAGACTGTGATACAACCTTACCTGATTTTGAAGGATGTTTGTAAGCATGGCACAGTAGGACTCCGCTCCAACTGAAAATGAAAAAAATGACCTTGCTGATGAAACTCTCATATTCATATGTGTAGAAATAAACCACGGTGAAAATGAGTGAGTCCATAAACCACTGGAAATCAGAAATCATATTAAGAATACAATTTATCTTATTCTGGCCAAATTGTACAAATCTGTCCAGAAAATTGCAAAATGAATTCATGCTCAATATGAACGGAGCAGGGAATTTCAAAAGTCTAATGTGAAGCAAATGTTAGCCCTGCATTTCCTCATGTCCTATTTGAACCAAAGTCAACTTGCATCTGTGCTGGGGCAGACTCAGAACTTGACCCAACCTGACTGGATTTTGAAAGCGCGCCTCCAGATGAGCAGCCAACACACATGGTCCAGATACGTAGAGATAAACATCTTTCCTTGGCTAACAGAAGTTAAAGACACTGCATAGTATATCATCCTAAACCAGTCAGAAACCTTAGTCATAGCCTTCAGTGTTCAAATGAGGCACAGAAACAGAACTGGAGATGTTCCTTTGTAGATGTAAGTACACCCAGCAGAGATAAGATAACCGAGTGAGTGATTCTGTTAAAAATAGCAAGAGCAACATTCAACGGAATCGGTGAAACGGCAAGATATTCCCGAGACTTTTTGGGACTTGACTGATGGATACCTATGTGAGCTAAACCACAAAGATCACCGAGTAAGCTGCCTCTTGCTTGCTGTCTTCTTGTGGCTCAGTTCTGAGTGTTTTGACAAGGTGCTGCACAGCACATACTATTGGATTAACCAGTTATAAATCCTAGCTTGCTCCACATGCATTTCCACTTCAAATTAAAAACAACTAGCATAGATTATAAGCGGTTCATCTGACCAAATTATCTTTGAAATATATGAAACACCATTCCAGGTCTACACCATACAATGTCAAACAACCTGGCAGATGGCAAATGATAAAGAACCTGATAACACAAAGTCTTGATTGAGTAAAAAGGTTGATATTTGTCATTGTTACAATATGATAACACACCTCACAACACTTTATTAGGCTCACCAGTTTGGGGCAAGTAGGCATAAGGCAAACCACAATCTTGCCAACTTCTTGAGCAAATACAATTAATCCTGAGGTATAGCTATAGAAAAAGGTTATGCCAGGACAAGAGCAACATCCAAAGTTGCCAAATAGCTACTATCTAAATAGGAGAGATTTCAGCAAGTAAGTATTTGGGAACCTGACATACTTACAACTATTGTGTCTGCGCCAAAGTCAAATATGAGAAGCCCGTACCACAGGAAGGCCTGCAGGAGGACTGGAGCTGCCGGCTGTACCTTAAGGACATCCAAATTCAGTTGGCATGGTTCTTGTGCTGGCAGAAAGTGGCACATGCTCACCCTGCTACTCATGACAAAAAAATAAAAATATGAAAGTGACAGAGATGCCAGGTGCTGCTGAACAGATGCTGAAAATGAGGAATGGAGCACATGACAGGAAAGTCCCAGAGGTGCTCAGAATGCAGTTACTAACTCAAGCCTTTCGGCATCAAGGTGTTTCTGGTCTTCTCCTCCACCCCACCCCCACATATACGTGCATTCATCTGAGTATGTGTTTTGGGGGTAGTAGGAAGAAGTTGTTGCTATTTTGTCATGTTTGCTTTCAATTTCTTTTTTGCTCTCTTAGAGGTATGGTTTAATAGCAATCACTGAAATGAACAGACACTGACCCACTGACCTCTGCTCTGTGGAAGGACATAGTCCTTCTCTCCCTGGCCCGGGGCAGGAGCTCAGGGCACAAGCTTAGCAGAACTCCTCTCTCTCAAAGCTGTAAAGAGTAACATCCTCGAAAGCCTGCTAAAAAACAGCAACTCAGATGGCAGAAGTGGCAGTGTAATGTTTCAAGGCCTGAAAAAGTACTTGCATCGTTCCTAGAAACAGCAGTAGTGATCAGCAACCAGAGAATTTAGCTCTCAATTATTATTATTATTTCAAAGGACTTCCTTATAATATGACATGTGATATAATGAAAAGCAAAATATGGGGCTTCTTTTAAAAAAAGGATCCTAAAAACGAAATGTAATGGTATGCAATTGGATCTGACTCACTGCTGGGCAAGAGCATCCCAGGTATGCACTGGGGACAGTGCTCTTAGTACAGGCCATGTCATGGACATGAGACACACAAGCTGAAATGAGGTCTGCACAGCTGCACCCACAAAAACACCAAGTGCCTTGTAAATAATTGTGACTTATCTGCCCTGCAATTTCTGAAGAACTGAATTGTTCAGGGAAGGATAAGCAGACAGCTACACATTCAGCCCATAGTCCAGCAGGAAGAGCAGTCACAGAGCATCACAGGGTGGGAAGCTTTTTGAGGCATCTACATAGGGAGCACACCAGAAACCTGACGCATGAACTGTGTGTGTGCTGCCCATACTGTGATCAGAATTCAATATGCAAAGAGAGATGAAAGCCCTAACAGGTGCAGGGCATGTGGTTGGAAGGTTGATGCCCTTACTGATGCCACAACCTTACCAGTTAGGGACATTCCAGCTCACTAGATTAAAAGCTATCATGCAATACTTGCACTGAGGTCAGATTCCTCGTTGCAATGCAGATAGACTCAGACTGGGGAAATAATTGACATGGGAACAATAATGAGAAAATCAATTGCTAAGTCAGATATCATCGACTGCAATGAAAATTTTGTGCACGGAGGATTTGCAGGATAAAGACCCAGCTTTTCTTTTAGGCTAGATGAGTTAGTAGTGAGAAAGGGTAATATGGTTAATATTGCTGCCCTTGTTACCCTGCATTTCTACCTGGAATTTAAAAAGAGTTTGACCACAGGGTGATCCTTCACTGAAAGTTTTAGGCTGTGCTTCCATAAATGTTCAAACATGTGCATGATTAAGGCCTTGAGAGACTAGAGCATTTCAGTAATGGTGTGGGCCACTGCACAGTTTCATTAAATTCAACATTAGAGCTAAAGTATTGGCAAAAAATATAGCCCAGTGTCATCCTGCATACCTCTGCAGATATGTGGGATACTTCACCACATAAGACTCACAGTGCTTTTGCCTTATCTGCAGCAATTTGCAGCTGTACTCAAAGCTTTTAATCAGCGCTCCATTAATGCAGGCAGTGTCCAAAGCGTAAAAAAAAGCCACAAGGAAGACTGAGAACACTTAACACCATCATGAGCCATTCACTCTGTTGTGCATGATGTTATCTTCATCTTCTGTCAACAGTATCTACTGAAAGATCGATAGCAATCGTAAAGAAATGTTTATTATCACCTTGCCCCTCACACCTGCCCCACCATACCTTTGCTCTTTGTCTCAAAGGCTATAAAAGTGCAACAAACTAGAGCAGAGACGCCTCCACCTTACAGTGTTGTATTTTTTCTTTGTCGCAAGATTACAGGGCTAATTAAAGGCCACGTGTACATCACCACTACTACTTCTTGAGTTAGAAGAGTGGAGCATTTCTCCTCCAGGAGCCCTCTCCAAAAACACACCCGTTGGTACTCCCGCGAACTTGATAAAGAAGTAATACAAAAGCCACCAGGCGTGCTTTTAGCCTGGATATATGAAATACACAGATTAAAATTTTTCCCGTGAAGTGAAACGGCCAAAAAATTTCAGGTGTGAAGGTGGCGAAGGGAGGGCGTGGGCGTGGGCGTGTGCTGGCGCTCCGGACCGTGTTAGCAACTACTCCGTCTGGATGCTCCCTTCCTTCCCTTCATTTTTCCCTTCAGAGAGGGGTTAAGAAGCTCCCGCTAACAGTCCTCCTTAGGCAGGTCGCTCCCTGCGGGGGCTCCCGAGCCGGCGGGTGGGCTGTGCCGGGGGGCGGCGGCGGGGGTCGGGAGCATGTCGAGACCGGGACAGGCTCCTTCCCGAGGGCGGGAGGCGGCTCTGGCGGCCCCCGCCGGCGGCCCCGGAGAACAAAGCGGGTCCGGGGGGGAGGGCGGCGGGGACAGGCACCAACCCCTGGAGGAACCGGTGTAATCGCCCGTCGGGGAGCAAAGCCCCGCCGGGGTCGGGAGGGTGATGGGCGCCTCCCTCGGAGAGGGAGAAGGGGGGACGGGCTGCGATTTAACCCTCTGTCGTGATTGTCACGACGTGTGACGGCACAGCAACCTTCTCATCCACCTACAGGCAGGCAAGAACTGGTTTTCGCGGGGCCGAAGGAGAGCAGCGGGCAGGGCGCCCCAAAATCGCACCCACCGCTCTCGCTCCTGTCAGTAACGCGTTCCGTGCCCCCGACATGGGCGGCAAGTTCTAGCACTGACGTCACCTCATCGCCGATATATTTTTTTAATTAGGTGGCAGCTAAATGAAGAGTGATGTAGAACACTGTGAATGTAATTATCCATTGTGCTGCAGAGAAGCGCCTATAGATCTTTTTTCTTGCCCCCCTCCCTCTCTGAAAACTACCAAGAACCTGGGGAATTCAAATACTCTTCCTATCCCTGTGTGTGGATGGAGCCTGTCAGACCCTGTGCAAGGGCTGCTGACAAACACAAAGGAGCAACAATAACTGCACACCACTTACAGCACTGCTAGACTTATTCATTCATCGTAACATAATAATTTTAGATGGTCATTGAAGAGAAGCATATGTTTTGGGCAGGCATCAAAAGAACAACCAGACATTTAGATAAGACAACTAAAACTCAGTTTTAAAGTTTCAGATCTAATGCTGGGTAAAGACCGAACAAAGAGTCAGAGAGCAGAAATTACGTTATTTAAACTGACACCACCTAAATCGGATCCTTTTCTTTTTCCTGCGATTGCACATAAACACAGCGTGTCCATCACATCCAGCCCGCTTCATTACTATTTATATTACCGCGCGCTGGCTGTGTGCAGTCAATTCATAATTGTCCGGGTTTTTTTCTAATTAATCACAAAAGATTTTTGTTTCGCCTACAGCTAGTTCTGGGGTGACTCACAATGGCAAGCCAAAGCTCATACATCAAACGCGGCCCTTCCTCACTCCAGCCTTCTGCCGGCGGAGGCTGCCGGGCTCCCCTCGCCTCGGCGCTGCTCAGGGGACATGCGCGGCCCCGGGCGGGAGAGGAGCCCTGCGCTCCGTCCTCCGCCGCGTCTGACTCGTTATTTTTATCTGATGCTCGCGTACTCAGCCCAGGCCCGGCCCGCAGATTTTTTTTTTTTTTTTTTTTTTTTTGGCGAGATTTCTCGATTCGGAGCGTTTGATTTCCCTGCCTCTCTCTCGCTCGCTCGTGTGCAGGCGCATGCTCCGCGCTCCTGCTCTAGCAATCTGCTGGAGACCTGTGCGGCTTCGGAGGAGCCGAGCTGGATCAAACATTGCATAAACTTCCGCGCGATCAATATTTTCTTAATGAGCTCAGCGTAACCAGTGGAGACTAGCAGAGGCTGAGCCAGCTGCTGGATCTCTCCAGCCCCAGTAGCTACAAGGCTGGCTGGTGACATTTGCAGTGGGCCAGGTTGCTCGTGGCTCCCCCGCCCACGCCATGAAGACGAACTACTCACATAAGTAACATTTTTTGGCTGCGAGGCGGCTACCTGTGGAAGTCGCAGCTTGCAACCTGAGTCAGAGGAGAACGATTTGACCTCTATTTCTTGTGCTGCCAGAGGTTTAGGCACACAAAAGCTATGCCACGAACAAAGAAATGGGGCAATTTGGCTGATAACAGCATGACACAGAATGGTCTTTCCCCACATACTCGTAACAATACAAAAAAAAATCTCATCCCCAATTCTTTTTCAACAAAAAAACCTACTTGTTTTTATTTTTTATCATTGGTGACGTTGTAATACTGAAAGTCAGGCCAGTTAGGATCAGTTGAATTCACATGAAGAGCAGAAAGTAATAGACACACGCTTCGTCTAAAGTGCTCTCCAACTTAAGGCTGCAAGTGTTGTTAATTATGTGGAAACTTTCTGGTAAGATGCATCTATCAATGCATCTTCCTTGATCACATTCTGCCCACTGCTGGGTTTGCAAGGAGTCAGCACAGTGGTGGGAGAGGGGCATTTTATTAATAAACCCTACACAGAATCCTGTGCTCAGCCTGGGTATTTTTGAGTGAAAATGGCTGTGAAGACAATGCCGATTTCTGTACAAGGAAACATCAGCAAGCACGTAGCTACTGAGAGCAAAATAGATAGGTTTTCAACAGCAGAAAAATATGTTTTCATATCTGATGGCATAGAAGAAAGGGTATCTGATTTTTGCAGATTTCAAGTGGAGTTGTTTGGGGGAAAATTGTTATGGTTAGAAAGGCTGAAAAAATATGCATTAGCAAAAAATAATCTTTTCATAAACTTCCATCATGTAGATTATTTAGCTGGCAGCAGACTAAGGAGTTAAAAAAAAAAAGGGTGTGGGGTGAGGGCTGCTTTTCTCAGGTCATCTGGGGGATAAATTGCAATGCAAGATTTGTGAATGTACAGCCATACCTTCCAGTGTATCCCAATTGAAGTCATGCTGGTATGCTTGCTTGGGAACTTAGAACATCCACAGTAATGTGCTGTCACTTTTTTAAGTCATCCAGGAGAAAAATAGTCCATTTTCTCCTGCAGGACCAGAGTACAGTTTACACTTCTGCAGATACAAAGAGCAGATTCAAAGAATAATCCAAGGGAAATATTTTGAAGGATCAAGTCCTACTTTCATTCCCACTGCCCAGCCCTAGTTTTCCACTGTAGTGTCTGCTGCTTTGTGTGAACATGCACAGGCACTGCATGTGATAGGAGCACACACATCAGCCCATCACATCTATGATACGCTGCTCTGATGCGAGAGATGGCCTTTCAGGAGCCACCACCAGCCCTCACAGCACTCTTTGCCTTCCTCTTTCCTACCTTCCATTGCAAAGTCCTCTATCCTCGTTGTCAGCCCCTTTCTGGGACTCACCGCTTCTGAGGCATGTCAGTCACAAGTGACACCAGCAACCCCATCTGGGGCTGCTGAAACCTGGGTGTTAGCAAAGCTGTAGATCCTGTGCTCCCTCCTGATTCTTTTCAGTTGCAGGGAGACAGATCCAAAGCTCAATGAGCCTGAGGGAATATTTTTCAACTGGCTTCATCAAGCAGGTGAGTCTCCCATGGTCTATTGCCACCTCGCTGTAAAGACCGTAATTTTGCTGGGACAAACTGCTTATTACCCAGTCGCAAGCTTAATAATAACCATGGGCTGTGATTCCTCCTGAGGAACTGAGGACCTGAATTAAGTGTTATTAATACCAACAGTATTGCGCTAACACCGGAAAAATAGCAGAATTAATAATAATGTTATCTTAATGACAGTGTAAATATAAGGTAAGTAGTGTACCTGGCTTCTGGGAAGTGTGAAGCCAGATGATGATTTCCTCCCAGGGCAGTGATAAACAACTCAGTCATACTGAGTTTACACTTTTAGTAATAATAGGCTTGGAGGGGAAAAAAATATATAAAGCGCAGTCACAGATTAACTACATTATAATTACATAGTGTAATTTCAGCCCCTTCTGCCGGAGTGGAAGGCACAGTTTTTATCTAATCAGCCTCCGTATGTAATTCCCTACTAGGTTTGGGGCTAAGCATTGCTGTGCTGGTTTTAAAAATGACTAAGTGGATATATAGAGATTGCAACGCGCCCCGGGTCACAGCGAGCTTGGCAATAGGCTCAGGAGTGCAACCTCCAGCCATGGGTACATGGGGCTGGGGCAAAAAGTGGTGGCAACATCTCCATGGCCATCAGTGCGTGCAGTTCCCCATGCCACTTAGGCAGGGTTTTGGAGCTAAGCCTGGTGGTGTTGCCCAGGTTCACTCCCAGAGTGCCCAGGCTCTGTGAGTATGGTGGCCTCGAGCAGCAGCAATAACAGCTCCTGTCACCTTGATGGAGCTGGGATTGGGTATCTCATGGCAGTTTAGGAAATCCCGATGCCTGGTCACCTTGCCAAAATACTCTGACAGATTACTCCCAAAGCCAGCAAATAATTGGTCACATCATTGGAAAAGTCACCTCCAAAAAGGCTTGTTTATGAGGAGCTGCAAAAGGCAAAATTGGAAGGGCAGCATTATATGCCAGTCGTGACTTGAGTGCTGTCTTCCAAATAAAGGGTAGAAATCCATTGTCTGTTGTTGCTTCTTGAATTTTCGCACCCTTTTCTATTTTCACTGGAAGGCTGATTGTGAAACCAAGCTCCAGAGAGGGGAGAAAGAATGGATGCTGTTTGCATTTTTCATCTCACCAGCCCTTCCTGAACAGAAATCTGTTCAGCCTCCACAAGGGTAAACGTAAAGCAGGGGAAGAGGTTAACTCTTTTGCCTTTTCTTTTTTTTAAACTGTGTCAGCCACACACTTTAGTTAGGATAAGTAGGACAAGTCAGGCCTCTTTTAATGTGTGATGGGGTGCAGAGACACCCAGAAGCGTTGGGTGGCATTTCTTACAGTGCCCTATCCAAAGTCTCAGCTGAGTTACTCAGTATGTGACAGTAAATGCTGAGCCCAGAACACTGGAATATCTGATCATGCTCGACTGTCATGAGATTGTCCCACGAGCCAGCTCCAGGCACTGAGCAAGAAACCTGAACGTTTTCTCGATACACAACTAATGCTTAGGTATCTTCTTGGGGAAAACAGAAATGTTACAAAGGTGTGTAGTACCACTCATCTCCCATCAAAACTGAAACCTTCGTGCCAAGTGAAGTCCCCCTGTCTGTCACCACTGGTGACTGCAACGCAGGTTGGAATAACTCTCAGCTTTGCTTTCCAAGAGGCTGAAAGGCCTTGATAAGCAAAAATGTAGGTCCCATGCTGCTCACTGCGTAATACTAGAAACATCAGAAAAGTTGAGGCGAAAAGAGGAGCCCAAAATGGCAAAGCTGTCTGTTGGCCCTGTGGTGCAGGGTAATCATTCGTAAAGTGAGAGCAACATCTCTATCCTTAAATGTACTGCACTGCAGATGGAAAGCTTACTTGGGAAACCAGTGTAATTGCTTCCCAATGGCACTGTAACACCTGCAGATTAAACTATTCCCTCCCAGCCTCCATGGCTTGTCTCAGCACCCTCCTTTGGGATTCCCTGGCTGTCTTCTTGTTTGGTCAAGGCAGATCCAGACATGGAAGAGCTATTCTATCAGTGTCAAAAGGTCCTGCTTGCTGAATTAAGATTGCTGTATTGGGTTTGCATGGCAAGGTTTGGGGGAGGGACTCCATGCAGCAACAGGGGAAGAGTAAGAGAAGGCATCCCCCTGAGGAGGAAGGAGTGGCAGAGAGGGCATGTGGTGAAATGACTGCAGCCCCCATTTCCTGTCCTCCTGGACTGCGGTGGGGAGAGGTAGAGAAAATCAGGAGTGAAGCTGAGTCTGGAAAGAAAGAAGGATGGAGAAAAGGTGTTTTAAGATGTGTTTGTATTTTCTCATTATCCTACTCTGATTTAATTGATAAAAAATTAAATTAAATGAAATTCATTTTCCCCAAGTCGAATCTGTTTTACCTGTGACAGTAATTGGTGAGTGATCTCTCCCTACCCTTATCTTGACCCACAAGCCTTTAGTTGTATTTTCTCTCCCCTGTCCAGCTGAGGAGGGGAGTAATAGACTGCCTTGGCGGGCACCTGGCATCCAGACAGACTCGACCCACCACAATTACGGTGAAGAAAAATATTTCTCCAAGAGGCACAAAAGCAGCTCTCCATGTGCAGGCTAGCTCTGGTCATGGACAACCCGTGGGGAGTGGGAGCAGGGACAGGAGTAGAGCATAAGCAGGGGAGACCCCCACAGCTGAGACAGCAGTATTTTGAACAAACCGTAGCTGGGTGAGAAGAAGGAAGCCTACCCAAAATGTTGGTATTTACCCCTTTGCAAAAGACACTCAGGTGGCAGTGGAGCCACACTCTGCTGTTACGCTGCCAAAACCAAGAGTTTCCTCATATTTCAGTGAAAACCTTTCATGGGAACCCAGGTAGTACAAGCAGCAGGGGAGGTCGCTAGAAGAGACTTTCTGTCACTGGTGTATTAATGGAGTGGTAAGACAAATGTAATGTCTTGACATGCCAAACGTTTTTGCCTGCTGGTGCTAAGCTGGCTGCTCTTCGATGGGGCTTGACTTGCACAGGGATGCCTGCTGTGCTGTTTTGCCGCCCCTGCACCCTCAGCCTCTCACTAGTTAGTCACTCAGTCCCTCTGGCAGATTCTTTAAAATCCACCATTTCAGTAAGACCCTTCATCACACCTGGAGCATATTTATATTGCTGTACACAAATAATTCCAAATAGAGGAAGTGAGTCAGGGAAAAGCCAGGAAGAACTTCAGAGGGACTCCAGAATATCAGTGTGGAGCTATGTGGTAAGGGAACCTCTTTCCCCAGGATACTCCAGAACAGACCGAGGCTCATGCGCTGCCCACAGAGAGCTGATTCCTGCCCTAGATGCACCCCATGGACAATGGGGCATAATTCTGTTTGAAGTCGCTGGCAGTGCCCACAGGAGCCTCCTTGCTACATTCAGTGCCCTTCCTTGGTAAGTAGGCCCTATGCTGTGCATTTCTTTGGATTTTTTTAATTTTTTTTTATCAGGCTAAAGAAGGATATATTTTATCATAATGGTTTCAAATCCAATGTGTACAGGCCAACGCAAATAGGGTATTACAAGTTGAAGAACTGTACCTCAGGCACCATTTTATTAGAACTAGTGTTTACATCAAACAATACATCCTAAGTACTTCATATTAAGCTTGGACAAATCATTTGCCTGAGGATTAGGGTGTTGTGCCACTGAAATGTAATCCTTCTGTTGATTTTTCTTTTTTTTAGCTGCCAAAGCAAACATGGTAAAATCAGTAACTGTTAAAAAAAACAGAAGGGTGAAAACCTTAGCCTGAATTTGGTGTGTTTAATGAAACAAAGTAAAAATTATTAAGGTGGGTTTGCCAACACGTATCTGAACAGCAGGTCAGATTTTCACCCGTGTAGATCAGCAAAACTCTGTGGGGTAACAAAAAATATAATGGTGAGTTTCATTCTTCTGCCATGGGGGGTGAGAAGGGAAGAGAGAGCTGGTCTGATTATAAGGTGCAGATGACCCTAGCACGTGGAAACTTCTGCTTGGTGGAAAATCTGGGGAGCAGCACCAGGAGCAATGGCTAGAGCAGGCTGTGTCCCACCAGGTGATGCCCCATGCCCCTGTGCAGCCCAGGCACCATACCCACGCAGAATGGCACGAGGGAGAGCATCAGTCTTCAGTGGATGGCCTCTGCTCCCAAAAAAAGGAGGAGGGGCTGTTTAGACATGAAGCGCAGATGTGTAACACCAGCTGTGAGGAGTGGTAGGCGGCAGGGGCCCAGCTAAAATTCGTGGTGTTATGTCAATTGGAACCAGGCTAGTGCCCTCTGGCTTCACAAAAGCAAGCTGTGCTCCACATAAACACCTCATGCCTTTCCACTACCCAGAAAAGCACATTTCTCATTGTGTCTTACACAACCACAGTATTTGCTTTTACGTGCAGGCACTGTTTGGGCCCCTTTCAACAAAAGACACCTCCAAAAGACAAGTCCTCAGGTACAAAGGACACCCCTGATGGGAGCTGCCATCGGGTACTGAGAGGCAAAAAAAGCTTAACATCAAGGTGAACACAAAACACCTTCCATCTCTTCACAGGGATTTAAGCTCAAGTCAGAGGCAACACAAATATTACATAGATGCAGTCCCTGAACCACCAGCCACAGTAATTCCCTGGAGACTGTTTTCAATAGAAACCCCATATCTATAGCAAAAGAGGATACATTTCCATCCTAAGTAAGAAAATATCTAGATATAAATGTTTGACTGTATGGAGAGAAGGGAACTGGGACTCTGACTTCAAACTCTCCTGGACTTCTGCAGCACCAGCATTTCACCTCTTGGTTCCTCTGACCTCCATGTGATGATTCTCACATGGAGGTGATTCTCACATGCTCATATGCACTTCAGGCACCTCTTCCCTGCTGTGTCTCTCTTCCCTCCTTCCAGAACAAAGTCCGTGTGGTCATCCCTGTGCACGCCTTCCATCTGCCCGCATTTTTCCCTGGCTGGGCACACCTAGTCCGTACTTCTGAGCTGCTGGCTGGTTGAAGCTTCAGGAATCAAGAGGGAGCAAATGGGCAGCAAAGGTCTGTCCCACCTTTGCCAAGGGGGTTCAGTCTACTTAGTTGCCCAGTTTCTCTAGAGAATCGAGAAGGTATCAAGAATAAGTACAACGTCAGAAATCAACATTTTGGGTAAAAGTGTGCCAATAATTACTTTTGTTAATAATTCCAGGGGCATCTGTGCTTGAGAAATCTAGCACCCAATACCTTCAAGGAGTATGAGATAAAAAGAGGTGAACCGGGTTGTGCAGCCACCAGTACCAGCATGCAGTGCACTGATCACTGGCCTTCTAAGCACTGGCCTTTGACTAATCACTATAGCTACAGCAAAGTCCTGCTCAGAGGGAACTGAGCCCCAAGAAATTTTGCTTCACTACTAAAGGCACCTCTTTTGCAGGGCAGTCACAAACAGTGAGGTGGATATCAATCCACAGAATAGGCCTTGGGAGATACGGATACTTAGTATTTAGGCATATCCAGGTTTTTCTAAGACTTTACAGCCAGAATTCTCCAACAAAGTATATTTGTATGCACTGGTTTTATATATGTGTGTCTGTGCCTATCCACTTATCTACATCTGTATAATATTGCATCTTTGGGAATTACACACTTAATAGATCTAGATCTTGATAGAGATATAGGTAGAGATATAGATATGAGACATATATGAAGAGGTTACCCAACATTGTGACAAGTGATGGGTGCGCAAGCACATGCACAATCCATGGGGCTGATCCCACACTCAAACAAATGGCTTCCACGTTTAAAGCTAAGGACAATTTTAGGTGTTTCTAAATAAAGAATTCAGCCATCTCTGAGGCAATCACCTCCATCCTTTTGAAAAGAAGAGTCACTGAAGACAGCATGAAAAAAGAAAAACACACAGACTTGTACTCTTGCATCACTGGGAAGAAAACCAAGGATTATATCTAAGAAACTAACTAGTAATTTCCTAATATGCTCCTATGCAAGTGTGCACACATCCCATACTTACTGCTTGTTTCACCATAATTTTGAAAAAAAAAAATAAAAATTAATTTACATCTTTTACCAGCCATGCGTTACAGGCCTTGCTAAATAAACTCAGCAGCAGCTCTTTGCCTGCTAGACTTTGTGGCTGCTGAGACACATCACAGACTTGTGAGGGCTCAGCAGCTCCAGCCAGGTGTGAGAGCCACAGAGATGTATCCCACCCTGCAGTCCCTCAGCCCTCTCACCAGCTTTATGGACAACTCCTGCCTTGCCATAGGTGAGTTAAATATTCAAAGTTGTGTCTGTTGCAGAGTGCCCATGATCACCTACCATATTCTCATGCTTCTGCCTAAGACTTCTGGAATCACCAGATTTTGGGCAGGAGCACAGAGCTGACAGTTTCATTGCAAGTCCAAAAGGTTCTGCTCATGCAACACTCCCCCAGGTCATCTAGACACCCAAACACCTGAAAGTATTGTGAAGATCATGCTTGCAGGGTCTCCATCAATGTGTCTGGTTTGAGGAGGATTCAAAAGATGTGGCACAGATGATGCCCAGTGCCAGCCCATAAACAAAACCTCACTGATGAGCATCAGGGCATAAAAGAACTGCAGCAGTGGCAAGTACCATGGTTTTCTTGCAAACGGCAAGAAAATAATTTTTAATATTATTTATTACTTTTGAAAATGAATTTTGGGCTTAAAATTACACTCTCAGATTCCAGGAGTCTTTCTGTCAAGTCAGAGCTGCTGTGCATTTTGTTAAACTAAGCCATGTACTGAGAGGTGTCTTGATATTTCCTCTGCTTATGGGCCCATTCTAGAAAACCATTGCACCCAAATCAGCAGAGAAGAAGGGGAGTGTTGACCTGCTGAAGCAGGGCTTGTACTAATTGAATCTCCCAGTAGATCCCATCCTGTCTGCAGTCTTAATGTAGTACCTCTGAACAAGGCACCGCTTTGCCAAGGCTCCAGGTAGCACTGGTGGATGCTGCTACCTTTGCTTCAAGCAGAAATGTCACAGACATTACACACAGGTGAGCAGAGCAGATTAAAACAAACAAACAAACAAAAAACAACAGAAGGTAGAACCTGAAAAATTAGAAAATTATAAGCAAATAGGGAACACGAGCAGGAGTCTTGCACACAAAGGGCAATAAACATATGGGATAAATTAGAGGAGTAGGCAATGGAAGCAAACCATGTAAATGAGTTCCACAGACACCTAGGCTTGCTGCTGCAGAAGGAGGGGATGGGGGGAGGAGGATGGAAAAGCAGGAAAGTGGAATTAAAGGGCTTTTTCCTGTTCCCATGGCCTTTTCCCATGGTTATTATACTCTCCGTATGCTTAGGTATTGCTCAGACTCCAGATCAATAAGCAAGTGATATTTGTAGGTACCATATGTACAAGCATACCTGGGCATACAGTTTCTCTTGTTTTACATTAAATTCTGAGCCCATCTTCAAAGTATAGTGTCAGGGTCTCTATCCCAAATTAAAATACAAGCGTCTTAGTTTCTCTGAAACTTTAAACTCTCAATTTTACTGTCCTGATGAGAGGACAGGGGAGAGTATTGAGATATCAAAAAAAAGGAAGCAGAAGAGAAAAAATTCATGAAAGCATGTTCTGACTTGAAAGAGCAAAATACAGTATGCCTGTACATGGGAGGGGAACAACGGGTTTGATAATATTAAAAATATCTTGGTCACAAGCTGGAGCTACCAGAGTTAATCTTATCGCACTGGTTTTACTGACATTTTAATGTCTTACCCAGAATTTGACAGTACATTATTCACTAAGAGCTTTTTTCCCACCACAGAACATACAAACATCACTGCTAGCCCCTTGCACCTGTATACTTTTTATGATGATGTTGTAGAGTTAACTCTCAGGGTTTTTTTCCCCTCAGTCCCAACTGTGCTCAATTGCCGTGACAGGCTTGTAGCTACAGCCGGGTTTGGCACCAGCCCTGGGCTCTTGTGCCGGGTCTGAGGGGATATCACTCTGTCAACAGGGCAGAGTGGAGGCAAGACAGAGCTGCCTGCTACAACAGAGATGCTAAATACAGACTTCCTCCTGGGTGGTGCGGGCGTTTTAATTTAGCCTGGTGCTAGTAGAGCATTTACTGTACCTCAAGCAGCAGACAGGGCTAAGGAACAGTGGTGGTGGCTGCTGCAGACAGGAAGAGTCAGCCCAGGCTGTACAAGTTGAAGGATTCACATGCTCTGCAAGGAGTCTGTTTGAGAGATATAGAGAGGTAGAAGACCATCACAGACAACCTGATCCATGGCTTGCACAGTGGAGCTGAGGCTGCTGAATGCCACACCAGCTCTTCCCAGAGGGAGCAACACTTGGACATGCAGGAGGCTCCTCACCTGCAGCACTTACAGGGGCAGCACTGGCACTGACACAAGGCTGGACCCCTGCCTCCTGCAGCACCAGCCACCAGGGCTTCAATGCTTCAGTTAGTGCAAGCCTGGCAGGTGGCACCTCTTTCCATGCATATTCTTACATTCTCTTGCTACTAGATGAACTGAGGATAAAACACAGGAGATTTTACAATCTCATTTGAATTGCATCTTTGAAAGGCAAACAAACAGAATGAAAGAAAAACCTACCACACCACCATTTAGGCACGAGAAATTCATGAATTGTGCAGGAATTAGAAGTTGAATGGGAAACCTCTATTCTTACCTTTTTGCATTTGCAATATCCTTGTATTTAACTTCTGCATGTCTTGAGCTTATAGCTGTAATCTACATCCTGATATCAGGAATGTGAGCACACAAGACTGGCATGTTAGTGGGATTTAGTTAAAGTGAATTGTATTCATATTTCTATTCATGCATCAGAAAAAAAATCCTTCTTTGCACCCAGTAATCTAAAAAAGCAAGTACAAGGGGCTTGTGGTTTGTTTCCAGAAAAGTCACACCCTAGTGCAAACTCTTTCATATCTTCCTTTTATTCTGTATATCTGCACCATACAACAACTCCTTATTTCCTGCAGTGCACTGGAAACCCTATACCACTCTACAGCAGGAAACAGAGAAAAATTATTTATTCAAGAATTTGAAAGGCAAGAGGCTTGCATTTCTTTCCAGATCTATGTGGGGAGGGATGTTTGGCCTTGAACAATTCTTTTAACAACTTAGTTCTTCAATTCCCCTCTCATTAAAGGACTAACATCAGCAATCTCCTAGCCCCAAGATATCAAAAGTCCTAGGGCCAGGGACACTGAAATATAACACTCGACCAACACAGAGAGATATAGATAGCGCCTATTCTTCCATTAGTTTTAGGTAAAACCAAAAAGTGGCAAAATCTCCTGGTAGCAAGACCCCCCTGACAGTGGGGCCATCTAGCTAATTTCCTGGGAAACGTAATGGAAAGGAAACAGGGCCAATTACAGAGCTTTGGCCACATTATGCTCCACAAGCTACGGTGCCCCCCTGCACCCCAGAAGGCTCCCAGGTGAATGGCTCCAGGAGAGATTTTCTCTCTCCAAGCATGGCTGGGAGAGGCATGTGAACACTGCAAGCTATTGCTCTCCCCTGACTTGCAGAGCCTCTCCTTGCCTAGATGACTTCTCTGACTCACTCGAAACAAAATTTGAAGAAGAAGGACTGATCATGCCCTCACTTGCCTGGGAGGCATTGCTGAACCATCATCAGAAATGGCCTGATTGCTATGAACAAGGGGAAGCACATTTTGAAGAGGCCTAGGCAGGGATGCCAAGACATATCACACTGCTCAGCTGTGTTCAGAGTCCTTTCCTGGAAGTTCACAGGAGGCACTTAGGGACAGGACGAAGGGCAACGGTTGGGGAGCCACAGGTCTGTCTGTCCCTCAGAGGACCCTACAGAAAAGGCTGCAGGATGCGTTTGGCCAGCAAGATTCTTGTTGAATACCGGAGACTTGGGTCTGGGGGAGGCCATCGAGTTAGAGACAAACAACCCCTTTGAGGAGCAGACAGAGAAATGTGACACAGCCATGGAAGAAACACAGCAGTGGATGCATGCAACTGTTCCCACCCTGGACACTGCCTGGGCAACAGCGAGGAGGGAATCAGAAGTGACAGTACTACTTTCGCACTCAACAGGGTGAATCCAGGACACAGGCACAGCTTAAAATGTGACTTTCCCATCACTTTGGGTTCAAACCTTGGTGTTATTTATATGCAGGGTTGTGGGGTTTGCTGCCTTTCCTTGAGAATTTTTCCTTCTGAGTAATTTTATCCATAAGACTGAAAGAGAAGGATCTATCAGTAAGCGTGTGAGGGATGACACAATGCCATGGCAGCTCAACCTCTTTGTCCAGATCTCCAAATACCAAGGCTTAGGAGTGACAAGTCCCACTGAACTCAATGGGAGCACTGTCCCATAAATCATCATCTGCAGAATCCAGTTTTCCATATGGCTTTATTAGGTGCTCCCCTGACAAATGTAAACTTGAAAGGCAAAGACCTAAAGTACCCTTTTTGTCTTTATTTTCTAACTTATTTTTAGAAACAGGCCAGCAAGTATTTTTAGTAAAATTTTCACCTGCTTCCAAGTCAGTTAGGCTGATCTTATGATAAGGACATAGACACAAGGCACACAGGGATCAGATTTTTAAAGCACTGAAGTACCTGAAAGTGCAGAGAGACACCTAGCTGTTTTCCATTGCTCTCAGTGCAGAAGAACTAGGCACAGCCTAGTAAATGTAATCCCAGGGCCTCTATACTGGAAAAATGTGAAGAACAAATGGTAGATCATAGACGGAACATGGTGCCTTTCATTACTCTCAGGTGTCAAACATCTTGCAAGATATATTTTGCAACTTAATCCACAGCAGCCAACCTCATGTGCTGGGAACAATCTTAGTACAGGAGTCCATGCTAATAAGTTATAATCAGTTATATTCCTCAAACAAACAACAAAAGCACTGTACTTGTGTACTGTGTTATGATCCCACCTCCTTCTACTTATTCCCTATGACAGAAGTAACAGAAAACAGTGTAAGTCTCCCAGGTCCCAGTCTGGTTTCCAGTCTCCCCACTAAGATGTAGAACACCTACATCCCCATCCCAGCACACCCACCAAGCCATCACACTGGCCGAGAGATGAATGAGCAGCCCCACTAAAAATATGCCCATGCAGAACACATCTTGAGTGTTCACACTAATAAAAATGAAATGTTCACAAGTTTGGGCCCTAAATGTTGTCCGCATTTATTCTCATAGCTTGGCTAATTACAGTCTACAGTGTTGATTAAGAAAATTTATGCTTCACACTGAGCAATGTATAAACCAAGATTCACATGAGGGCAAATTTTTACAAAAAACACAGTAAAATGCTTCAAAAATTATACTGGCAATGGAACTGCAACCAGCATGACAATTAGACACAATGTTAATCAGATACGAGCAAAATTAACAAGATTATTCTATTAGCCTGGGAAAGATGGTCAAGCTCCTTCCAGCTCTCACTTACCATTTCCTTTAAGGTGATGATGATGATAATTTTATTGTTAGACTAAAATTTCTCCTGTTGTTCTTAACTCAGGAGTCCAACTGGTTTACAACAGGGCAGTTACTTAAGTCACTCTTTCAAGAAATTGCTGATTGCTCTCAACTGCTGCTGTTGCACAAAATTGCTCTTATTTTCAAATCCGTCTGTCTGTTGCTATTTTTAATGTACTCATCCTGATGAGAACTGCACTCACACCACCACACCACGCCTCACACAAAAGGGACTAAGGAAACACACCTCGGCTTCCCCAAAATCAGTGGTTTAGGCCGTGAACTTCACTTAAAGCCTGTCTTTAGAAGACAGGCAGAGCACTGTGGGCATGCTTATATATTCCTGCTCAATTCCTAATCCTCTTGAGCACCCTACCTACAAAGAAAACCATCGTGGTGTCAGGGCTGCCTCGCAACACATGGGTGTTTGAAGGCTGCTTGAAGTACAGCTTGTCCCTTGTGTTGAGGTTTAGGAATAGTATTCTTCAATTTAGTACTCCCACTAAAACTATGTTCTGTTTCCTCTCCCTCCCCTCCAATTGGAGGCAAAAAATCTAAAGATCATGGGTTGAGATAAGAACAATTTACTGGAAACAGCAATGAGATAACAAAACAAACAGTAAGAGCAACCATATTAATAAAAAAAGTGTGAGAAAATGAAGGATTTACACAGAAAGTCCCTGACAATAAATAATACCAGACCGCTCCATCCACCATGTTTACTCGACCAGAAGGAACCCATTCTCCCCCTTCTCCCCAGAAGAGAGAGGGAGTCATTTTGCCCCTGCCCCCAGAAATGATGTGAGGTGACACAGCATAAAATCCAGGCCCTAGCCATGCCCCCTCACAGTTACTGCAAAAAATGAACCCTGTCCTGGCTAAAACCAGGACAGCTTGCCAGACCTGATAGCATATCTTCAGTCGGCCCAGTGCAGGAACCTGCACATCCTGAAGGGATGTAGAGCAGTGCCCATTCCAGGGAGTCTATGCAGAGCACAAATATTGTGGTTCAGATCCCATGGGTGCACTAGCCAAACACCACCATGGGTGTAAGTGGTGCAAACCTACACCTGCAAGTAGGAAAATGAGCTGCAGCATCCCTCCCTGTCCTGTCCTGCCAGTACTCCCTGCAAGTGTAGTGGGATCATTCTCCAGGTGTTCGCTGAAAACAGCACATAAATGTTTCAAACGCCACTTCATAGGTGTCACTCAAAAGCCATAAAGAAAACAGCAGGTGGAAAGCCTCAGCTCAAACCCTCAAATATCAAATATTCTTCTCCCCCCTATGCAATTTTACAGGCTGAGGAATGATGTTAGTTGAAACCTCTGTTTTACAGCTTTTGCTCAAAAACTCAGCATACAATCAGCCTCAGAAGTGTTACTGATGTTGCCTGGAGAAGACCTTTTGGATTTACAGGCAATAATTAATACTTAATCTTTAACTCCAGCGAGGCAGCTGTGCTGCAGGGTTAGTAGGAGTCACCATGTTGGTAAACGATAATTGCACTGCGCATACAGCCCTGAGCTGAGTACCCTGCAATTATAGGGGAAGGTTTCCTGGGCCTCTTGTAAAGGCCCTCAGGTTAGGAAGGTCTTACCGGGCAGGCTGGAAAGACCCTTCTCCTCTATGTGAGACAAACTTTAATGCAGGGTGTCCTGGCCCGCTGAAGCCTCTGAGGACAAAGCACAGACAGAGCCTAAGAAAGAAAGTAAGATCCATCAGGTCACCCATGTCTTGCTGGCAGCAAGAGTCAGGGCTGCTTGCCCTGTGCTATGTCTTTATACATTGAATCCAATACCTCGAGTCACTCTGAATTGGTCCATTTGACCACCTGAGGAGGAATAAATGGGATCCTGAGCTCAGGTGTACTTTATACCCTGTGGCTGCCGTGGGGTGAGAGAAGCACTGCTGCCCTCTCTCTCTGTTTTGACTTCCACCGCAATTATGTCCGTTCTCTGGGGTGGGAGTACCATCCATAAGTCTGAAATGTGTGGGGTAAAGGAACCCCTCCCCGTTGCTTGCCACACTGGTGGATGGGAATACCTTGGATGCAGCCCGAGATCTTTGCAGGCACCAAGAAAGTCTCCTTCAAAGATGGTAAAGGGCCTATGGAGAGTGGCAACGCTGGTAACTCTTCGATAAAGACTCATCTTCCTGACACCTGGCAAAGTCTGGCTCCTCTGGAAACAAAATAAACAAGCAGTAAAAGAGGTTAGCTTTCATATGAGCAAAGGAAAAGACAGTTTGCCTACTGTTACATATAAGAAACTAATACCAGCAAAGTAGCACCATGGATATTTACAAGGGACCAAATCACAAAGTCTTGAAGTCAGTTATTAGTCATAGCTTTGAGGGTTTCATCAGACCTCTCTCATACTGCAGACTGTGCTCTATATTGAGCTCAATCTCTTGGATTAGACTCAGTCACATTAGCAGTGTGGACATTCACATCTCTGCCAAAATACAGGGAGGAATGGGACTGCTGATGCTCCCGGTAGCTTATTCAAGTGGTTAATCTCTTGCCTGTGCCTTATCTTGCATTTGAATTTGTCTGGCTCCAGCTTCTGGCCTTTAGTTTTGGAGAAGGTTCCTTCTGCAAGAGGTATTTTCTCCCAGGAAGGTATTGTCATGCGAGGCACTTGTTGCTCACCACAGGATTCCCCTCTCAGCTGGGGGCAGCAGCCCCAAAGGCAGAAGCTGGAGTCATACAACTTGACACTAAGTAAACACCCCGGCTCCATTTGAATGGAAAGGCTGTCAAAGCGGCCTCAAAAAAAAAAAAAAAAAAAAAAAAAAAAAAAAAAAAAAAACCAAACCACGGTCTTGCGTGGCTCTGCTGTATTTGTTTTAGTTCCACTTTGCTGTCTGGGGAAATGGGAAAGGTATCCCTCAGCCCTTGTCGGGCACATCTGTCCCCCTCACCCCTGCGCTGGCTTTTGGCTCCTGTGGAGCTGAAGAGAGAATAAGATCTCTAGTATCTGGCCTCTAAGCTGATAATTGCAGCCTCTTCACTGGCACAAGGCGGCTCTCATGCCATTTTGACCCAAACTATGTCTTTTTTCTGTATATTTTTAATTAGACTCAAGAATGCAGAAAACCCAGCGTGAGATCCTTTCATTCCCCTTTGTTTAATATCTGTTATTATGACATTAAGTGTAGGGTTTTGTTGTGGTGGAGAGTTCAAAATCCCCCTCGGTTCTACTGCTGTAGCCATGGGTTCGTGTACATTAAAGTGGTCATTTTCGGATTAGCTCTTGCTTTCCCTTTGATGCATCTGAAACGCTGAGCCAGTTAGCTGGAGAAGGCATTTTACCTCTTTTGTTGCCCTTCCTCACAACCAACGGCAGGGAGAGGACGAAAGCCCCCTGGCTCTCTTAAATCAGAAAGGAATTTCCAAAGGGTTTAAAGCTTTAGTTGCCACTTCTGTCTGGGGTTGCCTGACAAAAATTGAGCGGGTTTGCTTTCAGATAGAGCAGGCAGCGAGAAGCCTCTTATTTGCTGCTGTTGTCATCATCGCTTGTGTGGCCGTTGCCTGGGAATTTGGGAGTCCTGAGGGCAGTACCAGAACTGAGCAGCAGAACAACTCAAAACTTTTCACTGGGATACACAAGTTTGAGAGATGGGAATTAGAATTTTGTGGCAATCAGGTTTTTTTCTCTCTTCTCTCTTCCTTTTTTTTTTTTCTTTTTCTTTTCCCCTTTTCTTTTTGATTTGGCAGTTAATGGGAAGCAGAACGAGAGTTTGATTGAACAAATGCTAGATTTCACGTATGCTTCACATTACACCGGCAGCCTATGATTTCTTTCCATTTACATAAGACCTACGCTCTGCACGGCTGTTTCTCTGGGATGTCTGGTATTTTCTTCCGAGGAGAGAGAATTCTCGAGCCTTGAGCTCTTCCCGCTTTAACCATTCATATCATTACAACTAGTCCTAAGGGCTCTCGATTAAATAAAACTGAGTCAGTTAGAAATAAAAATAATAATTTAAAAATGTTAGTCAGAAAAAATAAACACACATGCACAACTTTTCTGCTGCCTTAGAGATCATACCAAATATTCGTGTGAAAGTCGGGCAAACCGAGGGAGGGGGAGTAGAACGTCGCGGGGGGAGGGAATGTTTATGTCAACACAGCTCAGTAATGGAATAATGCGCCCCAACGTGAAGTTACAGCCGCGGGGCACGTGAAGTCACAACTTCTCCAGGTGACAGGTGCTGCAGCAGTTCAGATGCGAGGGAGCCGCTCCTGCTCCCTTCCCGCCCCCGCCCCGGGCATCGGGAACTGAGGGGCAGGAGCTGCCCCTCCAAACGCTGCTCCTCCGCTTGACATACAGATGGGGAAGTGGGGCTCATGAAATATTCCTGATCCACCAGAATAATTTTTACCTTGAGAAACCTGCTTCCTTGTTTTGGGTTTTGAGGGGTTTTTTTAGACGCTCCTCGTGCCTAATCAGCGAGATATGTTTTAATTTAAAAGCCAACAGACTGCAGCCGAACTGCGCTACAGAAATCCGATGTAAGGATAATTTGGAGTATTCAAAACCGCTGAGTCAGCGGCGGAGCCCATCTCCGTGGATAGAATATTGTTTTTAACTCCCGCTGCTGTGTTTCGCTTACTGTTATACGGATTGTATCGTGTAATTATTGTTTGTTTTCCAAAAATGTAATTACTTTTTTTTTCTATGTTTCCTTTGCAACGTTAAATCTGCCAAATGTCTGCGCAAGGCAGCTCAAGAAAATAAAAAAGAAAAAAAAATTAAAGCCACTGAAAGAAGAGGAGGTCTCTTTCTCTCTTTTTAGCCGAGATTTTTCCCTTTCGGGCACCTTCTTCCATCGACTATTTAGTAAAGATACCGGCACGTGTGGAACGCCAGCCCGGTTTGAGGAAGACATCGGCTCCCGGGCAGCCCCACACGTTTCTCGGGTGGCTTTTACTCCTCGCCGCGGGCACGGAGTTCGGCCGCCCCTCACAAAGCGATCTGTCAGGGGGGTGATAGCAACACCAATAATAACGATAATAACAATAAAGCTGTGAAGGTGGTTCCAGCCTGGTGTTGGGACCAAGCTGCACGGCGGGACCGGGGGGCCTGGAGCCAGGGGGTGGTCTGGAGGAGCCGGTGGGGTCGCCTGCAGACCCGCCTACCCTCTCCGCCGGCAGAGGGTAAGGCTCGGACGTCTGCCCTCCGGCGGCTGCGATCCCTGGGCAGGAGGTGGCGGGGATGTCGCCCCGCAGCCGGGAAAGCGGGTTTGATGGCAAGTTTGGCCCCCAGGCCGAAAAAAAAAGAAGAGGATGGAGGATATTGACCTCCCGCTGAAACGGGGCAACCTTAAAGGATAGGCCTGGTGCAGGGCGGAGGGGACTGGCATGCCGAAATGTGGGGCGGGCTTCGGCTCTCACAGCACCGTGTGAGGCGCTGTCCAGGCCAGAGACAGAGGAGTCAAATGCCCAGACTAGTATTCAGCATCGTGCCAGGAGAGGTTACTCCACTTTCCCCCCTCTTTAATGTAGGATTCAGGAAGAGTGACCCCGTGTAAGATCGGCTCACCTACTTGATAAATATTTTGCTTTAGTCAAAACGGTGCAGAAGGGTCAGATCCCCTCCACACCAGCAAACATTCCCCTGGCCTTCC
>JAWMRA010000078.1:63438036-63478811 GCA_035584735.1 Pseudotriccus pelzelni | reverse complement strand
CAGACAGCACCGGAAAAGGACCGGGCAGCTGAAGGGACTTCTCACCTCACCAGAGTCAGATAATGCTGCCGGGCTGATTCTGGAAAGGGGATAAATGGAAAGGGTAGGAAACTTCGCCCTCGCCTTGCCTGGTAGCCGCCTAACTGCTGTCCTCAGAAGAGGATGGAGAAACAGCATGGAGAAACAGATAGTCCCTGAAACCACAGATTTTATTTCTGGCAAACAATGCTCCCCCAGCCAGCGCTTGTGTGCGAGACAAGTAATTGTGCTCCCTTGCTTAAATAAATCATTGATGGGTGAAATTACACATGCTCACTTAAAATGTAATGTGATTAAGAGATTATGGGATCGCAGTTAATATGTTGCCTCACAGCTTCTGGACCCAATTCCTGACACCAGAAATCCATCAGCCACAACTGTCCCTCCTTGCGGGGAGGCAGCTCCTCCTGCCACCGGCAGCCATGAGGGCTGGCCGGGAGGGGGAACCGAGGGCCCCCCCCTCTGCTCCCCTCAGGGGGCCGGAGAAGGTGAGAGGGAGCTTCAGGTTTGCGCTTAAATGAATAATAACTCCTTGCTGTTGTTTTCTGAAGAGAGGAGGGGGGGAAAAAAACAAAGTTAAATGGAAAGGCAGGAGACGGGTTGGGGGGAAGCGAGGGGCTGGGGCTGCGCCTGCAAGCTGATTACCTCTCATCTGAAAGCTGCTCCATTTCCTCACACATCGGGTAAGTCCTTTATCATGAGGTGGCACAAGCCCTGCCGGGGGCTATTGGTCGCCCCGAGGAAGGAGCCGGGATGGCAAGCGGGATCCTATCATCAGCCTGCATAATAACCTCGGGCTCGCCACAGCTGCGCTGTGACCCTTTGTGATGGAGCTGATAGTGCTCCCGTGAAATAATGTCCTCCTTTTGGGTGTGAAATCACCATGTTTATTAATTGAGCTAGACATGGGGGTTACCTTTTTCTTTCCAAGCCATGAAAATTTGTGATTCAGGGCAAATGGTTCCCTCTTCCCCCCCCAAGTTGTGTTGCCAAAGGGTTGAGAGAGAAGGACCAGCTGGGGAGAAGAGCTATTTTAGAGAGTCGAGGGGGACGGGGCTCCAAGGCAAGTTCAGAGTAGATTCACGCACAGACACCCCACACCTCACTCGGCGCAAAAGCAGCCCCCCACTCCAGGCAAGCACGGTGGGGAAACGCAAAACTCATTCCAAAAGGATGGAGGCCGGGGTGGGGAGGGTTGCGCATCGTGCAGCCTTCCGTGGCCGTCCCGCGTGGGTATGTGCCGTAACCGCGGCGTGGGGCGCCGCGCATCCCCACATACGTACTGCAGGAGGTGAGTCCTGCCGAAAGAGTACGGCTTCTCTCTCCACACGCACTTTTCCTTTTTTTTTTTTTTTTTTGTTTTGTGTTGGTTTTGGGGTTTGTTTGTTTGTTTGGGGTTTTTGGGGTTTGGTTTGGTTTTTTGTTTTGTTGGTGGTGGTGGTTGTTTGTTTGTTTGGGGGTTTTGGTTCTTTTTTTTGTTTGTTTCTTTTTTTTTTTTTTTTGGTTTTGAAATTAAGCTTGTAACGAGCTTATTGCAGTATGTGCTTCTGGGCCAATACTACTTGTATTTAACCTAATTAAAGCCGACCTTTTAAAACATCTGAAATATAAACACGCCTTTTTTTTTTTTTTTTCTCACTCCCCTCCTTTCCTACTCCAGTTTAGCAATTTAACGTTTGAGTCTCTGAGCTGGAACATGCAACCTTTCACCAGAGCACAGAGAGGTAGGGAGGGGGAGGAAAGTAGCAAAAACCTGCGGATGAGGCGGAGGGACTGGCTTTGCCCAAGCATCTGCGACAGGCTTCCAGGTAGGCAGCTACCCCCACCCTCCCCCGCCTCCTGGGGTCAGATTTTTCCCCCCTCCCTCCTTCCCCCTCCTTCCTTATCCTCCTCCGGTGGGCAAGGGGCGGCAGGCAGGGAGCGAGCCGGGTGCTGCCCGGTAGCCGGAGTGAGCCCCTCTGCCCTGCTGGGGGCTGGGTCCCACGCGGGGGCAACCAGCTCCCGGGGAAGGGTGTGGAAGAAAGGGACGCGCCTCTCCCTGCGCGCCGGGCAGACACGCGATTTCCAGCCGGGCGCTGCCCGCCGAGGGGCGGGCGCAGCTGCGTGGGGACCGACACGAGCCTCCCACTGGAGGCAGCGGCACTCCTGCCTGGCGTTCCGCAACCGAGGTGGGGCTGAGAGGCTGAGGCAAAGCCCCAGAAAGAAGACAGTAACGAGTGTGTGTGTGTTAATACCCTCTACGCCCGTCACACAGGAACTGAACGAGTCTATTTCCCGTGAAAGCCCACCCTCGCAAAATCTCAGCGAGCTATTTTTTTTTTTTCGATCAATGGGAAATTTAAACTTTTTTTTGCTTTGCAGGGCAAACCCGAATATGCTAATTTTATTATTTTTTTAAACTGTGTAATCAAAATTATCCTGGGATTATTTTTTTTTTTCCGCTGAATGACATTACAAAGAATTTTGTTCAAGAAAGGCAGACTAATTGCTGCCAGAAGAGTCTTTTCACAGAAAAGTCTGGTTTTCATAAGGCAGTTTTGTGGATGTTGTGGTCAAATCCTAACGTAGTGGAATAGTGGAAAGGGGTTTGGTTTTTTGTGGTTTTTGTTGGTGGTGGTGGTGTTGGGTTTGGATTTTTCTTTTTAATAAAGGCGATTTTTCTCAGCGGCAGGAAAGACTCACACTTTAGTAAAAAAACTATTCAGAGACTCAACGGGCAACGACATTGCGAGGAGCAAACGCCGGCACACTCCCGATCGGCCACATGTTTGCCGCGCGTCTCTGCCTCCGGTGCTCTCGCCCCCCGACCCGTCCCGTGTGTCGCAGCTCCCGCGGCAGTTTTGCCCGGTTCGGGGCTCTGCGGGCTCCCTATGAGCGGAGGGCGGGGAGGATGGAGGGATGGCAAGGTGCGAAATGCGGGCATCCCGGCGGTGCTCCGACACCCCGCTCTGCCGGGAAAGCCGCGGTCCTCACCTGCGGTGAACCCAGCAGAGCTGACGGGGGAGGCAGGACTCCCATCCCGGAGGCCCTTCGCCTCCCAGCAGCAGCAAGGCGAGCAGGGCAGCAGACAGCCCCCCGCCTTAGGGAGCACAGGGGCCTGCCCGGGAAAAGTGAGCCCGGGAAAAGTGGGCGGCGGGGCCAGCCCGGGAAAGCGGGGTGGGGCTGCCCCCCATCAGCCATTCCAGGCAGCTGAGCAAAAACAGGTAGAAAGAAAGTCCGTAGGATGTAACTATCGCGCGCATTTTTCTCTTTTTTTAAATCTCCCCCGGTTAACCACCCTGCCTTCCTCTCCTTCCAGTCCTTCAGCTCGGGGCTCCTAGGAGGAATTTTTAAGTCCGTTCTCAACATCCAGGACCCCCTCGCCTGAAGGCAAAGGGAGTCAAAACAAATAAGTAAAAAAAAAAAAAAGACGGAGCCTTTCCCTGCCGCGGCGCAGAGCCTGCACCACGCTGCCCCTCCAGGATCCTGAGCTGGATGGGGAGGGCAGGAGCATCCTTGCCCCTCTCCCGTTCCCAGTCGCTCTGTCCCGCTAGGTTAAGGCTTTCTCCACCGGGCGAGAGGGGGAAGTCGGGATGAGGGCAGATTCCTGCAGAAATCCCCCATTCCCCTGTCTACGGAGGGTCGCGGGGGTTTTCCAGGCGCTGATTCCCAGCCCTTGCCCTGTCACTAGCAGCACAACCACTGACAGGTGGGAGTTCCACACACCCCTCCATAACCCAGTGCCCTCTGACTACCGGAGCTGTCTCTCTTCACCGTGACAAGAAAGAGAGCTCAATCATCCTTTGGGATGGCTCACGTCTCTTTTTATTTCTTCTTTTTTTTTTTTTTTTTTTTTATTTCCTCACAACAACAACATCACACTCAAACGCCTTTGCAGAAAGAGCGACCTCAGCCCGGTGCTGCTCGGTGGCCCTTTTGTTCCGGATGGGGGGACCCGATCTAGCTCGGCTCGGCCCCGCCGGGGCTGCGGGGAGCTCGGTCCTCCCCTCCCTCCTCTCGCCGGAGCGGGGACGTGATAAAAGGAGACAGGGCTCTGAAAGGATTTGATTGAAATGGCGTGTGCCAAGCTGATGGGAGCCAGCGAGGGACAAAGCGCCGAGGAGCCATGGACACTCGAGCAATTATTCCTCCACGCTGAAGGTGGATTAGTGCAATGGAAAGAAGCATATGTTCGGCCTGGGGCGACACTCCCCCTGGCTGGGTTTAGAGAATGAGAGCGGAGAAAGAGGCTGAACCTGGAATATCAACTATCCGGGAGACAGCCCACCCCACCCCCTCTTCTCCCAGCCTCTCCAAAAGTCTCAGGGATGGAGAGATAAATACACACGCCCATGAAGATAAATAGATAGATAAGAGCATACACACAAACACCCGTAAAGACAGATGCACGCACACCTCCATGTACAGCCACACACGCACACCGTTCTGCACACTGGCTCTTCACAGGCAGGGAGGAACAGGCGCCCTAGGTGAAAAACCTCCCTGGGTATGACAACGCGAACAAATAAACAGTCGGCCTCTGAGAGGGTCATAGCCGCAGCCAGTTCTGCTGGAGGCTTCAGTTTCCCCAGTCCTTTCCCAGAAAACTTTCCAAAAGCAGAGGCAGCAAGGGACAGGGTAATCTCCATAAATAGCAGGGCTCTGTCCACGCTCTCCTGGAAACACAAGGCAAAATCCACAATTGTCCCTTTTTCATCTCATTTTCTTCTAAGCTGCATCCACCTCCTACTTTTTTTCCCTTTCCCTAGCTCCATGCAAAACCCCATCCTCTCCAGCAGGATAGCTGCAAGCTCTCACAAGGGCATGGGGATGGGAAGAAGCCCAGCAGCCAGCCTGCCAGCCCCCACCCCAAATACTGGCGTGCCAGGAACAGCCTGCACCAAGGCTCTGTGGCAATGGTACACCCATCAGCTACTGTCCTAGATAACCTACACCCATACACAGGCTCCAAAACCCAGGCAGGGATTGCAGGAGCACTTTTTTATCACTATTATAGTTTAGTTCATTACGCCTAAAGGAGCACTGAGGTCAGGCACAGGCTCTATTTTCCCCCCAGCACTGCTCCACTAGCCTACTCCTGCCTGGGTGCATCAGTATGTGCTGCAGTGTGGGGTGTCTCCCCAGCTTTTGTCTGAGCTGCCCCACTTGCAGGGCAGAGAAACAACCTCCATTACAGGAGAGACATGGCCACAGCATGGCCATGCACAGGGAGCAAGAACAAGCACAGGGAGCAGCATCTAGCAGCAAGGGAGAGGAGCCTGCCAGCAAGGTTAAAAGGGAGGGAGGGAAAATGGGAGAAGGAAATGGAAGAACGCTCTCCCTTTCTCCTGGGAGCTCCAAAAGATGCTCTGCTCCACAGCACATCCCATATATTTCACTCCTCTGCCTCTTTATCCTTAGCTTTGGGGATCAGCATGGATCATGCACAGGGAGGAGGGGGCCAGCTCTGCCCAAAGCAGTGCTGAGGCAGGAAGTTTTGTGGGATGAACAAGCAGGTAAGAACATAACCAAAAATGTTGTGTAGAAGTAATATACGTCCCTCAGCCTGCGAGTTAAACTGCATAGCCCACATTCCCGCTAGAAAACAACTCTGTATTCAGACCCTTGCATCTGCTTTCAATCAAGTATTACAAAGGGAATTAACTATACCACAGGCAGCAACAGCAATGAGGCTTGAGAGCATCTCTGGACAGAAGAGGTCTTCATGTTGACACTGTAGATCTCCTATAGAAACTAGGATGTATATGTGTCTGCACAACATGCTTGAGGAACAACATGGCGAAATGGCTTGCATTTCACACCCATCAATCCCAGCCTTCCTGCTCAACACAAGACAATTTTTTCCTCACTTAGGCTATGCTCCCCCATTTTATCCTCCTTACCCTGGTTTGAAGATCATCTGTGCAAATGAGCTCTGTGACTATGTATGGGACAACAACCATGGAGCTTGGAGCAACCTCAGGGCTCTGGTTTCAAGAGGGAGGGACTCATACCTGCATGGGGAAACCACAGACTTTGGTTGCCAGCACTGTGCCTTGCAAAATCAGAGCCTGAAAGAAAAGTGCCACAGGGAACCAGCTGGTCCCTCCTACACTACCAGAAAGCTCTCAGTAGTCTTACCCTGATTTCCACACTGCATTCACTCAGTGAAGGTGCTCTAACCTCTCTCCTGCTATGATAAAAATGTCGGCCCTTTGGGCCACCAAAGTTGAACTCAGCATCAGAGAGACATGACTACAATGACTGTAAGGGGGAACAAAAGACCACAGATCTGTCACCTTCATATCTACAGCACCAGAACAGAGTAGCAGTTCAAGGACAGAAATCTTTACCACCGTCGTAAGCTGTATAAGCTATGTTTACCCTGCCTGAAATACCAGCTGTTTCATCCACCCAAGAAAGCCCAGAAACTTCAACCAGATGAAGAAAAACAAGGCTATTTTGCTATTCTGACCATACTGCACTGCTGGTAATGGGTTGTGATAGACTTCAACTTTTCCTCCCTTTCCAGTCATTTACTTTAAACTATTTCTTTTGGGGAGTTTGGGGTTACTAAACAAAATACTGCAAACAGAAAGGCTGCAGCCTATGCAGAATAAATGATTTAAGAACTGGGCTTGGCTGATTTATTTTTTCCTCCGTCTTGGAGATAAAGAGAAGGAACACATTTTAGTAATCCCTGCTCATTTTCATGGCCATTCTTGCACCTGTAACTCAAATAATGAAGCCATTTGTTATTTATATTGCATTTCCCTCTCCATTCTAGATTTCTAACGATCTGACCCTTCTTTATGGCCCTGACAAAGCCTGAAACCGGTGTGGACTTCCAATAATTGAACGATATAAGGAAAAATCTTTAACCGGAATGAAGCAGATGTTAGCTTCGTGCAGTCCCCTAACTTGATTATTCTTTGGACATGTTAGACAAGCATTAGTGATTGATAATGACGCTAATTAACCCCTTTCCTTTCCAAAACAGTAAACCAATGCCAGCAGGATTCTGCAAACAACACGCACAAAGTACAGCGTATATCAGTATCTGTTCAAAGTGAATCAGGGACACAACTTCATAGCCCGGCGCTTGACAAAAATCTTATCCTGCTGACACCAAGCCAGCTCCAAATCTTCTCTAAGAGTTAACAGCTCCAGCTGCTTGCAGGACAGGGAGTAGAAACAGCCCTTTCACGCAGAAGAGGTACATGGGACAGAATTGCAGGCACCATATATTTTTTATACTTCCAACCTTTCACGTTTGATTATCAAGCCACTTTAAATCACTCTGCCCTCACTAGCTGGGATGGGCTTCACGTTGCTCCCTGTCCAAAGAGCACTGGTTATTTTAGCTGCACTTTGCAAATGCAAAGGCTGAAGCTCTGGAAATCTGGTCTGGGCTGAGACATGCACGTACTGAGGAGGGAAAGGGAAGCACACATTCTGGAATTTAAATGGGAGGCAGAAGACGAGTAAACAAACAAGGAGCTGATCTGATTATGCAGTCGAATTTATCATGGACAATAAAGAAATTGCCTTTAAATGTAAGGGTTTGGATAACTGAATACTCCTAGTAAGTGAATAAAATGTATTCAATTAACTAAAAACCTTGTGCACTTCTGAACTGAAGTGGAATCGACTGTAATTGATTTATTTGAAACCAGAGGTTAAGGACTGAATTAGCTAAGTACAACTGGGTATTTCAAGCCACTGACTTCTCAAATGTCAAATCCCTTCTATTTTAAATATTATTTCAGCTGCGGGGCATTGCTGTCCTGATGGCTGTTCCACCAGTTAAATCTCAAATTATATTAATATTTGATTTTTGGAGGGTGGGGTAAATTACGGTACAAAGAGGAGGGCTGTCCTTGTTCACGGTGAAGAGCACCAGGCTGTATTTTGGTTCACATGTAGGAATTAGCTTAGCATGGCAGCTATGGTCTAACATTCAGCCACCACTCACCCTCGTTTCAACCGATCTGGGGGGGAAAAAAATAACAACACATTTTTGTTTGGTGTATAAAAGTACGACCTAGAATTTCACTGCTGCACCTCAATCACAACGTTAAAAATGCACCCAAAGAACGCTAAAGTAATTATCATGTTTTAGTAACTGCATATTGGTCACAGTAGAAGAGGCTGAACCGAAGCTAGTCTGATTTCCATTATCACCTTTAAAATCCTTCCTTAGAAATAACAGTAATAAAGAAATCCATGCAAGGTCATTTAATTTCTAGTTTTTGGTGGCTTGCTAATGCAGCAGCAGGATGCTTAAAATGTGCTCTCCTACCATAAAGTAGCTAATTATATCTTTAAAACGTTATTTATTATGACCTTATAATGTTCTAGCATAAGACTGCTTTATACATTGCCCAGTATAAAACGATTATATTGGGTACAGGTTTCAAAAAGTAACAAGCATCTGTAAATCCAGATATGAATGAATGGTATTTAATAAGATTGTTTTTGTTTAAAAATGAGTATTTATGTGTTGCTGTAGAAAGAGCAGCAATGTATTGCTGTTTATGAATGCTATTGTGCCTGAGGTTAGGATCCCACACACAATCTGAGATGCAGCCAAGAAAAACAGCCCTGATAGACAATGCTTCACTTCACCTGCTACAATACTGTGCATTTCATTTATGTCAAGAATATGTACAGTTAGGGTTCATTCACCTCATTATTTTGTTACATCTACTTTACGGTTAACCAGTCTCTCTTGGAAATAAATAACTGTTTTTAAAACAATTGCAGCTTTGCATTCAAAAGATCCACTTTCAATTTATGGAAAAAAAATATTCACCATTTTTATAAACTAGCTGGCTCTTGAAAATAGAATTTAGACTCCACCAACTCTCTTTCTGCTTGGCAAGATTGATTTTACACTGCCTTCCATAAGTAGATTACCAAAGCAAAATGAAACATCTTGGGCTTTATCTAATGCTTTGCTTCACCAGCTCTACCAAACATCAAAATATATGAGTAAATGTTAATTCTCTGTGCAGCTTTATTGTAAACACCTCCCTCTTAACCTCCTCAACTTCTGCCTGAGCAAAAAGGGGGAAAAAAGAGAGAGAGAGAGTCAGGGAGGGAAGGAAAGAGAGAAAAATCAGTCACCACCACCAAAATACCATCAGCACTTAAAGGAAACCCTCTTTTTAAAATGCCTTTACATTCTAAACTGCATTAAGTCTCCCTTCCTATGATATAACATAATCCAGCCTGATCCTGACTTCACCTACCCTCCGGGCCAAAGAAAATAGATTCAAAATCTGAATTCTCACATGTTTTTACAGCCTTTCTTCAAGATGTACACTCCATTTTTTTAAAGCGAAGTTCCCTATTTCACAACTGGTTTCCACAAGAAGAAACTCAAGATAAAAATTTCAGTCCCTTATAAACTGACAGAACCATCTCAAAATGTCACTCTGTGCATTCCACTAAAACACGAACCATCAATCAGAAATAATCTGTCTCCTGCAAGATTTCACTAAAGTTCACAACCGTGAGATGATTTTGTTGGCATCGACTACGGAGCTTTTCTATTTAGTTGAGGGGGAGGGAGCACCCAGCTCTGATTCATCACTATATAATTTTTTTCATAGCATTAATTTTCAGTATTTGCTCAGTAATGATTTTTTTTAAAATGTCCTTCTTGAGATGTGTTTTTTAATATCTGCTCTCCTTTAGGACAAGTACATGTACAAAATTTTATAGGCTTATGATTCTGTATGCTATATTTAAACATAAATAAAAACCTAGAGGTCAACATAAATAAAATAAAACTTTATTTTTTTAAATAAAATTATGTTTTGGTTAAAGAAAAGATAGTGTGTCATTTTGTTAGTAGTACAGACAATTTTTTTATCCAAAAGAATACATTGTGCTTTATTGTGTCATTTGTCTGAATACAGACTCAGTGGAATATCTAAATGATACCCTGCTCTGAACTCCAAGTTGAAAGTAAGTTTTTATTATACTTGAGGGAAACAATGGGTTCAGCTGCTTATTGCAAGGAGCAATTGTCAAGGGAGAGTTAAACTCAATTACTGTAACCATACTGAATAAAAAATACTGCCAAGAACAAAAATACGCCTGGGTAAAGACAGCTACTGAATAAAAAAATCGACATAAAGCGTATCAAATATTTATTTATCTGGGCAACAAAGGACTATGATACATTGATAGGCATGGAAACTACTGCCGGCACAACTCAATACAATACAACTATAACTGCTTCCAATATGGCCAGTGGAAATACAGGATACCAGGTGGTCCCGAATGTTTGAAGTTCTTTGGGAAAAAAAAAAAAAAAAGAAAATAAGGAGAAAAATAAAAACAAAAGAAAGGGAGAAAGGAAAAAAAAAAAAGAGGAGAAAAAAAGGAAAGAAAAGCTAAATCTGTTTTAAAAGACATTATTAATTTATTGCTCTGTTGGTGCTTTCGGGAGAAGGACAGTAGATAAAAATAACTTCTTCCATTTTCCACAACACATAAGGGTTGTAAAACCACTAACATGTTTAAAAACCTTGCCAGGGTCCAACATCACTTTATTTTATCTTCAATGAGAAACTAAATGTCATATTAATTATATATAAAAATTCATGGTTTTTTATTTGTTCAGCTGCTTCATTGTCGCCTTTAACATGCTACAACAGGGCTAAAAATGATGAATCCCAGAGAAAAACCCCCAAAAAACCTCTGATATCTAAATAAGTACCATGAACCACATGATGAACTAAGAGGGGAAGATTTAAAACCCACTAAACAAGAGGTAAACGAGATCACCAGATAAATAAAAAAAGGCTTAAAACAAACTCACCATATTTACAATTCCCATTAAATTACACATAAATAAATATATACATACATGAACACTGATTCCCTTATATAATAACCGTGAATCGTGTTGCAATAGAAAGTTCAAGTTGGTCGCTTTACCTTGGACAGGAAAAAGTTCTACAACTGAAGATATGACATGGAACCGCTTGTGTTTTGTGTTCAAGTTTATTCACAATACTGATAAAATGTCATCAGTCCTTTTTGCCTTTTGTATGTCTCCTGTTGCTGTTGTACTGTTTTCACTTTTTTTTTCTTTTTTTTAATATGGCTACAATCTTAACTGAAGTTTATGTAAGGGAAGGTGGTGATTCAGTCCGGTGAAGCTCATAGAATTTTTAAGTATTATTTATTTCTTTTTGTTTTTTTTTTTAATTTTTTAATATATTTTTAGAAAAAAAAGTCCTTTTCTTTTTTGTTTTGTTTTGGTTTTTTTTGTTGGTTTTTTTTTCCTCCTTTTGTTTTATTTAAAAAAAAGTTCACAAACTCAAGACAGAACTTTTTTTCTTTGCTGGCTCCGTCCCCCTGTTCTGTTCTCTTAGGCTCCAAACTGGGGTAAATCGATGGTGGCAATGGGGAGTGGGGATGGCGGGGGGCGGGAGGATTTAATAGGGAGCAAATGGAAATGTGGATGCTGGGAAGGGGTGTGGAGAGAGGACAGAGCAGTCCTGCAGAGTCAGAGAACAGGACTGGCAGAAGGACGCTCATTCTGTTGCTGTAGCCTGGGGTGCTGGTGCAGGGGAGAGGGAGAGAGATGAATGGATCGATGGGCTATGAGGGGGAAGGGAGAGGAGTGTGTGTAGGGGGGATCCTCACTTTCGGTGCTTCTCCTCTTTGTCGCCGCTTTTGGTGCTGTTGTCTGTGTGGCTGTTGGGATTGTTGCTGAGGTACATTTTGTCCATGGCCTTGAGCGCCTCGGTGAGATAGTTCTGCAGGGCGGTGACGGCAGCACACACCGCCGGGCTCCCAAAGCCGTGCGAGATGAGGTTGAAGTGGGTCAGGCAGCTCTGGATGCCCGGCTCCAAAATGGGGTTGGGCCGCGAGTTCCCCAGGGGAGATCGGTCCTGAGCCAGCAGGTCGGTGAACTCTTTACAGATCTGTCTGTAGCATAAATGGAGCAGAGAGACAGAGGGAGGGAGGGAGCAAGGGGAAAAGAGAGGGAGAGAAATGAACCATCACTGGCGGCAGCAAAGCCTGTGCATTCTCCCTGCTAGATTGCACAAGCCCCTGGATCAAGGGGGCTGCTGCCCCCAAGCACGCACACACCCACTCTCGCCTCTCCTCTCTATGCATCCTTCCCCCTAATTCTCACACTTTCCCAGCATGCACAAACCTCTTCCCTCCACCTTGCATGCACACACAACTGCACACCACACACCATGCCCTGGCTCCAGCCAACACACAGGCAAATAACAGGCACACAAGAGACGCCCACACCTTGCCTACCCCCGCTGACCTCCATATCTCAGCTGCCCAACACTGTCTCCACAATCATACATTCCTGCTCAGCTACAGTTTGGAGCACATATGCAGTTCAAAGTTTCCCCGTAGGCTGGAAAGTAATAGATGGGCTGCGCTATCCAAAGGTAGGTTGAGGAATTTATCCACATTTTGGAAGATCCCTTATTTTTGGGGGGCAGGAGGGGAAGGAAACTGGAGAGAGGTGTAGGCCTCTTTCTTCATAAGGCTAAAACACACCTGTGTGCCAGGAAGAATGAGTGAGAGCAGAGAGGGGACTTGAGGCTTTAAATTAGGATATTCTGAAACATTTATATATGTACATCTCTATCTCCAAATCCAAAGGGACCATTCCACAGAGGGGAAAGCTGACGCTAACCAGGATCTAGAAATTTCTTTCCAGGGAGGTGGGAACGGAGGATACGAGGGCACAGTGCAGAAAATAGATTATATCATCCACTCACTGCACAAATGGTTGGGGAAATAACACACACCTTATAGCAAGAGAGTTGAGAGGTGTGTTGAAATAGTTGGTATTCTAAAACCCATGTTAATGTCTTCCAGCCATAAAGTGTCTCCCGTCTTCAGTCTGTGTCCTCTGGCACTGTGCCCTTTGGTGACACCTCCATTGGTAATTAAGGGCTACTAAACAACCCTTTTCATTTCCAGCAAACATACCATAACAATCATTTTCTTTTCACGCACCACCTGGAAATCTAGGCAGCCCCACCAATGATAAACTCCACTAGCATTTTGACTGCATACAGATTGTCATTTAAAATATATGTTTAATATCCCTATATTTGCTAAGTAACAGAGCTGCTTAGGCAGAAAGAACCATTGCAGATTTTAATGAACTGAAATCAGTATAACGTGCCAGTTTTATTTTACTCTCAATGGGAAGCCTTCCCTTTCTACCTAAATTGATAAGCTAAGTGAACAGGCCCAGAAAATGTTTTGCTCTGAAGAATAACTGCTTTTTCTGTAACTAAACATCCACCCACAATTTTCACGACTCTCTTTCAACATAATCCGCACGAAGTGACTTGATGGAAACCAATCTGGCTTATAGAGTTCTCCTATATCAGGAAGGCAAATACACCCCCTCACAATTTGCGAAACCATCAACCACTAGTTATATGACAAACAAATATGCTCACAAATAAAAGCCCCAAACCCGTGTTTGTTCCCCTCCCTCATTTCTAAGCAACATGCCAGAAAGTTAAATGTCTTACTTTGTAGCTAAAAGCATGTTTTTTCTTGTGACTTGCTCGTTTGGATCGGAATGTTGTCGGTTGAGAAATTCAGCTACTGCTTTGGCAGGAAATTCTGTCTCACAAACGTACCCAAAGTCTCTAGCTAGATGTACTGCTTCTCCTAAACAGGGAGGCATGAGCAAAATGAAAAGAAACACACAGCTCATCAGTACACATCCTACAGAGGCAAAAAATCCATTAGAAAAAAAAAAAAAAGCAACACCCAAACAAAAAAAACAACTACATTCTACTTGGGCTTTTCTTCTAAAAGGCTTGGACTTTTTCTCTTTGACAAAGGTAGGGCAAGAAATGCTAATCCCATCTTATCTTTCAGGAGTTTTCTTTGCTTCAGTCTAAGGCAATGCAAATGTATATTTTCATGACAATCATTACAAGTGAAATCTTGCATAAGGATTTTTAAAAGTTTACATTGACTAACAGATACTTTTAGACAGACAGGCTCCATCCACTTAGAATGTGTGCTTCGATTTACATACCCATACCTATAGAGAGACATTTATGTACTTTTTATTCACAGCTATTTACTCTGAAAATGTGTTTGCTTCAGCCGCATCTCTATATTATTTTGCAATGCATCAATGATTAATATTGATCATAATTACTCCTAGAGCTCTAAATAAAATGCATTAAACAGCTAAGTGTTTAAAATTTAACTTGATCGCATATAATTATATGTTCACCCCCAAACGATTAACCATGAGAATTTTAGGGTCATTCCACCGAGTCTGTCTGTTTTGTTGATTTTCAAATCTTTGGTTTTAATTTCCTGAACCAGTTGGTTTTTACTGCAGGGCTTCCTGCCATTAGCTCTAGCTCCGGAAGAACGCATGCGCCAATTAGAGCTTCAAAGCCTCAGTCCAGTGAGCTTGTTTCCATAAAATGGAGCGGATCATAAACAATAACAGTACTCTAGAAACTGCCTCATCGCTACAGGACTCAAAGCCCCAGCAATGTTTGTACTATCATCCCCCCAAAATTAGCCACCATCACTAAGTTATCTGAAGATCGGGCCTCTGGTTTTGTTTTTTTAAAAAATCATTCTGTTAAAGCGCTTGTATGTGAAAGCCAAACAGAACAATAGATTACCATAAAACCTGCTCCATATTCATTAACATCACAAATAATGTTAAGCATCTACCAAATCTAGACTTTTTACAAGTTTTGCCCTCGTGATGTGTCAATGCAATTGCAAAGCCCTTTCAGAAACATGAAGACGCGGTAATTTTCATGCAGTATAAATATAGTTCGTTCACTAATCCTGATGTTTAAAGCCTGGCATCGTGCAGCGCTTCTTTCCCCGTCCCTTTGAACATGAAACATTTCTCATAGACTGTGAAGCGAAAACAAAACAGATTCCCGCCTACACAATCAAACTTAAGCTAAACCTGAGCAGCTCAGGCTGAGCTTAAAAGCACTTTGCAAAATGAACCAGTCTAAAAAGCAGTAGAACCCATAAGTAAGGGGAAAGGAGAAGGATCTATTTGCAGACCTTGGGCATAGTTTGTGTCAATTAGTGTGCAAGAACTACTGCTTCAGAATTAAATAACCGTATATGAATGAGCTTCCCAACTTCTGGTACAGATTGTACAGGACATCCCAAAGCACTAAAAGTAACTTGCACCTTTTCTAGCCGGAGCAAAGTAGAGGAGAACAATATAGCCAAGGGAACATGTGTTCTGAAAATGAAAACCAAAAGGGAGTGGGGGCTGGTGGTGGTGCAACTTTGAGGCTTTCAGGACACCATTAATTCATGGCTGAGGTCAAGGATTCCCAAATTAATTCAGGAAGTAATGGTCATGCATTTCTCAAATGCAGATGTCAGAAAAGTTAAATGATTTACTGTTATGTGGCTGCAGGCTGGGAAGGAGAACAAACTTAAAGTAGCTGCAGTTTCTGACATTTAAAATTGCTTGGCTGTCCACCTGTGGCAGAAGGACAGCAGTGAAGTATCAGAGGCTCTGCTGCCTGTAACTTCCAACTCAACACTCAGGGGTCTCTTACAGAGCTAAGCCTGCAGCCCCTCTTCACAGGGATCTTTCCCATGCTGCTCCCAATAAGGTCTGCTTACTAGGTGGAGGGATCACTCACTTGAAAGCAAGATGGGGCCCTGAAAACATCTCTCAGAAGTATAATAATAATAATAATAATAATAAAGCAAATAAAATGGTAGAATGTACCGCTGAGTCTGCAGGACTCACTCAAGCCCGTTTCAGGTTAAAACAAAAAGCAAAAGGCACACAATTAACATGTTCTTTTTCTAAGACATAGAAAATAAAGCCCTTCCAAATGCCACTAAGCAGCACTGACTCTGGGGAAAGAAAAAAAACCAAAAAACCATGAACAACCAAACATCAAGTCTTCTCCCTTTTGGCAAAAGCAATAGGCACATTTTCCAAAAAAGCTCTCCCAGCTCTTTGAGTCACTTACCCTCCACGAGCGATGTGAGCAAGGTAACGTTAGCAGCTTTACGCCTCCCGGCTGGCAGGTTTAGTCCTATTTTGTCCAGTTTCTCCCTCAGAGATCTCCCTCCGTTTTTAGATTTTGCCCTGCTCAGCACAGAAAGGCATTGAGAAATGGGGCTTGAGGGGGACACATGCTCCTGCTTTAGATCACGCCATAGATCCCCCCAACACATCACCTTCCCGTGGAGGGGTGTAAAGGGTTTGGGCACATGGGATGGGATAAATGGTTCTGGGTGGCTGAAGACCAACTGTTGCTGAAAGCTGAGTCTTAGACACAGGGATGGTTCTTCTGATGTTTCCGTGTCTAGGGAACATGGGCCCTTACTAAAGTCTGGATCGGACCAGGGCTGCTGGGGAGCTCTGAGGTAGCTGTCTGAGCTCCCAAGGTGCCATGGACCCAGGGACAGCTTCTCCCCAGGTGTTACAGGCGGAGGAAGATTTGTAATCCCAGCAGCCCCCAGAGCATCGCTGCCCTTACACCATACCCTACGTGGCCCATCTGTGGCTTTGTGGCAGAGCCGCACTAAGCGCTAAGCGCGGCTGTGGAGATGCGAGCTGCCTTAATTAATCCTGGATGTTATTCCCTGCCCGGGCGCTGCCTAATCGCCCGGGCGAGGCCATACGGGCGGGAGCCCATGGCAGGGTGCCGGCCAGCAAGCCTCTTCTGTGGGGCGTGGGAGCGCCTGTGTGGGGTGCCCACCGCCGCGGCACGGGGAGGGGACGCGCAGGGGCCCCCCAAAAGCGGGGGCACCGGGGGATGACACAAGGCTGCGCGTTGCCATGGCGACAGCGCCCGGACCCCCCCCCCCTTCCCCTCCCTCCCGCGGCCTGGCGGTGCCTCCCACGGCGGCCGCGCGTGCCCCGCCCCCTGGCGGCGGCCGCCGCACTTCCCACCCCCCCCACCCCGCGCCACCGCCCCGCGTGGGCGCTCGCATCCCTCCTTCCCCGCTTCCCTCCTTCCCTGCCGCCCTCCCTCCCGCGCGGCACCCCGCCTCCTCCCGCGTCCCCCCCGCCCCTCACCTCCGGAGCACTCCGCCCAGCAGGGAGGCGTTGAGGCACTCGGGCGGCGACAGGCGTCTCTGCACTTCCGCCACCGTGACCTTGTACTTGGAGGTGGAGCTGAGCAGCGAGAGGCGGCCCGGCACCGAGCAGAAGACCTCGTTGGGGTTCACCACCCCGCCGAAGAGCGCGTCCTTGTTGATGGGGATGGAGGAGACGGCGTTGTTGTTAGACTTGGAGAGGGACACGGGGCCTGCAGGGAGGGAGGAGCAGGGAGGTGAGGGTGAGGAGCGGGCGGGGAGCCGGGGAGGGAGGGGGAAGCGCCCGAGCCGCTCGCTGCGGCCAGCCCCGGCCCCGCACCGCCCGCGGGGCAGCGGGGAAGGAGCCGGGGGCGCCCCTCCGCTCTCTCGTCGGGGGGCGCAGGGAGAGAGCGGCACAACCCTCGACCCGCAGCGGAGAACCCGGCGGCCCCCGCAGCCCCGGGCCGGCGCACGCTGTCGGTGAAGCCCGTCGGTGCGGGCCGTGTCCGGCGGCCCCGGCCGGGCATCGCGACTGCCGTGCCCGCGAAGCGGCGCAGATTCCCCCGGGGCCCCGCCAGCAGCGCGCAACTTCTGGCGTGGAAAACCCGTAACGCAGCGAGGAGCCGGCACCCCAAAATATAGCCCGGCCCCTGCCCGGCGGCGGCGGGCGGGGAGGTGCCGGGCCGTGCCGCTGCTCGGCTGGAGGTGCCCGCCGGCCTCGCGTCCCGGCCGCCTTCCCTTCCTCCTCCTCAGTCCGCACCGCTTGGCGGGCGCAGTCCAGCCAAGCGGGGGGCTCTCTCCGTTTTGGATAGATCACTTGTGACATTAATAGCTCTGGGAAGGCTAATAGATACAACAGGAGTTAAACGAACTCTTGAGATTACTAATAAAAGAGCCAATTATCATGTCGACTTGGAAAGAGCATCTCTTAAGATTTATCCCGTGCACATCTAATTTGACGTGACAAAGGCTTTACGGGGAGGGGATGGAGGGGGCAGAATGAAACTTCAGGTTCGCTGGCTGTACAGCTATTACGGTTAGAGAGGAGAGTGCCTCTACTCTGCATCTCTTCCGGTGGTGGCCAGGGTACCCAAATTACAGGCGACCGCGCAGCCATGGCACCCTCCAGAGCAGGCAAGAGCCAGCTATGCCTTCAGCCCTGCCAATTTTACTCCAGCAGCAGCTCACTACACAGCATCCAAACGCAAACCCATCTCTTTCCACCGAGAATCGCCTTTGCAAAATGCCTTGTGCCACCTTTACTAATACTTCCGTTGTCCGAAGAAAGATGGGAAATGAAAATCGAGTGAAAACATGCAATAAATATTTTGCTCGATTTGGGAACCAGCTTCCAAGCAATTCAATTCCAAGTGAAGCAAGCGCACGAAGCCAACAAAACCCAAACCACCCTGACCGACAGGCATCAGTTTCAGAAACTGGCCCCTCTTTCTCCACCAGCCCACCTCATCACCGTTGTGATTTAAATAAGAAAACCCGATGGAGGGGGAACAACAATTTCACTTTCTGAGCCCCGTTAACCGACAACGGTGCAAGTCCGCTGCTCAGCCAGTGCATGGGTCAAACCATGAAACCCAATTGTCCGCTAATGCACTAAATGACCGGGTCGGATTTTCTAGATCATCTGCTAACATTTTTCCTCGTTAACGACAACAATAATTAAAATAGCCGGCAAACGTGGCCATTTAAGAGGGCGCATTTCAACCCACATCGCCGTTTTTCTTTCTTTGCTTCCAACATTTTGGCCAACAGTACATGCCAGAGGAAGGAGCCCGGGGCCGGGGGGCTGGAGGGGAGAGGGGGGAGGCTAGGTAGATCCTCCCTGCGAGCAGTCCCCAGCCTGTGACGACATGTTTGGTATGCGCAAGGAAACGGCTTACCTTTCTTAATTACAGTTTGATCTGGGATGTTAATACCGGGGTCTTCTACGTGCTGCAACAAAAGGAACAGGCAGGGATGTCAATGTACAACCACAACAAAAGGCAGGGAGGGCCGAGGTGGGACGGGGTGCGGAAGAAGTTGTGTACCCCCCCCCCCTTTCCCGGGCACGGTGTGGGGAGGGAAACAACAGATCCTGCATGGGGAGGGGGGGAGAAGAGGGGATTTGCGGGGATTTCCTTTATCGGGAGGAATCCTGCATCCCTCTCAGCTCTTTCCCCCGATCCCCAAGAAAAATATCATAAATCACTCACAACCCCCCGGGGCCCAAGTGGCCTCCAGCTTCTGCGGGCTCCCTCTTCCCGTCCCTGCCCTCCTCCCCGGGAAGGAGCGCCGGCCCTGCCCTGCCCGGCCCTTCCCCGCCGCTGCGCACTCTCCCGCGCCCGCGGGAGGGAAAGCACAAAGGAGCGGGGACCGGTGCGGTGCCGGGGAGGGGGGGGGCTCACGCATCCTGCGCGGCCCCGGGCTCCCCACTATTGTCCCCTCACAGGTTCCGCGGTCGCGGCTACAGCTGGGGTTCACGCGGCGGAATCACGACGTGATTAGAAAGTCAAATGAAATCATGTTTTCTAATTCCAAAAACTGACAGGCAATATAATGTCTGGCTGTGTTTACAAATTAACACCAGTGCTGCTGAGATAGAAGATTTCGCAATCGTTACAAAACCCAGGCATTACCATTTAAAAAACTATTACTTCCTTCTCTAGTCTTTGTCCAACAATAATACTGATTCTAACATTTTCCATTCTGTCTTGGATTTATGCTCCTGTTAATTGTGCCTGATCTCAATGATTCCGGGTGGATGGTACTAAGTTGCTTTATTACAGGTTTTATTATACTCAATGCTCTCATTTGTAACTTGCCTAAAGTGCTTCTGGATTTAAGTATAATTAAATTGAGAAATGTTCAGAAATGACTACTGCTGCAGTTCTTGTGTTTTAACTATATGGGGAAATATGATCCCTTTATGCATGCACCCTAAACCCATAAAGTAAATGTAGTGTGGCATAATACTTTTATTTGTGTTATTTCTACACATATTCCATACAGGGAGGACTGTTAAGTTTAAAATCCCACAGAGATATTTATGATTAAATAATTTTCACGAAATACTTGACTTTCTTAAATATTTAGCAGTCGTTTTTATTAAAGATTAACTGTTGCAGCAACGGAAAAATTAAAAAGATGACCCTCCCAACCTAGATTTCTGTAGAGGATTATTTTTTAAAAAAAAATAAATAAAATACTCTTAAAAGATACATCCTCTTATTTTATGCTTTCCCTCATGAAGCCTGCTGATTCAGTTTTACAGAGAAAAAAATGGCTGGGCTGGCTCAAGGATTTAAACCAGATGGCATTTGGTTTTCACGAAGTATAGCAATGCTATTAATTCATAGATCTGCAGAGGAGGCTTCCAGAATCAGCCCACTGCCATGGAGAACAATTGAGGAGAGGGAGAATTCAAGAGAACATTTTAGGTCATGTTGTTCCTACAGCAATCAGGGGCTTGCAGTCAACAAATTAGTTTATTCTTACGATTGCCTCCATGTTATTTTATATCAAGTTTAAAGAATCGACCTGCTTTTAACGGATCCAAATTGCTTACTAAATCCTCCACTTTGGGAAATGTATGCGTTTATTGCAAAACTGCTAAACACAACCAGCAATTTTCTGTGGCTAATTTAGCTAGACGAGGGCTGTAATAAAATCACTATTTTCCCCAAGTATAATTTACAAAAGATTTCAAAATGACCCCCAAAAATAGGTAAGTTCATCTGAACATTATCCTTGCAACACGAAACTGTACTCATTAAACTGTCAGCAAATATATTGTTGTAATATTTGATCCTGTAATTTGGGATGGCATTTCAGCAAAAATCACATCCAGATACCACAGTTCCCTCCTCCTCTTTCCTTCTGCAAGTCGAGCAGCTTCAGTCCCTCAGCACAAGCACTGTGGGCTTTAATAAATTTATTGCCATGTTCTAATTCCATTTTCAGGGAGAAACCCAGAAAGATGAACTTTGATCATGACCAATCATGTTGCATAAGGCCACTTTCCTAACTGAACAATAGCCCTGCCTTGCTTTGTAAGTAGCCTGGGTGCTAATGTCATGCTTAATTAGAAATCATTTTTAAAATCTGTGTTTATCGATAACAGAATTAAGTCCCCCAAATAAAGCATCCTCCAATAGGCTCTCAACATTTAATTTAATATAGGGTGTAGCAGGTCTGGCTTAAATTCGATAACCTATAGCTAATGATTTATGAGGTCATCCCTTTGCACCACTACTAAAAGAAGGTGGCAGTGTTTTAGTATACCTCTTCCCTGATTTGTCAATTAATTCCTTTAGAGAAGAAGATCTGCCCATACCCTTTATAACTTTGCATGTGGTTATCCTATATGCCAATCCTGTAATCGCGGGATGCCGATTTTTCCTTCTCTGGCCACTTTCACCCACTTTTTTTTTTTTTTTCCCCTTTATGTTTGCCTGTGAGGACATTTAATGACATCTTGCATTTCAGACTTGTGTTTTTCCCAAGGCAGCAAGAGATCCCCAAATGCACGGCCCTGTGGTGATATTATATATTCTTCCAATCGTAACAGCTTATTGTCATTGAGAAGGAAAGATATTGTTAACGATGACAGTAATTTGATTTATTTATATTTTAGCGGGCGCGTTAGCGGGAGGCGTCGCGCAGGGACGAGCTGCGAGAACCTATTGTTCTAGGTGGGGGCTTCACTTTTCCCGGGGGGCGGCGGGGGAGTTCTCTTCTTCCCTCCCCGTTTTTTTGGGGGGAGGGGGAGCGGGGGTCCCCCTCCGTCCTCCCCTCCCCCGACGTTGGGCTCCCGCGGGGAGGGGGACAGGGAAGAGGGACGAGAGGGCCCCGGGGCGGCCCCTTGGCTTACCGGCACGTCCTCGATGGCGTGGGGGATGGAGTGGAGGGGCAAGTCGGCCAGCCCCGAGCCCAGCCCATGCGGGGCGTGCAGCAGGTCGTCGTGCCGCCGGTAGTCCCTGCGTGGGTCGAGCCCCGAGAGCTGGTGGGGTAAACCCCGGTGCGTGTGGAGCAGCCCCGTTTCCTGGCTCTGCCTCTGTCCCGGCCATCCTGGGTGCTGGGGCTGCGGCTGGGCATGGAGGGGGTTGAGACTGTACGGGTCGTTCACGTGGGAGTAGGGGTCCTGAGACTGGGGGTAGATGGGCTGGTAAGGGGGGGGGAAGTAGGGCGGCTGGAAGTCGGCGTTGGGGGTGTGGGAGAGCGGCGGGGCGCTGGTGTAGGGAGACTGACCCACGGTCCCCAACTGGGGTAGCCGGGCTGTCCCGTTGCTGGTACTGTCGTGGCGCTCCTGAGATGGGGAGCGGGAGCGGGGGGGGGTGTGTGTGTGTTAATGAGGGTGGGGGTGGGAGGGGGAGGAGGGGGAGGGGAAAGGAGAGGGAGAAAAGAAAAACAAAGATAATATCAAACTGATTTTCCTCAAAATCGGCTTGAAAATTTCATCTATTGGGCAAAGATGGGCAATTCATCCTCTCCGAAGCGGAGAAAAGCAGATCTGGGGATTTCTCTGCCTCTAATTTCCCTTCAAAAATAATTGAGAGGCAGTCTCTCTCTTTAAATAGCAATAATAACGGCAATAATGAAAACAGCAATAATAGCAATAATTACAACAGGACTGCTTATAATAATTAATAAAACATTCCGGCGATACAGCGTGGGTTCCCAATAGATCGCGCCCCGGCATTTCAGGAGCAGGTATTTCCCGCAAATAAAAAGAATAATTCATAATCGGGCATTATCGAAATAATAATTCTACCACAACCTAAAATCCTCCCTCTGACCCTGAACAGAACCGAGATAAATGTAGCTAAGGTTACCAATTACACGTCCCAAGAAAACCCTGGAAAATCCAAACCCACTGCCATTTTGTTACCAGAAGACACTGAAATAGGCTCCAAACAAACCGGTCGTTCCCCCAAGAGTTTTAGAAATGTTTCGGGGCGAAAGCACTGACATGGTCCCCAAACTGCGGAGAGAGCCGTACCGGTGCCCGGCCGAACTCCCTGCTTGCCAGCGGGCGATTTCGGAGCAGAGCGGGCGGCGGTGACCCGGCCGCTGGGGAAGCGGAGGAATGCGGCAGGCAGCCGGGGGAAGCACCGCCGCCCCGACGGGCGAGCGGTACCGAAGTGCGCCCGGGGTTTTCGGTTGGCTCTGCCGGCTTTCGAGGCCGGGCAGACGAGCCCACATGTATGTCCGGGGGAAAAGGAATGGCCTCCACGGAAGAGGATTCGAGGGAAAGAACCACGATCCCGAAAAATGGAAACGAGGAAGCCGCAGATATTATGTTTGCAGGTGGCAAAGTGAAGGAATCGAAGCGGTAGGGTCCAAGCAAAGCCTTTTGCCGTTCGTTCGAAGCAGATCATAAAAAAAAAAAAAGGGGGGGGGGAGGGGGAGAGAAGAAAAAGAAAAAATAAAGAGAGAAGGGGAAAAAATGTAAACCGGCGAATTGTAAAAAATGAAGCAAAAGGAAAAAAGCCCTCTCCGGAAAGCTGGGTGCGAAACCCCCACCGCCACCGCCGACAACAATAGCAACACCCAGCGCGCACCGAACCCCCTCCGAGAGAAACGTGAAGCAACTCACCATAGCCGAAAAACTGTGCACTAACATCTGCGAAGAGTCGGGGTTTACAAGTCAAGGTAGAAAAAATAACAAAAAGGCAGAGGAAAGGGACCGGCGGAGCGCGCAGCCCCCGGCGGAGCCCCGCGGGTGCGAGCGCGGCGCGGGCGCGGAGGGAGCGCGGCCGGAGCCCGGCGCTAGGTGCGGGCGGCAGGACCGGGGCGCCGGGGCTGCTCCTGCACCGCGGGCGCGCCACGATAATCCATCAGAACTTGCACCGGTCTCTGCTGCCCTTCATCTGGTGTTGCCAAGGCGAGCTCTCTATCCTGGCGCGGTGTGAGTAGTCAAAGTTGGTTGCTTTTTTTTCCTTTTTTTTTTTTTTTGTTTTGTTTTGCGCTTTTTTTTCCTTTTTGTTTTGTTTTTAGCGTGTGTGTGTTTGTTTCTTAATCTTTTTTTTTCCTCTGTCTCTTTCTTTCTTTTTCTCCTTTGACTTAGCTGCTGCTTCACTTGAGCTCCTAATAACAGATCTGCTGCCTTCCTGGAGACTCCTAATAGCAGATATTCATGACTATTAATATTACACGAACACTTAATAAGGGAAGAATGGCTGGAAATCGAGCGTGAAGCGAGAAGGCAACTCAAGGCAGAGCCTGTTCTAAATGACGTCCATTGAATGAAGAATCAGTGTATCTAATCAGAGATGGGGGAGAGGGAGAGAGAGACAAAAAGGGAGAGAGAGGGAGCGGGAGAGAGAGAGGGGGCACATGCTGCTGCGTCTGACGAATCACAGGAAAGGGGCAACATTTTAAAAGGTTGCAGGGCATGCAAAAGTGAAAGAGAAAGAGATCCGGAGAGAGAGAGAGGGTGGGAGCCAGGAGGGGGGTGCGGAAGGCGGGGGGGGGGAGTGGGAGAGACGGGCAGAATGAGAGAGGGGAGGGGGCGCGGGATCCCCCCTTCCTTCCTCACCTTCGCTTCGCTTCCCTTTCCCTCCCTTCCCCCCCCGGCTGCCGCCTCCCCATGTCCCCAGCTCCGCGGTCCTTCGCGGGCGCACCTCGGGCTGCGGCTGCTGCGCGTAGCCGGCCTCAAAGCCCAGGGAGAAGAGCGGCTGCTGGCTTGCCGCTTGGCTCTTGCCGCCCTCGGCCGCACCGCCGCCGCCTTTGCGCGGGGTGGGCTCCGCGGGACCGCCCGTCGCCGCCGCCCCGTCCATGCCTCGACGGCGCCCCACCGAGGGGCTCCCCTCGCCGCTGCCCCCGCGGCGGCCGCCCCGCGCCGCCGAGCCGGCTCGCCTCCGTGCCCCGCGTCCCGGAAACCGGCTGGGAAAGTTTTTTTGGGTGTCTCCCCCTCTGGGTGTCAGCCCTCCTCCTCCTCCTCCTCTTCCTCCTCCTCCGGTTCGAGCCCAACACCGAGGCCGGTGGGCACCCGGGACAGGGGGGCTGGGGAGCCCAAGGAGCATCCGTCGGGCTCCCCGCGGCCCCCCTCACGGAGGATCCGGGAAAAGACAGGGGAAAAAGGCAGGAGGCGGTGAGGCGGGGAGGGAAGGAGGGCGGGAGGAACGCGGGGGGGAGAGAGAGACGGGAAAAGAGGCAAGGCGAGCGCTTCTCCCGGCCCAGACAAGCCGGGGCTCCGGCGCAACCCGTCGGACTGGCTGTGCAACTCCCAAACAACTCTCTTAAACAGGCACCGCTCCGCTCGCCGCCGCCGCTGCCCCGCCACAGCCGCCGCTCCGCCGGCGCCCGGCCCCACGCTCCGCCCGCCCGCCCCGGCCCCCCGGCGCTCCGGTCGCCCCGGGCGCTGAGCGCGACTGGCCGGGCTTTCATGCCTCTTGTCTGGTTTTACTTGAATTGTTTGGGGTTTTTTTTCCCTTTCTTCTTCTTCTTCTTTTTTTTTTTTTTTTTTTTTTTGTTTTTAAGGCTGGTCCTACCCCCGGCACGTTACAGCCACCCTCTATTTCATCCTCTCTAGAAGTCGCATCGCACCCTCTCCAGAGGAAAACACACGGAATGCCAACCCCACACGTACGTACAAAAGCCAGGGGGCTCAGCGGAGCGGCCGCTGCTCACTCCGTATTTGGCAACACCTCGGTGCGAAGTCCTATTAACGCAAGGCAACAAAAGCCATTTGCGATGAAATCCACACGCTTGCACGTGTGCACACTGGAACACCGATCCTGAGGGTAGGGAGGGGGAAGAGACACGCTTTCCACCCGAAATGCAGCTGAGGAACATATATGTTTTTTTCCGGGTTGAAAGAAAAAACAAACAAACAAACAAAAAAGCACAAACCCCAATACCCCTGACATCTCATTCCTAGAAATCAAGCACCCGCCAGCGAGTGGATCTAAAAGCTCCCGCATCAGGAGGCAGCTTCATCCCAAACTCCTCGATCAGGGACTAGATCATCAAAAAAACACTTGGTCGGCGTTGAGCCTGGCGAATCCTCGGTTCCTTTCCTAAGCTACAGCATCGCCCAAAACAGCAGCAGGGTCGGACGGGAGAGTGCCCCCTTCGACCCAGAGGTGCATGTCGGCAAGGTTCCGCTGAAGCTTGGGGGATCTTCCTGCGTGGGTCACGACCAAATAACAGCGTTCTTTCGCAAAGTAGAGTCCTTTATTGCGTGGTTTCAACACCCTGCACAGTCAACTTTTTCGAAACGGGTGACAATAGTATTCGTTGGTTTAAAAGTAGACATGGGTCCTGGGCATCGTTCTTCCTTTTCCTCTTCTTCTCCTTTATGTCAGATTAAAAGACATTATCCTCTTTCTAAAAATATGGATGCACACATAGACACACAGATGCGCACATACAATCTGTGCTGAACGGCTCCAAAACCAAATGAGGTGAATTAATTTTTTTTCCCAAGCGGTTAAAATATTATTTCTCAAATCCCTGGGAATGTGACCCTGAAAATTAGGAGGCTGGGGGAACACTGCTCCCAAACCCATGATTTCAGTTCGGCAGCTGACCCCAGCAAATTTGTGCAGCTCGGTATAATCAACCCGCAGCTACATCGAAAAGGCTGAATTTTAGCGTCGATCCTGAGCCACTTTATTAGGATGCCTCGGGTACCTAGAGTGTAAGAATAATTCTCTTCCCTTTGTCTCTTTGCCCTTTCATTCATTCATCCATCCATTCATTCAGCTAGCCACCTATCCATCCATCTATCCATGCATCCATATGGATGAGTGTAGCATCCTACAAGAGCCTTATCTACGGGGGATCTACCTATAGACCAGGCTGCTGCTGGATCCTGTTTGCCTTTCCTCATACACTTCCGACAAAGCCGGGTTTCCACAAGCCCCGAAGTTCCTGGGGAAGGACCCCAGCCCCTCTCTGGCTGCAGGACCGCAAGGAAGCCTGGCGACGGAGCAGAAGTTTTCCTAAACGAAATTGAGAGACGGAGGGATGCTGAAGGCTCCGCAGCTGCGGGGCCTGGGCTCTGCCCGGGCCCGGGGGAAGCGCTTACCTCACATTCCTCATACTTGATATTATCCGTCAGTTTCCAAAGCATTTTCATGGATTGGCGTGAGAGAGAGGATTTGGTTCTCCCTGCCTTGCCTCTCCCTACGGTGGCGGTGCCGGGCGGCGTGGGGAGCGCGGCTGGCGGAGGCTCGGCAGCGCTCCCGTCCGCGCTCGGAGATCTCCCTCTAATGGTGGAAAGTTTTTCCTTTTCCAGCTCTTTACCCACAGTCTAATCGCCTCATTAGCATATCAACAACAGCCCAATTGCTCGCCAGCACAACAACCTGCAGCGATGGACACAGGTAGAAAGGACCCACAAGCAAGAAAAAAAAAATAATAAATTAACGGAAAAAAAAGCTCTCTCCGACCTACCGAGCCCCGGTGCGGGAGGCAGCGGGCTCTGCCTGCCTGCCTGCCTGCGGGCCACCGCTGCCTCTGTGCCTCTACCTGCCAGCAGGGAAGTGGCCAGCAAAATCAAAGAGGCGACCGTCCATTCATCTGCAGAGTTTGGGACTAGCCATGAAGCCACCCCATAGGATTTACCTCTCCCTCACCCCTTCTTTTTTTTTTTTTTTTTTTTTATGGGGCTTAAAGAAACCAAAGCAAAAAGAAAAGAGACTCGAGTCTTACTCGACCGCCGTTATTGTCTGCGGAGGCTCCTATTGCCCTCTGGATTTGATTTGATCTTTTTTGGTGGACATTTGAAAAGCTTCTTTTTTTCGTAAACTGGTTTTTTTTCTTCTCTGCTCTGTTGCCTATAGGTCTTCAGAAAGCACCACCCCAAACAATCCAACATAACCTCACAGATAGAAGTGGGCGAGCGGTAAAGTGAATGAAGCAGGAGACAAAAAGTCTTTTGCAAGCACTTGAGCAAAGGGACAAAAAATGACCATAATAAAAGTTTGGCACTTTCTTAGGTGGAGCGCTTCGTTTGCTTAACAATGTGCCGCTAAGCGAGCGCTCAGTCCACCCTCCTGGGGGGCTGCTTCTCCACCCTTCTCCTCTTTCATTTCCCTGGATGCCCAGCTTTGATTCATCCACCGAAAGGCTTCGTGGTTTTTTTGGGTTTTTTTTTTTTTTTTTTCCCCTCTGGGTGATTCCGCTCTGCTCCGAAGGGCTGGCGTGTAGGGCCTGGCGCAGCAACCCGCGCCAGCCGTGCCCCCAGGGGTCCCCAGGAGCCGGGCATCCCCCGGGCTGCCCGCGCACCTGGCTGCCCTGCTGCTCCCCGAAACTTCTTTTGCCAACGGCAAAACCTGCCCTGTCGGCCTGGAAGACCCTCCCAGGGCCGCCCCCCTCCGGATGTCGGAGTAAAATTTACTGCCTCCAGAAGCAAACGGCCCCTGCATTCCGCGGGGTAGCCACAGTGGGCCCTCGGCGGTCCCTGCACACGCCTCCCCACACTGGGAAGGATGGCAAAGCCCCAGGGGTCCTGGGACTGCTTCTTCACACACACAATCTGTGTCCCCAAAAAGGACTTTTTTCCCCCTTTTCCTTCCCTCCTCCTACACCATACCCCCACCCCCAATGCTCTTTTTCAGGAGCGCTTTTGTCTGACACTGGCAGGAGAGTAAATTGTTGTTTTTACTCCCATTGAGGCTCAAATAGAGCTGGCAGATTAAGCCTAGTTAATGCCCGGGGGGGAGTGTGGGGGGGAAAGAGATGAGAAAAAGAGGAGGAGAGGAGTGTGACGAAGGGGCCCATCGCCCCTTAGCGCCGTCCTGTTGGAACTAGGCCGGTCGGGAAAGCCTCCCATCCGGAACAAACTCCCACCCGCGGCCGCCCGGGACTCCCGTGGGCCGAAGGCCTGATCCTCGTGCTTCCTCTCCCTAGGCCCGGGCCGGTGGGGTGCAGGCTTACGAGGGGAGGGGTCGGCTTTCCCCGAGAGACGCACAGGGGGCAGCTGGAGGCGGGTCCGCGGTGCCCGGCCCCTCCGGCCAGGCACGGCGAGGGGGACCCTGCAGCGCCGGGGAGAGGGAGCAAGGAGGGCCGGGGTGTAAGGAAAAGTCGGGAACAGATTTCAAGGCAGATAACCCGTAAATGCGATTGCACAAGAGTTGACTTCAGTAAAAGAAAGAAAATCCTTTTGATCGCATTTTCGCACCGGTCTGATAAAAAGATGTCAGCTCTAACTATAAGAATAATTTAAATAATTTAAAAGATATTTAGATATTTTTCTTTACTTCATTTTGTCGTGTCGTCCCACACACCTTTTTTTTTTTTTTTTTTAGACGACTTGCTGCTATCCTGAAGAGGAAAAAAAAATTAAATAAGGCAGTCTGGAGAAAGGCAGTCGAGAGATTTGAAAAGTTGAGGGCAGAAAAAAAAATCAGGCTCCCATCTGGCACTGGACTGGACTGTCCCGGGGAAAAAATAAAAAGGAAAAAAAAGGAAAAAAATCCTTTCCGCTAAGAAAATCCCGAGTGCTTGAACAGAACGGTTCGTCTTCCCTTTTATTCTCCGGCAAACCACGGCCATCCGGACGGGCATTAGGGCGCTGCAGGGGTTTTTCAAGTGTCTCCCGATTTGGGAGCCTCCGTAACTTCACACGTGCCGTCTCGCCCGTGGTGCGGGTGGGTCCCCTCGAGACCGTGGGGCCGGGCGAGGCGCCGGCGGGCCGCGTGTTCCTCGTCCGGCCTCTTTTGCTTGTGGGTTCTGCTTTTCCCTTCAGCTTATCCCCGCGGGAGTGCTTTCCACAGGGACTCCCGGCACATCTACTGCCGGGTGGCATGCGGCAGCGTTATTTTACCGCGGGACGGGCTCGGGTGGGACCTCAGCGACGTTGCAGCAGCCCCCGAGGCACGTCCCCTGTGCGCGGCGGGCCCGCACCGCGCGGCCCCGGGTCACGGCGGCGAGCGCGGGCCCTGCCCCTCGTGGGGACCCGCCACGCTCCGTGGGTAGCCCCGGGGCTCCGCGCCCGCCGCCAGCCCCGGACACAGGGTCGGCGGGCGGGCACACGCCACCCTTGGCAGTGCCCCACGCTGTTGGGCAGCTCACGCTCGGGTCGTGACACCCGCGGCAGCAGCGGAGAAGCCCTCGCCCCTCTCGACCCCGGTCCCCCGCTCTCTACCTGTTGCAGTCGGGCCTCCCCAGTGTCCTCTGGCAGCCCCAAGCGCCAGGAGCCGCAAAACGCTCAACCCCGGCGTCAGGCTTGCCCCAACTCCCTCCGGGCCAGTCACCTTTCCCGTTCCAGCCTCACTTCCCAAAATAACAATAAACGCCCCCGGGGCAGGGGGTCGCCTTACCTGCCAGTCCCCCATTTTAGCAAGGATAGACATCCTGACTGCGGGCTCCGAGTCGCCAGGTCCCTGCTGGTCATGGACTGCGAAAGCAAGCCACTCGCCCGGGGCGCCTGTGGGTAAATCCTCCCCTTACCTGCGCCGGGACTCTCTTACCTGGCCATAAAGAGCTGGGTGCTCCCTGCCCGCGCCTGCGCGCTGCTTGCGCGCTGCCCCCGGCACCGCGCTCCCACCGCGCCCGCCCGGACCCGCCGCTCCCGGGGGGGCACGGCCGCCGGACCCCGGGGAGCTCCCGGGCATGTCCCTGGGGTCCTGCAGCCGCTCGACCCGCTTCGCTACCGGCTTACTCCCCCAGCTCCGTGCAGGGGGACCGGGTGCCCGGCCGTGCCCGGTGAACCCCCCATCTTCACCTTCCCCCGGGTAGGTTACCTCGGGGGCAAAACATCAGGGAGTGCGCGCACGTAGTAGTAGTAATAATAATAATAGTAATAATAATAATAATAATAATAATAGCAGTAGCCCCAAAAAAACAAAGCACCGCAGGGGGCTGAACTAGCCCAGTTCTGTGATGGAGGCACTGCAAATAGCCAGGGGAGTCCAGGGAGAAACAAAGACACACACACACACACACACACCCCGGTGCAAACGGTCTTCCCAGACCCCGGTACGCGGGCCGGGCGGGGGCGGGCGGCAGTGGCCGGGGTGCTGCAATAATCGGCCGGCCGGGCTCTGGGTGAGGTGAGGTGCGGGGTGAGGAATGATGCGGTCCCCCGGGTAAAGCTGGCTTGTGATAGCCTGTGGCCCTTGGACCTCTCAGTGTCCGCACCCCTTGTCTCCGCCCATGTTTTGGTTTGGTTTGTTGTGGTTTTTTTTTCCCCTCAGGGATTCCAGTGCCGAAGTGCCCTGGAAAGTCGCCAGGGTGTAATGCAGCTCTGATTTCACACCCTGCCTCATCTCCAGGGTCTGGGCACTGTGGGCTCCGGGGAAAGCAGTACTCCAACTACAGGATTCTGGGGAGGGATGCAAACAATTTCCACTTCACAGTTGCACAGCAAGCCCTTTGCATTTCAGACACAGGTGAACGGAGCATCATGTCCTAGCAATGGGATAGTTTGAGGTTTCCTGAATGTCGGGGCGCGTTGTGTTGGGTTCGGTCCTGGACTGGTCCCATTCTCCAGTAGAAGGAAGCGGAAGGCACCCCCTTGCCCCTAATACCCTGGGGACAAGGACCTTGCACAAGGCAGTTCCAACTCTGTCTCCAGGCAGGTGGGAAGTGGAAAGCAAGAGCCTGCACTCGCAGCCATTCGGCCCTGGGGGATTGCCGGGGCCGCGGGGAGTTGAATTGTCGGCTCCTGCGGGGGCTCAACTTCTCACTCGCAGCCCCAGTGACAGGGGGTCGGCGGGGCCCGGGCCCCCTCGGAGAGGATCGGCGGCTCCTGCGTGGCGGCGGGGCGGGGCGCGGTCAATGGGCCGTGCGAGACGCGCTTCGCACCGCCGCTCCCAGCGCCGGCCCGCGGTGTACAGTTAGCGTCAAATTACAGCAATTAACCGGGTACGGACATTTAATTACCCAGCCCTGCCCCTTCCCCACCTCCCTTGGTCCTGGGGAGGCTCCTGTTCGGGAACGACGCGGAGCAAAGACAGCCCCGTGTAAAATGGGAGAGGGACGAGGATATGTGGAGATTTCGCACCTCTGAAACCCTGCTGCCTCTCATTTTAACTCTTGCCAGTCGCCCTGTCACTTGAAGTCCTCTCCAGGAGGCGGCAATTTTGGCCCCTTAATGATTATTTAAAATATTGCCTTTATTACTATTTTGCGGACGGGGGTGGGGAATTAATCCGATTATAAACTGGCTTTCAGCGAAACGTTCCCTGTAAACTTGGGGGCCACGTTTCTCCCGGTAGGATCTTTCCCTTCTCCCTTACTCCAGTGCTCCCCACACAGGGTTAAATCTCCCGGGTCGGGACTCAGCTTTCGCAGCCCGGCTCTGCCCCGCGGTGCTTGGCAGAGAGGTGGTCCCAACACAGCCAGCCCGCGGGGCGAGAGCCGAGCTTCCGGGGCTGTGGGCAGCCCTGGCACGCATCGGGGTGATCCGTGATCTTTTTTTAGCCTAGGGCAAGAGGGCATGGGCTGGACGCGCTTCAGAGTCCGGGGTTGTGAGGCTCTCCTTTTCCTCTCCCTGGGGCATTGGGGACTGCACGTCGGAAGTGAATTCAACTTCCCTTACCCGGGCGTTTAGGGGGCATCTTTTCCTCGCAGCCTTGAGGGGACTGAAATCGCCGCACCCTAGGCTACTATCATCCCTAAAGTGCCAGCTCTGCCTCGTCCTGCCTGTCCTGCCGCCTGCCTCCTCCCTGTGAAAAAGGAAGCTGAAGCTGAGTCAACTTCTCTCCCCAGTCTTTTAGCAGAAAGACAGATGCGGCTTTTTTATTTTTTTCTTTTCCTCGCCCCTCTATGTCACACCGTCTGGTTCACAGCTTGGCAGTGATTTTGGCAGGTGGACCTGAGAGAGAGTCATTGCAGAGCTCTGTGCCTCTGAGTTACTTCCGATGGACGACGCGTCGTGTGTCATAGCCCGGGTAGCAGACGGGGCAAAGCTCTGCCCGCTCCCCTTTCCCTCCACCGGCAGCATCCTTATGGCCAAACCCCACCACACATCTCTTCCCAGCAAAAAAGTAGGGAAGATATGCTCTCCGGAGAGCACTTCCCTTCCGGCGTCGAGGTTCCCTAGCCGGTCTGAGTTACCGACAGGTCCTCTCGCCCCTGAGTATCCCCACCAGACAAGCCCTCAGCTGCCGGGCAGATCTTTCCTGCACTCTCCTCCTGTTCTGCCTGCCCCCCAGGCGAGCCGCAAGAACGTTGAGATAAACGCAGCTCCCGCTTTACTCTGCGGGGAACTTAGAGTTGGTTATTCTTCTCACTGTTACTTTTCCCTTCACCCTGCCCCAGTACCGCCCGGCTGGGGAGAAGCTCAGCGCGGCTGATTTCCGCCGGCTCACTGCCACATAAGTAGATTTTTTTTCCCTAAAGTAATTTTTGGCAGTGGCCAGTCTGCACCCGCGGGGCCACTTGCAAGCCCAGCCAGCCCCAGGGCCGGCAGAGGCGCCACTCAGCTCCGTCCGGAACAGATGCTCCAGGGTGGACGCGCGTCTGCGGCCGGCAGTGGGGTGGGCTTGCTCTCCGACAGGGTCGGGATGAAAGGCCCCCCGCCCCATCCTCTACTCAGGCTGAACTCCCGGCGTCGGTATTTTCGGAGGGAGAAAGGAGAGGTTCAGGTTGGTGTGGATCTACCACGGCTGTACGGGTTGGGGGGAAGTGGGACGGCAGCAGCCCCTGGGATGAGGGTTGTCTCCACCCTGAGCACAAGGAGTCTTCCTGGGCTCATCTCAGAGTAGAGAGGGGAGCAGGAGGAAAGAGGCAAACCCGGACAGGACATAAGAACAACCTCAACGCTCCAAACCCTACAAAACAAAAAGAAGAAAAAAAAAAGAATACAGAAACTCCCCGCCCTTCCTCGCTCGCACTTTGCGGTCCAACATGATTCAATTAGTCCTGGAAGGCCGGTGCCGGAGAAGGGGAGGTGCTCCGTCTTGGGTATTAGCGGAGAGGCTTTTCCTCGGTGTATTTGGGGGTTTGTGCCTTGTTTTTGTGCTCTGCTGCGGGGAAGAAGGCTCCCCGAGTGGAGTCTTAACCCTGCGGCCAGTGGATCCGGGAAGCCCATTCCATGAGCGACTTGGGAAGTTGAGAAGGCGAGAAAGGAGAGCATAAGAGAAGAAATTCGTACGTGTCCGCCAGTACCCGCCTTGTTCATCGTGCTGTCTCCCGGCTATTCATTTTAGTAGAGTTTGTTTTCTTTCAAGCCCGTTTCCCACGGGAGAGGAGCTCATCGAGTGCAACAGGTCGATTCAGTCGCTCCCGGGACCTCACGAAACTGAATGCCCCTTCTCTGCCCTTCCCACTCAGGCTCCCCCGTCGCGACTTTGCTCGACGACACACTTTGGAGGGGCACGCGGGACGTCCCGCGTGGAGAAGACTCGGAGTCAGCGCCCCCGCGCAGCCTCCGCGGAGGAGCGGGAAGAAGAGAATGAGGATGTTGTGCGCCTGAGTTACGACACTGGGTACCTCTCCGCGCGATCTCTGCTGCCCCCCCCCACACCCCGCACCCTCTCCCGAGACCCCCCTGACTCCCGGTTCGGCTTTTGAATCCCCAGAAGGTTGTCAGCTCTCCGATCAGATTCGAAATCAACATATAAATAGCTATAAATGCGTATAAAGAGCTATTTTTTTTTCAATGTCAAATGACGAGGCGGAAGAGGGGTATGACTGCAATTTTTTGGAAGCGAGATGAAAGCTCCTTTTTGGGGGAGGGGGGAGAAAAGACAAAGTTTTTCCAAGAAGCACGTGGCTCTCACCTGCTCCTTTAATATTTATTTGCTAAACTAACTACACCAAAGCAACTAAACAAGCAAAACCGGCAAGTAATCAAGAGTTAACACTGAGCACACGCTGTGGTGCCAACACAATCCAGTTACTGAGGTCTGGCCGGTGTTTGCATGAGCAACCACATGGTAGAAATTCCCGTGTTGTGGACCTCGTAGAGAAAGGTAACAGGTACATTCTGCTTCACCAGATACCTCTTTCTCAACCTAGGCCCTTTAGTGCTGGGTGCTGTCATTGCCGTCTCCAGAAAATGAGCTTCAAAAAAGATCATCCCTATGGATAAAGCATCGGTGGGGTAAAACTCCGTGATTCATCTTTTTTTGATTACTTAGGGAGTATTTGCATGGTCTCAAATATGAATGTTTGTGAGGATTTTTTTTTTTTTTACTTGCAAAGCAGAATAAATTCAGGCTAAATCCACCAAGTACTTTTGTCTTTAGAAAAATAAATCTATCCACTGTAAGCATGTCAAGATCTGTTTATTTGGTCACTCCATCCTCGTTGCTTTTTTCTGTTGCACATTTAATTTTTTAAACAGACAAAACCCACACAGTTTTAAGAAAATAGTTGCATTTGCAGCTTGGACATAAAATTGGAGTATTTTCTGGGCAATTCTGACTCCTCATGTGTCCTCCAAAAAGCTTTTGCATTTGAAACACAGGCAACTATTTTGCCAACAATCTTATAGCTGCAGTACATTGCAGTTTTACTGATCATGCCACCCCCCAAAAAATTAAAAATATGTTTTGTTTTATTTTATGTTTCTTTTCAACTGTCATCAATAAGACTGTCTGATGAAATTCAGAAAACAGTTTACTGCCGAAGGTCCTTCAATATGTCCTGCTTGATCAAAGTCTTATTGCTAATTATAAGTGTTCTAGGAAGGGCTGCTCTTCTCTAGGCAAAGCTTCACTGCCTTCACTACCCCCTGCCCTAAAATCCACTGATGCAACTGCACACATCCACCCAACTGCAGATATCCTGAGTACGAAACACAAGTCACACTCCAGCTTTAAGTCTCTACATCGTGAGTTTTGCTTGGATTAAGATTTCGAAACTGAGCCCATAATAAGATATGCCATAAAACCTCAAACAACCCTCCTCCCCCAGGGATATTTATCTTACACATTTAATTGCCCAGTAAAATAAATTCTGTATGTATACACTTATATGGGAAAGATTTTGATCTGGTAATTTCAGTGTGTCTTCTGATCTCTAGCAGCTTAGAATGACATCCTTAAAAAGTGTGGAGAAGCAGAAACTGTGCCCTGCTAAATAACGCCTATTCAGCTGCTAAATGTTTACACATAGACAGGAGTGAGCTTTCCTTGTAATGCTATCTCTTAACTCTATATTAGCATTCAAGAAGAAAAACAAATGCAAGTCATTTAAGCATAGGCCAAATCCCTGCTTCTGCTAAAGCAAATAACAGAGCTCGGCTGACTTGCATGGAGCTGAATGGGGCTCCTTCATATTACCTCCATGTCATATTAGCACTGTCGTTTTTATAATGACTTCCCTCTCAAAGCACTTGCTACTGCATAATAAGCTTCAACAAACCCTCAAGAAGTGCAGTGTTATTAGTTTATCTGCTTTACAAGTAAACTGATGCAAGGGGAAGATAAGGAATTTCCCCAAAGTCTTGCAGCTGGTTTGCTGGAGATCAAGGAAAGGAAAGGAAACTAAGAATTGGGACTGAACTAACCACCAGAACAGTATCCACCTCTCCTACTGTTGGTGGCAACACTGTTCCATAGCCAGGAAAGAGATATTAAGAGGAGGAGCAGGCAGACAGGATCTCCATTAAACAGATAATTTCTAGTCAGATACCTAACTGTGCTCTTTGATAGCTAAACTTGAGTACTCACATTTGAAACTCTCAGCTTCTCCAATGATACTTTGGTGTTGTGTTCATCCTGGCATAACATGATATAATGGAAGCGGAATTTCATTTTTTAGTGCATTGAATAAATAAGACATGTTTTAAAAAGAAAGCCTGGTATTACCCACAGCAGAGTTTAAATAAAATCTACTTTGTTATTTCTATGCTAGCATTGGAACTGCTGTCTGCAAGGCATATATTTTAAAGTGTCAAATAATTACAAAAAGACGTATTACTGGAAAATGGCTGTTGGAGGCTCTGATGTCCAAACCAAAATTAGTCTGCACAAAAAAAAAATCTCTCAAGTAATTTTTTTTCTTTGAACAAGAAGCTTCCAAAGCTGTAGTCTTTAATCTAGCCCAGTTTGTATGCAGCTGCAATACATTTAGCCTTTAACATTAGCTCTAGCCATTGTCCTAACACATGTCTACACCCCACGACACTTAATGGCATTAAAAGCAATGCTGTATGGCTGGAGCAACTTGTCACTAAGATATATATCACTCAGTGGAGGGCAAAACAAAACAAAACAGTGAACAACCTGGCCTTCCCCCCCCCCCCCCCCATGGCAACTTATACTATGGGTTTAGTTTGCTTGGCTCAGTTGTGTTTATGTGGTGTTTTCTACCAAAACATCCTGCCTGCCTGACAACTGTGGAGTAAAGCCTTTGGAAGTGAGTGAAAGAGCAGGCTGTGTGCTGGATAATCTGGTATAATCGTTCCACGGAGCCAGCGAAGGAATACCAGCCCGCTATAAGTATAATCTAATCACAGTCAAGAGCCGATGTAATCGCCCTCGCACCCAGCCTCCTCCCTGTGTCAAAGGGAAACGAGGGTGCGGTTGGAGGTTATGGCTGGCGTGCACCCACATTACAGCTGTCCTGGGATCTTCACCCGGGTGTCCATTCCAGCAGCTGCTGACACCACCATGCCAGATGCAGCTCAAAAGGACAAACTGACAGCCCAGAGATTCAGACCATCACCTTTACGCCCAGGAATGCAAACAGTTTAATAGCTGGGACACAGGACAAACAAACATTTTATTTTCCAAAGGGTGGTATTACCAGACTGATATAATGGCACTCTTCCAAAGGGATCTGGGAAATTTCTCCAGAATAAGTTTGAGGCCATGCTTGCAAGTGCCGTGCAAGGACAAAGCAATGCACCAGCCTCCCACAGAAATCAGACCCCCACACCTGAGCACCCCATCTCTCTTTAGGACTCTCTTTGTGAGAGGCGCAGAGTTATTAGCAGCCAGCAGCCACCCAGCCTGTTTACACTAGACAAGCTTAAGCGATTGCGAAGTGCCAGTGAGTTTGCAAATTAAATCAGTCTTGAGCTGAAGAGCTGCTCCCTTAAAGCTGCCTGCTCCGGAGTGGGAGCGAAGTCTTTCGAGTGCACCGACTGAGGAGCTACGCAGAAAAAAGGCTCAGGCTTCTTTTTTTAAGACTTTGGCGCCCCTGTGTGTCTCCTTTTGGGGAAGTTCAGCCGAAGAACAACCCCAGGCTTTTCTCCCTCCTACCTAGAACCAGAAACACCGTGCTTAAAAGTGGGAGAGATCTGTGAGGACCACCTGCACAATATACTTAGCAACCTGACCATAATCTGAGCTGTGCGATTTCCACTCCTTACCTCTCCTCCTGTAGATGCTGGAATTACCTTCTTTGGCTGCTTTATCCGAAGTGACTAATGTCTTTAAAGTGCCACTTCCTGGAGTCATAACATTTATCATCAGCTTTTCTACATCCCTGTACCTCCCAGTATGCATGAAGTCCAGATAGGAAAGAGCCTGAAAGACAACAATTAAAAAAAAAATAAAAATTGAAGTATCTTGGGGTCTCAAAGGTAAGACTTACAAATTGAACAGGCAATACATGTCTATATCTCTACACCAGGGCTGCAATATAAACAATTTTTCTTCAAAGGTGGAGGCAGAAGCTGAGGAAATTTGGCACAAAAAAATAGCAAAATCCCAAGAGGAACTGTACATATTTTTCTGGGAGATAGTTTGCATTATTTATTCCGTAACTGGGACACAGATAAATGAAATAAATTGCCTCAAGGTACAGAGATGTGGCAAGACAGCTGGACATAGAAGAAGGAAACCCAGTCACCCAAGTTCTGGCAAGATTTACTCTTTTGGAGGTCCTGATATAAATGGGTTCTGCAGAAATGAATTTACTAAGCCTTCGGCCCCTTTCCTGTCTTGCAGCTGTCGGTCCTTAAAAATATGTAAGAGATGTGCCTGTCTGAGGGGTGCGGTGTTTATTTGGGGCAATTTAGAAAACACACACACTCTGCAAAGTGTCACTGCAAAAATATGGCATGCAAACACAGACAGGCTATCACTTGCCCCAGAGTCAGCATCACCTGCTTTACACTCAACCTCACTAACCTGGAACAGGCCTTCCCTTCCTGACACCCTTGCCTGCCTTTAGACAGATGGCCCCAGCTGTAGGCATGTAGATGTAGGCGTGCCCTGCCTATATTTATGGGTGGGTGGTTACCCTGCCTTTGTTTCCCACCTGGAGTGATTATTACTCCTTTTTCCACCTCTTCCATGATAGCCTTCCTTGTCAGAGGTAAATCTGGCCCCTAAGGCGACAGCTCACCACACTAGGGGAAGCTATCCCAAAAGACATCTCTCTGTGTCCCCCTCATTTATTTTTCTATTTCCACTCTTCCCCTCCTCTCACACGTTATCTAAGTTGCCCCAGCAAAGCTTTTGGTAAGGCATACTGCTGAACTCAAGTAGCCAGCTTAAAAATAATCCTGAAGAAAAAATTAAGGAGTTGCCTAAATCAGGAGACTTGTCCTGTGAAAGGATCCAGGACCTCTACCTTGCTACCTGCTTCCCTGCTGGATATTGGCATGTGTTAAACCTGTCTGGTCTTGCACTTCAAACCCCTGTGGGTTGCCTTTCAAAACTTGAGAACAAGCTTCTTGCTACTGAATCTTCGTTTAGACTCATTAAGGAACCTAAGCTTTGTTAACAGTCTAATGCTTATGTGGAATCTTCACAAGGGAAAAGCCTTTCTGCACGTTTCTGGTAATCCTGCTCTTGGCAGTACAACCAGTGGGATGATGGTCTTTATCTCAATGGGGTGATGCTCCTTTTCTTACCTCAATTTTCTGCTCTTCTCTCACAGAGGAAAAGTGGTACTGCTACATTTTGGAAGAGCAGCATTGGTTGCAAAAGCTGATGGGTGAGTGTAGGGTTGAAGTCAATCCTGGGATTGTATGAAATTGATTTCCAGTACAGCAAAAGGGCTTCTGTGTTTTTCTCCTACAACAGGGTCCATTAACATAGGGGAGATATCTCACTTGTGAGGGAGCACAGCACAAATACTACTCCTAAGGGCTATAAGCCCCAAGAGCCTATGCTAATGGGTCATGTGTTGGCTTGATCGGGTTTACAGGCTGTTGATTGCGCATAAGAATTTAGAGCACGAACAAAAAATTGTCCCATAAATAGACTGTCTGCATTTTAAACTAAATTAGCCCCACAGTGAATGGCCTCCTCTACTGAATTACAGCATGACTGAGCCTGCATTGGGGATTGAAAGGGATTCATGTGGCTGGTTAAGAGCAACATTATTAAGATTATTATGGGGGACTGGATCAGTCCCAATAGGAATGCAATTATTCAGGACCTTTGAACTACTATTATGTGTGACAGAAGAAACCTAAGTAGCTGATGGCAGAGAGTATTTGGCCTTTATGGCCATGTAACTCACGTACAAGCAGATAGGGCTTAGGGCTCTTACAGAGAGGTTATGGTGAAGCTTGTTGTACTGGTTGAAGATGTTTCCATCTCCAGCCACTCACTCCAATAAAAAAGCTGGCAGTAGGGAATTGGTTACTGAGCCTCAGTCACTCTGGATAGAAGCTCAGCACCTCAGGCTGTGGTTTCACACCACAGAGAGTTCAATGACAATAGCAGCCTTAAGGGATTCACACCCTCTTCCTCAGCCTCATGTCAACTTTTTGCAGACCTGCTGAATTGATTCAGTTTGTTACAGTTGAAAAAAAAAAAAAAAAAAAAAAAAGAGAGGAGGAGGATTACCAACCCCTACAAATCTGGGCAAATAAATGCCGGAAACTG
>JAWMRA010000078.1:63350141-63437936 GCA_035584735.1 Pseudotriccus pelzelni | reverse complement strand
CAGAGGGGCAGAAATGGTCTTGCAGGCATCTGACCGAGTAGGAAGGTGGGAAGATGATGAATTCCCTGGTCTATGGAGTGTGCAGAGGACAGCAAGAAGCTGCTGGTCTTACAGTCATCAGCTGTCATGACTATTTGCTTTTCTGAGGTGTCAGGCAGCGGAGTGGTGTTTACACCTGGATATAAGTCACTGTAACAATCAGATTAGGAAGGTGGTGTTTGCTGTGAATTTCTGTTCTAGACTTGAATAGTGGTCTCAGCTCAACAGCAGTGTTTTCCAGATGACTGCTCAGCACCATTGGGTGAGTCTCTGTTACTCCTGGGGACTTTGCACAGGTCTGCTCCAGCTTCTCAGCTCCATTGGAGCCATTCTCCTTCTGAAGGCACTGGTATCTGTGAAGGAGGTTGTACTGGATCTCCAGCTGGACCACAGCTATCCCTACTTGTTCCTTCTGACTCCCTGGTGAGGAGTAGCTCTGCTGCTTGCTGTCTCTAGGTAAGCTTGACTGCCAGGTCTGTCCTGCACTGCTGCCCCTCTTGGGGGTTATTCTGACCATAAATCCTTACAAAGCTTCTCCAGAACTCCTCTCATCATTACAGCTTGTGACTGTATCTGATAGGCTGAAGGCACTGCTGGCAGCCTTCAATCTGTTTGAGCCAAGAATCCTGGAGATTGTTTGGGGCAAGGATGGAAGTACAGCTCCTGTGAGGGACCTGCCAGCACCTGAGGTGATTTATCTGCAAGAGCTGGAAGGTAGGTGATGGTATTTCTCCTCTGTAGCACAATGGACTGCCCACTCAGGACATTTACTGACTGGTATAATCTCAGATCAACTGATTCTGCCTCAGCATTGCTTCACATTGGAGCAAAAGGACATGATGCTGCAAAAAGTTCACATGCTCCAAATATGCTGTCGCATGCCAGGAGATCCACATGAACAGACTCACAGTTGAAAGAAAGAGACCAAGGATTCCAATGTAGTCAGAGTCACGCCACAAGTTTTCATTGCATAAGCGTGTTATGCCAGATGCATGCACAGTTCTTAGAAATCAGAATGTCTCATCAGAAAACCTACAGTCAACTTAAGTAGTTTAAATAGCACGTTTTGCTAACCCAGTTCCTTGCGGTGGATGTAAGTCTGGAGCTCATCGCAACACATCCATGACTCTTAGCAGAACCTCTTTGTCAGATTTCAAATTTACAGATTAAGAAAACATTGCTGAAAAACAATGTAATGACTGTGATATGACTCTATACAAAGGCAAAAAGCATTCTCTTGCTTCTTATATGTGAATGTTGGTGGCCTTACATTAGAAATGAAGAATGGTGAAGACAGGAACGTAGAGGTGGAAGACTTGTTCTCCATCTTTTATTCTTTGTCTGGAAAATGGTTTGTATGGAACTGTTTTTCTGATAATTACCTTCTAGAAATTATATTCATCCAGGATATGAAACAGCAGAAAGGCCACAACATCTTAATATATACTTGATGTAGTAAGTAGTGTAATTGTCACTGAGACATATTGAAACAGTATTTATTTCATGTCACAAGCCTTCCACAATTCGAAAACGGTAGTAACTGATACACTTGGATGGTTTAAAAAAAAAAGTCCTATAAGTAAAAACATAGAATTATACAAGAGCTAGATATGAGGTTTTCCTGTCACAGGGTGCATGCACTGAAGTTTTAAGATATGATACATGCAGGGAGAGTGGGGAGGGAGCAGTTAAGAACATACCCATAAATTGAATTTGGGGACACAGTGAGATGTGTGCCAGCTGTTCATTGCCAACCAGTAATTATGCAACATGTCTAATCTTCAGGGTGCTGTGGAGCAGCTTCCATCTGCAAGTCATTCGATACTTATGCTGCTTCCACATCAATGATGGCCATGCGACTATTAATATTGAAAGTAAGGGCAGCAGCCGCATAATGGGAATCAGATGGATGCACACATTCTCCAGCAGGAAGCAAGCACAGACATCAAAACAAGCTGTTGGTGGTGTCTGAACGGAGCTCTCTGCAATATTTCAAGAGAGACTATTTTTCTGGACGGTACTGAATACACTCAGATACTGCTTCTTTGCTGTTCCAGTTCTCGGTGTTTCACTTCCATTTGTTTTCTACACCGTTAATGTGCAGGCACAAAAATGTCTTACGAGGCTGAACTTCTCAGTGAGTTCCATTTTAGTAGAAGCCTGTAAACCACTTGATGAAGACAAGGTGTCCTTTCTGAAGGAAAAGGTGATGTTTAAAAACATCATTCAGAGAATGTAATTGCACAGACTACATAACACAGAAGCACTACATCACCTGTGCCCCCCCAGCTGAGGAGGCTGCATTCCTTGTTGCCTACATCATGACACTGCACAAAGAGTTCAAGACCTTCAAGCAGCTCTTCAGGGATCTGTACATGCCCCAAAACATCTACTGTGTCCACATGGATGCCAAGGCACCATTTCTCTTCTGGTGAGTGGTGAAGCATCTGCTGGGCTGCTTTGCCAATACCTTCCTCGCCTCCCAGGCAGAAAGGGTGGTCTACGGCAGCATGTCCTGGCTGCCAGCTGACCCTCACTGCATGAGAGACCTGCCGGCCTTGTCTATGCCCTGCAGTGATAGGACAGGGGGGAATGCCTTAAATTTAAAAAGGGTAGGTTTAGACTAGATATAAGGAAGAAATTCTTTACTGTGGTGGTGGTGTGGCAAAGGAACAGGCTGCCCAGAGAAGTGCTGAACGGCCCATCCCTGAAAGCGTTCCACGACAGGTGGGATGGGACTTTGAGCAACCTGGTCTAGTGGGAGGTATACCTGCCCAATAGCAGGGGGATTGGAACTAGATGATCTTTAAGGTCCTTTCCAAACTAAACTATTCTATGATTCCGTGCACATGCACATACACACACAGAAGCACATAACTGAGGTTGATTTTGGCCAAGCCTAGATGAAAAATTTAATCAGATCATAATTGATATAAAAGGTTGATCTAACAAATAAGCTTGCTGGCCCTTTTTGAACATTGAGGAAGAGGTGACTGTGCTGTGCAGAATGTAAATTACCATTCCACATCTGAGCTGGAAAATGCCTGAGGATCTAAGTTCAAACAGAAATCCTTGGACATTTAAGATGATTTAAGCCTTTTACCTGTAAAATCTGAGATGATGAAAAGAGAGGTAATAAAGATTAAAATATGTAATCTATGTAAACACTATAGTGAAGTTTTTTACCAGATGTTCATTTTTTGGGGGGAAATTTTATTTTTCAACAAATTGAAATCAATTCCTCATTCTTTATTACTCCAGCACCAGAAAATCTGAGTTCAGGCTACAGTCAACTTCTAGTCCTCACATGCTTTTCTGTGGGACCAAAAACATGCACACACACATACCAGCTCTCCTGGAACAACTGCAAAAAACTCCACGTCCCCATAACTACTGCCTAAACTGCATTGTACAAGGTCAAGGATTTGTGCAGAGAAACAGAATCAGAGTGAGTATTTTCATCTTTACTGTATGTATATACAATTACTTTTACCTTGCTCACATGACAGGGAAAGGGTCAGATGATGTACAGGACTTCACCCCCACGGACGTTGCTTTTAGAAGCACCTACCGCTTCTGACTCCTTAGAGCTTCACAGCAGCCCAAAGCAGGGATATGAGGAATGGAACCACAGGTAAATTTCTTCTCCCATCTTTTTCTTTCTTTCCACCCTTTTCCTACTGTAACTTATCATATAACTCTATGAGACTAGTGCTTGTTCTTCTGATAACTGTATTTTGCTACTGGCACGCACAAGAAACACACGTGATTACTGATCAAGATATTCATAGTATAATCATCAGCATATATTTACGTAGCTAGCATATGTAGTTAGCTGACTTTTCCTAGAAGCTGGTTGCTGTGATCTCAATACAGTCCATTGCCTCAGAAGTAATAAACCTGGGACCAGATATGTTCTCCACAGTCAAAAAGCTTTAGTGGTTGCCATTTTTTGTACTGCACTGTGTAGGTTACATAGGCTGCATATTTCATTGCTGTTTCCACAGTGATCACTGTATGTTTTCCAGTGTTACACATTGGCAGAACATTTTTTTGTGGTTGCTCTCTTTGCATCTGAAAGATGCAGCATTTCCACAGCATGTTTTCCTTGCCATCACATTAGATTGCCTGGACAAAACTGGCCATCTCGTTCTGACAGATGTGCTCAAGGTGGCCCAGGATTTTGAATCCAAACTTATAAGCCTAACACTCAGTCAGACATTCACCAGAACATATCCAAGTCAGATCCAGAGTGCTGAGTGACTCTGGGGTGAGAAATCATCCCTCTCAGTGCATGGGGTGTTAGCCTGGGACTCAGTTCCAGGCTCTAACAAAAAAACTTCTATCCAAGTTTGACCAAGCCACTTCCTTTAACTTTTCAGGCATATCAAAGGGAGGTAATGGTGTTGGGCAGTGGTCCAGCTGTTAGAACAAAAAGTTGAAGGCCACCAGGCAAGCAGAGAAGTCATTTCAGGACCAGTTGGGATGGATAGTGTATCAAGAAAGAACTAAACCAAAGAGATATTTGTCGTTTCAGATAGACATAATAAAAATTCAAAAAAAAAGATAAAAAAAGACTGGTCCCCAAATCTTCAAACAACATACTTATTACCCAAAGTCATGCAATGAAGACCAAGACTTTTTCTTACCCTCTTAAAGGCTAAAGATTTTCAATTCCTAAACAGTCTTAACTTCTTGGTATTTATCCCAGGTCACTTATTTCCCACATCACTCCTGCATGACAGAAAGTTCTTGAAAGTCACTTTTCAGATAAGAAATAGAATCATGGGAAAACTAAGGGAAAGTATTTTCAAGGTATGTATGTCTGAAGTGTCTGGTCCTAAATCACTTTCCCCTAGTCTCACAAGAAGCATGTACCACCACAGTGCAGGGTAGCAACCACATCCCAGGCTAGCAGTGTTACCACTGGGCCACCTTTCCCCTCTCTGCTCATATAAAGCAGAAAGTAGGTTCTGATGATGCTGGGAGAGGTGTGAATCCACAGTCCCAGCTATTGAGTACCTCAGGGTAACTTTACTGAATCCTCTTCCAAGCCAAAGTCCTGCCCTCACTTCCATGCAATAGTGTCACAGCATAGGCATGAGCTGGGATACAGGCAGTCTTAGGTGATAATAATCCCTCAGGGTATGCACCAACTGACATACACCTATGCTGGTCACTAGCAATTTATACATTGTTCAAGTGGGAAAATTAAGGTCACAAGAAGTAAGAGAAGCCCTTCTCATTCAGAGACGCCAACACAGTTTTACAGGGGAGATCAGTGCTATAATTTTCCATTCACAAAAGCAGGCAGAGAAGGGTGAAATGATATTCCCAGTGTCTTAAAGCAGCCCATGGGAAAAGCCAGTACTGAAACACTGACACCTGACTCCCAGTCTAATGCACTGGATTAAACTGTTTTTTTCAGAACAGACTCACCTGTGGAATAACGGTGTGTGATTGCACTGTCTCTTCTGCTCTCTTTACTAAGACTGAGTGTGCACAAGATGGCTGAGCACTAGAAGTTCTTTGTTGCCAAAATAGACCCTTTCTGGAGTTCCTCTTGACAGCTTCTTGGCAAGTTGGCCTGTCCTCTCTGCCCTGTTACAGAGAGACCAGAACTGTTACTGCAGTCTGGGAAACACACTCAAGGGACTGTCTCTTACCTGCTTTAATAGGGTATGTGCAACAGCTGCTGCTGCTGTTGTGGCGGGGACAACTTAATCTGTTTCCCAATGTTCTCTTTTCCTATTGCTTTCATTCCCTGATGATAAATGTAAGAGATAGCAGGTTCTGGCACTCATCCAGGATCCTTGTTCCTGGATACCACATGAAAAAACCCCGCATGAGAATACTCACACCCAGACACACTGATTTTTCCATCTCACATGAAGCCCAGCATCAATAACTTCATCCCACTATTCGTACCTCCGACTCAGATACACATATGGCAGGGAAGTATGGGAACACACTGGGCTATTGGGGGATCACTTGTCTGAGCCATCAGTCTGTTTTGCAGCAATGCAATGAGTATTACCAATCCAAATATAGGAGTTGTTGAGCACTTAGCAATCCCCTCAGGCTATGAGCTGCAAGAAGAAGTTTGCATGTAGCAACTGGCTGCCACAGAAATCACCCACTCACTCTCTGCCCTGTACAAGTGCCCAGGTATGTTCTGGCTACTGGACAAGGCTGCAGACGCATCCTGCCATGCTAGAGCAGCCCTTCTGAGCTTCCATGAAAAGACAGTCGGTAATTGCTCCTACAAGGAGAGCACAGTGGTTAGCAGCCATGCCAGCCATTAGCCACAGATATGCACCTGTCTTCCCTGCTCTCATTCTGGCTGTCATAATATTCACCTAGACATCTGTGGACAGTATGGTTCCACCTCTGGGATGTGGCTTGGTCATTAACATCTCTCCACAGAGATCATGAGTGACACTTGGCAGTCATTTGGTGTAAGGAAAGCTGGGAATGTGCAGGGAAAGTGCCAGAGCAGAGCTGCTTTTATTCCTGGTTTCTGCAAGAAGCCTACAGAATGAGGACCAGCTATGGGCCATCTGTCCTGGGGGGAAAGGGAGTGGGAAAGGAACACTGTGGCACTGTTGCTCTTGTGCCAGACCAAAAGTGACATTGGGCACATGGCGTACCATCACTGCCTGATTCAAAACTAGACAAACTTTTGCATCAGAGTGCAGATGAGGTAATTGATTACTGGAGTGGGTAGCCCACAGAGTCCTGTGCAAGCCCACAGATCCAGATTGCTCTCTGATCTGAATGTGTAGGCCATAGAACCACAGGGCAACAGCTTTCCGTCAAACACAGGCAGCTGGGGACACAAGTAGCCTCAACATGGAATCTTTCAGTGAGGGTTTTTTTTTCTCTTGCAGCTAATCTAAAACAGAGGCTGGGAATCCATGACAGTGGATTTTAAGGGGTTTTGACACAATTGCTTGTTGTCGTTGTCTAAATGCAAAGAATCAGACTCACATCAGCTCTCTCCAAGCAGGATGAAGGTTGCTAATGTGTTCATTACTTGTCTCAATTATCACAAAAGAATGAAAACAATGGATAGTTTTGTTTGTAAGTAAGTGCTACTAGTCTGTTCCTAGACTTTGAAAGTATGTCTGCATCATTCTGATGGCAGCTCCTCAGCTGGGAGCTGAATAGTAGATAGAAAAATAGGAAGAGTGGCCTACAGTACGTCTTGGGTAATGGCAGTCATGTGGCAGGTGATTCTGAGAGTCAAACCAGTACGATCTCAAGAGAGATGGGAGTTGTTCTTCGCTGCAGTTTATCTGATGCAGTAGCTTTACGTCCAAACTAGAGGTGTTAGCTCTCAATGCATATGTAGTTCACATGCCTTGTATGTGGGTGTGAGATAAAAGGGAAATACCAGAAAATTCTGAGTAGCACTGCTAGCACATTAATCAATTCCATTAGCCAATTCATTTTTTTTTAAAGTTTTTACATGGCCATTTACTCGTACAGACAGATCTGTGGGGGTTTTTCAGACACTTTAGCTTGCACTGAGCTTCTCACCATAACAACTTAATCATTTAAAACCATGTTGGTACCTCTCCATTCCACTGCTGTTTGCAGACATGGGCTCTTGGAACAACATTCTCTGGAATGCATACATCACACACTAATGTGGTTCTGTTCTGCCTGGTTTAATTGTTAATTTTCCTTAGCTTAGTCCCCACCCTTCAAAAGTCAGACAGAGAGAGACGCAGAAGTTTTTTAATATGATTCCAGACAGTGATGCTAGTTGAGTAAGCCACGCTCTAGAAAAAAAGTATTTTGTACCTATGTCTGCATCATTACTCATATAACTAATCCTCATTCTTTTGTTCATATTCTCCATTATTTTAATGAAACTTCCTGATTGAGCAAGAAAGAATAAAGCATTAAAAAAATAGGGATTTTCCTGTGACTATTATTGAGCCTCCTGCCCACAAAGCTGTTGCAATTTCATCATCAAAACCTTCCTCTTTTGAAAAACCTGCTCAAGGGAAGGTTTTGCAACCCCATCGCAGTAATCACAAAAACACCTTCTTCACGGCAGAATTACCTGAAAAATTACTCTTGTCCTTTATCCACCATTCAGATATTGTAGTTCATCTGAGAAGATATAACTTAAAATAGGGTTTGGTCTCTATGCAATCCACAGTCACCAGAATTTAAATGCTGAAAAGGAGTAATACTTTTCTTCACAAGTAATTTTTTGCTTCTCACTAAAAACAGCACTTAGCGATGATGGGATAAGGAAGGGTATGTCTTCAATAAGTCTTTTTGAAAAGCCACAGTTACTAAATGAGCTTGTGCTCCCTTACTTGGTTTTCCTTTATCTTTCAACTATCAGACATTGGTGTAAGAGGCTTCAAAGAGCATAACTCCTTGGAGAAAAGAAGTAGATGAGAGTCACTTCAGGAAAATTTTTTTTCTTTCTAAATACTGACATCAGGTAGTGTCTGTGATAACTTATGCATGTAACCAGCTAAACATCAGTCTAGATGCAGTAACATTCCCAGATGCTGAATTGCCAACAGCCCTCATATTTTTTAGGGGAGAACTCCATTCCGGCCAAAACATACTAAATGAAGCTACAGGAACTGAGAACATACCTTTATTATCTGTCAGATGATTCAACAGACAAGGTGAAGCTTACCTCTTTTATGACTGCCAACAGCCTAACAGCACAAGAAGGTGACATGCATTGCCTCAATTCAGAGCACTGTGTTTTAAATAAGCTTCTTTCTTTTTCTTGAGCTTTAGCTCCTTCTCTTCAGGTTCTGAGGTCTGCTTTAAAGCTTGACAATCTTGAGTTTATTCTAGTTAAACCTTCACCCCTCCAAACACACATTTTTGCATTTGCATACCCACTGAAATGAAAATTTATGATGGCAAAAGACAAACTTGAGCCTTTATACATTTTTAAGGAGGGGTGTTGGTTTTTGTTTTCTCCATTGCTTCAGTCTTACCTTGAAAGAAAAATCTTTTCTTCTGAGGAGTCCCCCCTACCTTTACCAGCCACCTCCCTTCCAAGGACAGGTGAGATAACTTGTCTTACTGGACAAACAAGAAAACAGACAAACCAGAATTTCAGAGCAAATTGTTCTTGCATGCTGTCTTATGAGCTCAGTCAGACAAATTCATATTGCTGTACAGGGTCAAGAGGTGATCATTTCCATCCTACTCACAATTGCTCATGAGCTTCTCTTCATCTTCTTAAACACTGATGGCTGAACCAGCTTTAAGCAGTGGGAAGACTGCACAGGGATGGGACCAGGCACAAAACCTCGGGGCTGGTCACCCTCCAGATGTGTGCAAGCCACCCCTGCCACACAACCTGACCATCTACCTTGGATCTGTGTACATGGCTTTCACCTTGACCCTTTGTGGAGTTTGTGCTGTAGGAACAGCACACCCTTGATCTGCTGGTGTGATCTGGGGACAACTACAGCCCTGACAAGCACTTCTGGGTGATGCTCAACAGGATCCCAGACAGGAAATCAAGCCTGTGTTGGTCAGAGATATCTGCCCTTTCACCTACTGCCCCAGCACCTGCCACCACTTGGACATTATGTGGTGGCCACCACGGCTCACCTCTCCATGGAGGTGTTTCCAGCTGTGATTCTTGGCAGTGCCCACCAGCATCTTGTTGTCACTCCTGTTGTTTCACATGGAGAAACACCCAGGCTAGTGACAGCCCATTTTGGCAGCACTAGTGGCAAGCAAGGAAAGCATGCTGAGCCTGCTTGATTTTAATGTCCGGGACTTTTATCCACTTGTCTGACCTGTATTCTTGGGGAAACAGCACCCAAGACTGGGCAGAGAGGTCCAAGGGGTGGTGGGCTTTGCAGTATGATGGGTCCAGGGTCACTGCATGCCTTCCTGCTTAGCAGCAGCTACCCTACCCCATGAAGACCCAGAGATGCAGCTTGGCATCCACTTGACTTCCACCTCCATGTGTATTTCCTTGTACCATCTTGCTTCTCCAAAACCACTAAAGGGGTTCGGGAATTTGCAGTCCCTCACACACTGGTGGGCTGGATGCCTTCACTCAGAGTAAGGGTATGAACTTGCCCACCTACATGTGGCCCACCTGAAGCCCTGTATGTTTCCCAAACATAAACACATGGCCCCAAAGCCCAGCAAAAGTTACTTGCAGATTAATATTTCCAAGGATGGGAACATTTCAGGAAGATTTCCAAAGAACAGAATCCTGTGCACCAGCTTGTAAAGTCCAGGAGAAAAGGTCAGATCAATCAGTGGCATAGAAGTGTAAAGAAGTTGTCCCTCTGCCTAGAGAGAAATACCAAAGAGGAAGAACAGGCTGCTTCTTAAACAGGCTACCAGGCTCTGAAACAGTGTTTTTCCTGCTTCCAAACCTCCATCATTAGAAGAAAGACACGAAATTAAAGGCATCTGAGGGGCTGATCTGTCTTCATTGTGGCTGTCTTCACACTCAAGCAGTACAGTGATGATGGTGGCTGTTCTTAAGACTGGGTGGCAGCAAACTTGTTTCCAGGGCAGTGCACAGTATTGCTGCCCACGAGGCAGCTCTCCCTGCTTCTGGTTTTCAGGGATAAAACTCTGCTGAACTCGGTGGAATGAGAGATGAGAGCTGGACAAAAGCAGAGTGAGCAACACATGCCAAAATTTATTTTAACTTTGACTACCAGCACCACTTCTCAGATAAACTGTATTTATAGGAAGAGGACCCAGAAAAGCTTCTGAACCTGAATTCAGTCATTCAAGCAAATATTTGAAGGAAAATGTTGTAAAATCAATGTTTTAACCTGTATTGAGCTACACTTTCCCCACTTTTTAATTAACATACAAAAATGCCTAGTTTGCTCAATTTGGAAGGTGTTAAATAGTGTGAAGTCAGTAGTTTTGTATTCCTGAAAGGCAGTGCCTTCCAGGATTTTTGTGAATGTCCTGGGGTAGTTCCTGTTTTGTCAGATATCCTTCTGCTTTGCCATTGTGTCAGCACTTTCCAAGACTTTCCACACGCCACATTTACTGCCATCTGTTATGAACAGGTTTTTAATTTGGGATGGTAATGCACATCCTAGGCCATTTAAAGCATTATCTCCTGCTATCACTGCCAGTTTTTGTCTTTTATAAAGTTTTATCTTTAGCTTAATGCTTTCTGTGAAAAAGTAACATTTTCTGTATTTTCCCCAGGACAACCTCCCACTTTTTGGCTTGTTATTTTATTTGATAAACCCAATATAGAGAGGGGGCGAAATAAAGTAATGAAATTCTGGTCATAGCTGCCACATACCTCTGTTTACGGCAACATCGGTATTATTTTTTTGCTGTGCCAGAAGCATAAACTCACAAGAGAGAGGTTTTTTGGATGTTCTGTAGATGCAGCTTGGGTTGGCTTGTCTCACACTGCCTGCAAATTTCACCTTCCACTTAACACTTGGAGGCCGAAATATGAGAGATCCAAAAGGAGACACCAGGGCGAAGCTCCTCTTGCAGCTTTGCATTTTTGTCATTTTTTAACGGGCTGTTTTCCACCCACAACTTTTGTCTTGCTACACTGTCATTGCCATCTTTTTCTATAAAGATACAAACACAACCATGCATCCTTGGAACTTTTTGTGCCTAAAAGACAAATGTGCAGGTAAGATACTGAATCACAGTCAAGAAGATGTTAAAGACAGGAACACAGCTGCTGGCTATACATGCAGATACTGTTTAGTCAAAGATACTGATGTTTACTGCAAAGAACTAAAGGAAAATTACTAGAAATCGAATAAAGATGCTGCATTTCCCAGATCTTACCTGTTCTTTTAATATTTGTTGGGACAAGATTTGTAAGAGAAAACAGCATCTTTTAATAGATTAATGTGTGTGGTTAGCAAAATCAGATAGGATTTCAGGCACAGCAGCTTTTCTCCACATCTGAAAAATAGGAGTTTGCTTATTTGTCTTACTCGGACAACTAACAGAACTGGAAAAAAAAATAAATTCATTACATGCAGATTTTGGCCGACCAGTGTTCTTAGGTTGTGTAGTGGGTTGACTCTGGCAGGATGTCAGGGTCCAGTGGATGACATCTACTGTCCCACTCTCCTCTGTAACTGGTCAGAGGAGAGAAAATATAACAAAGGCTTCATGAGTTGAGATAAGAACTGGGAGAGGTCCCCTACCAATTACCATCACTGGCAAGACAGACTCAAAGTGGGGATATTAATTAAATTTATTGCTACCAGAATCAGAGCAGGAGACTGAGAAGTAAAATAAATCTTAAAAACACACTCCCTCACCCCTCCTTCCTTCCCAAGTTCTACCTCCTCCTGGGTAATGGGGGTTACAGTCAGTTGTTGTCTTCTGCTTCTGCTCAGAGAGAGGAGTCCTTCCCCTGCTTCCCATGTGGTCCCTCCCACAGGACACAGTCCTTCATGAACTTCTCCAGCAGGCAGCAGTTCTTCACAAGCTGCTGCAACATGGGTCACTTTTCCACGGGGTGCAGTCCTTCAGGCACAGGCTGCTCCAGCCTGGGTCCCCCACAGGGCCACAAGTCCTACCAGGAAAACCAACTCCAGCATGGGCTCCTCTCTCCGCAGGTCAGCAGGTCCCTGCCAGAACGCTGCTCCAGCATGGGCCCCCCACAGGGTCACAACCTCCTAGTGGACATGGGGGAAGCTTCTGGCAGCTTCTCACAGAAGCCACCCCTGTAGCCCTCCCGCTACCAAAACCCGGCCACGCAAACCCAGTACAATTGTCTTGCGTAAGGATACAGAGAAAGAAGATGGGAAGTGGGGAAGATAAGTATTTTCAGGGCTGAAAGAGCAGTGACTAAGCTTTGGCAACAACTTAGCAATTCTGTGGCGTATTTTGATGTGGCATAAGTCTTCTTCCCAAGTTTACTTCCTTTCATTTCATACCGCGGTTAACACAAACACTTAACCTTGGGGTTCACTTCATCACAGCCCTACTTTTATTTTGCAGTCATTGCCACTAGAGGGAGGTCATTCAATGTCTGAGTACATTTTCTCTCCCAAGTCTACATGAAATACACAAAATTTCAACAGATTAAACAAGCTGCAGATAAAAAAGAAAAACAAGAAATCAGTGCTTGAGAATATTTTAGGATGGCCAACAGAAGGTAGAAGTTATGCATATCGGTCATCATGTCCTGAAAAACAAAGCAAGGAAGCAAACATGTGAATGGTTATTCCTGTAGCTATTGTGGTTGTATTTACACGGCATGTTAGCAGCAATATTGAGTGACCTAGTCAGCTGCATGAAAGCAGTAAAAATTGGGATGCCTGACTCTAAGGAGATTGTGTGCTGCTCTTCCACCTGTCTTCTGAGCAAGCAGTGACTGCTCAAAAAATACCCACAATAACAGCAATTTAACACCAACTTTATTAAAACATCGCTATTTTCAGGGTCTGTTAGCAAACTGGAGCAGTTCAGAAACAACAACACATCACATATAGATGTCCTGAAGCATGGCTGGTAACCTGCAGGCAAGGTTCTGAACAGGCAGGATCTGCCTCAGTCAGCTTATTCTGCGTTTATAGCTGCCAACACTTAATAATGCAGACCCCTGCAGAAAGGCACCAAAAGTTTACCTCAAGAGCGGAACTTTGATGGAAAATCTGTTAGTATGTTGAAGAGGAAAGAAGGGAGCTTTGCTATCTTGCTCTCATAGGGAAGCTAAAGAAAGAAATATTTCACAGAAAGTAATTATTTTAAAAGGGGAGTTTTAGGAAGGTCGGGAGACTTAAGAATTAAGAGGTCTGGAACCAGACCATCCCCTTCTTGCTCTCTCAAGCTGAATATCCCCCATATTGAAACATCCCAAATAAAATAAAGGCATTCTCCCCATTTTGTGTGAATATTTAAAGTATCCCAGAGTAGGAACAAATCATTGTTCAGATTCCACAGACAAACAGCAAAATATCACTCAACAGCAGAAGCAATAAGATCAGCAGTTTGAAATCATGGACACAACAGGCCGTTGCACTATGAACCTCTAGAAATACAGGTATTTTAAAAATGGGTTATATTACCTCTTTAAGTAAGAATACAGGAAAACATCACAGATTTCTGTCCAGCTGTGAGCTGGTTGATGGGGTTTTTTTGGTTAGTTGGTTGGTTGGGTTGGTTTTTGGTTTTGTTGCTGCTATTAAGAAAGAACATTACAGTTAATCACTGCAGAAGAGAGAAAAATATGATTTCTGGCAGCCAAGCTGAAGAAGTGCACCGAAACCCAATGAGACCTAACCATATTAGTGTTACTTTGAAATAGCAGTAAAAGACAGGGAAAGATGAAAAACTGGAGGAGGCACACTCCCCTGCACAACAGTGATAGCAGTGATTCAGGTCAGCAACTGTAGTGTGTCCCCATAGAGGGAGTTTGGGCTCTGAGCAACCTCCTAATTTTCCACAGTTATGGCAGAGGAAAAAAAAAAGTAAACTCTTTCACAGTGCTACTTGTAGCTGCCTTTCTGAATCAGTATTAACAGAGGCTAAGTTTTCAGTTCTGTTCAGTCATCACTGAGACACTGACTGGCATGGGGCACGCAAAGGACATGCTCTCTCTAATGGGATTTCCAAGCAAGTCAGACTTTCCACTGAAGTCAGTTTGACTTGCTTAGACAACCCACTGGATGCCTTTCTGCTTATTGGGCTCCTAAAGACTTTTACACACCCTGCCCAAGGAGCTGAATATCTCACGTTGTAGGATGCAAGGTATGTAGAACTGCAGCCTTTTGACTCCAAGGACATTAAAACAAGCACAGAACAGGCTGTGTGCGGAGGCTAGGGGCTTGGAGGGGCTCAGGACCTCACTAGACAAAGCTCTGAACCTATGACAAGTACATCTGCACAGGCTGTCATCACCTTGGGATGAGGATTCATGCTTATAAACAGAAATCATCAGTTTCCTTTCATCAACCTTTGTGCACTCCTAGCATCAAGGATGTTTTCACATACTACAGTATGTCCATGACTGCAAGCTTCTGTGCCTGTTGTAAATACTGTAATGCTTTTCCTTTTTCCCCTAGCATCTCAGATATTCAATATCTCAAAAATGAAAGAGAGAAACAGCATGCATTCTTCTTTTGTCACTCAGTACGTAAGGTAGGCGGTAAAGGACACTTGGAGGAGCTAGCACCTTCTGGCAGTAGTAGAGACATCACCATTGCTTCACCCCTTGCTTGCTATCATCTTAGCCTAGGACAAACCTTGGACTCATCATCAGGGTTTGTTTAACTGGTCTGTTAATCAAAGCAGGTAGTCATGCAAGATGTGGAGTATCTGCTGTGTGGCTCTACAGCACAGTAGTTGCAATGGGATGTATGAGCTGACAGGGCCAGAGCCTGCTAAGTCTCAAATTTTAAGTGAGGCTTTCTCCTACAGAGTCTCCCATCTATTAGATGTTAAACTTAAATGAGAGTTTCTTCACAAGCTTTTACCTTCCTAAGGTTACCTTCCTAAGACATGCTGTTTCTTCAGGTGCAGTAAACACCCTCAGGCAGTTTGTTTTCCATCCCACAGCACAGAATTGTGAAATTAATAGGGAAGCTGAGACATTAGTTAGCTCCCAGGACTTGATCCAAGCCAGTAGACAAGCCAGTGCTCAGCATGGGGTAATGAGCAGGACTGCAGCAGAGACCCTGTGGCCAAGCACTCCCCAGAGCTGCTGGGATCAGCAGGACCTGCAGTTTCAGGCTTACACAACATATGTGGCTGCAGGTGTGCTGTTCCCCATTGTGAATAATGTGCACGTTTCATGCAATTTCCCTCAACTGAACACATCCAAATAGTTCCAGAAATCCCCTACCCCTAGGAAGATGTATGTTCTGCGTGTGCCTGCAACATCAGAGGCGTGCACGGCAGCCAAAAATGTCTGGCAGCGAGTGACAGGTTGCAATGACTGTGAAATAGTCCCTGGGAACACAGCTGTGAGAGAGGGTCCAAAGGAAGGCAAGATGCAGCACTGTGCCTCTTCATGTTCCCTAGAGGGCTTGGGCCTGCTATTTCAAACCAAGTATCTGCACAAATACTGCTCTAGGGCTCTAGTCTTGAGGCCCTGAACTAAATTCCCTGGCAATGCGTCCAAAAGATGGATTTTTTTTTAAGAGAAGAGAGGACAAGTCTTATGCTGAGCTTGTGGCTTGATGTCTGGCAGCAGTGCTGAAAAAGCCAGCCTTAAACCAGCAGGCTCACAGCCCTCCCATTCGTAACCCTGTGGAATCCTGTCCACCTCTGAGCTGTAGCAATTCCTCTGCCAAAAGGCCAAGCAGTAGCTGTGCCAGCCCAAAGGAAGGAGTAGCAGAGACAATACTAAGACTAGGAGCCAGGCAGCTGCTCAAGCTGAGTCTAGTGAAAAAAAAAAAAAAAAGAAAAAAGAAAAAAGAGAGGCTTACTGAGGTAAAAAGAGAGGCTTACTGAGATATAAAGAGAGGCTTATTAAGGTATCCTTTTAACTTCACTTAGGAATGAAAATAATGTGAAGGTGGACTCATAGAATTATAAAATCATAGAATTACAGAATGTTTGGGGTTGGAAAAGACCTGAAAGATCACCTAGTTCCAACCCTGCTGCCATGGGCAGGGATGCCATTTGCTAGACCGGGTTACTCAGGGCCCCATTCAACCTGATCTTGAACATTTCCAAGATTGGGGTATCCACAACTTCTCTGGGCAATCTGTTCCAGTGCCTCACCACCCTCTGAGTAAAGAATTTCTTCCCAACAGCTAACCTAAACCTACTCCTTCAGTGTAAATTCATTGTCCCTCATCCTGTCACTATCTGCCCGCATAAAAAGTCCCTCTCCCACTTTTTGAAAAGCCCCCTTTAGGTACTGGAAGACTGCACAAAGGTCTTCCTTGAGCCTTCTCTTCTCCAGGCTGAACAGCTTCGGCTGTCTCAGCCTGTCAAATACATATTCATGGTTTTAGTTTTACCACTATTAGAGGTCATATAGTAGTCAATTAATATGGGTCCAACATTGGACCCTCCTCCTGCAAATGAATAACAGAAATGGTATAAAATAAAGGAGAGGTGATGCTGAATTTGCAGAACAGAGTAAAATCCAAGCACGCTTTAACGGGCTTGTGGTCTGGTTTGGTTTGCACTTTTGCAATATCCCATTCCTCTGTCAGAGTACACTGTGCCTTGTCCTTCAAACTTTGTCTCATTTAATTTGTGGACACCACAGCTGCCACAAACACATCATTTTGGAATCCACAACCACAAGACTGAAGCTTTGATGCCCACGAATAAATCATATGCCACAAGACGCATAAAACTGAAGTAGCCGGTAGGATTTTCTTCTCACTGGCTTCTCAGTCAGTTGCTGGCTTCTAATTCAGTTAAAGCACCAAAGATTCTGACTCATGTAAGCTGTGAAGTCAGCAGTGACATCAGCAACACCAAGCAATGAATGAAGGTGCTGCAAACAGAAGGGAGGATGGTGCCAAAATCTGCCTGTTGTTAGCGCATACAGCCTCAGAGGTCAAGACACTGTGTAACACCGTGACATGCAGGACACATTAACATCCTCACCTTCCACCAGGAACCAGCCTGTGATCCTAAAATTTCTAAGAAACATAACAACTTGACATAAAGCTTAAAATAATTCTACTGGCATTACTCCACAGCAGATGGGCACTTTTGCTGACCCTCTGGAAATCATTCTTAGTGGATTTGAACAAAGATGGATTTTCAGTGCTGCAGATTCACAGTGTCACATGATAGCTAAGGCAGTGCTTTCCATCTCCTTCCTCTTCCCATGCCAGACAAGCCAGGGAAGATTCAGACCTCTACTAACAGAGGGTCATCCAAAGAAAGGTCCTTGCCTAGCAAATCCTGCTGGCTCATGACTGGTGACCTCCTGCAGGAATTCTAAGGCTGCATGGTGGTGGTTTGCTAAGTGAGCATGAAGGTTCACTCATAGGAATAATAAACAACTGGCTGCTGTGTGAATGTCATTTTTGGGAGAGGCACCCAAAGAAGCTGGAAATAGGCATTAGAAATAGGCCTAGAAATAGGCACTCAAGGCAAAACAATGGCATCAAGCAGGTAACACTTAAACCCTTCTATCTGATTTGATTAGGTACTTCAAATCAAAAGCAGAGGTCCTGCTTCAAACAAAGGAGCCAGCCTGGTTTTGATCAGCAAGTCATTAGCTATGTTGGTTAGATGCTTCAGGCCAGGTAATGGCACAGAAATGCAAATCAAGCTGTCTCCACAAAAGACTGCAAACTTCAGCAAATGTGATCCACGGTCTTAAGCCTTTTCCAGGCACAAAGCTCTGAGCAAGGCAGACCAGAGAATACAAGGAAGAGGACAACAAAAAAAAAATAGAGAAAGCCTTAGGACAAAAATGGGGAAACTGCTGGTTTGCCATGGAGCCACTGATCTGCAATAGGTGGCCCTTTTTGGTTTTCTTTTGGGTTTCTGTTTTGCTGTGTTTCTTTTGTGTGTGTGTGTGTGTGTGTGTTTGGTTTGTATTCGGATTTTTCTTTTGTTTAGTGAAAGCCTGACAACCATATTAATTTTCTTTTGTTGAAATCCATTTGACTAGTCTCATAACCATTCATATACAACAGAACAAAGTTCTACCCTGCACACCTCTTTTTCAGAGTCTGTTCTGGAAGGAAAAGTTTACTGTCTCCTGAAGGAATTGGTCTCACCATAGTTCACTGTGTGCAAGCTTCATCTTTTGGTTTTGACTTCCTTGCAAATCTATCGAGGCCCAAGCATAGCTACTATCAGTAGTGCAGTCATGGAAAAAAGAAGCGTAAAGCATAAAGCAGGATCAACAGATCATTTATGTTGTTCTACACAAGGCAGGACTTGAAACTTGCCAAGTTTGGTAAATCTTTGGTACACATTAATAAACCCTGCGAGAGGTCAGAAGGTGATTTGCCTCTTGTGTCAGGTGGGCTTTATGATATATTCTTTTCTGTAAAATACATACAAGATCTTGTCACAAGCACAAACCACAGTGGTCACTTCTCAAAGCACATCTGGGACGAAAGGAGGCAGAGATCAGCTGAGAAATTTGCACCAATTTCACGGTGCTTGTGTCACACAGAATCATGGACCAACTGAGGGTGGAAAGCACCTCTGGAGTCCACCAAGTCCAACCCCCCTTTTTCAAAGTGTTGTCAGGGCTGTGTCCAGTTTGGAGTGGAATATCTCCATGGATGAAGGTTTCATAGTCTGCCTGAGTGCCTCTTCTGGTGTTTGGGCACCCTCATAATGAAAATTATTCTATTTATGTTTGAATTAAATTTCTTGTATTTCAGCTTGTGCCCATTACCCCTTGTCCTGTCAGTGGGTACCACTGAGAAGACCCTGGCTTTACCTGCTTTACCCTTCCCCATCAGATACTTATCTGGATCAATAAGATGCCTCTGAGCTTCTTCTCATGCAGACTGAGCAGTCCAGCTCTCTCAGATACTTCGTGTATCAAAGATGTTTCAAGCCCTTAATTGTCTTCACAGCCCTTTGCTGGATCTGCCTCAGTATGTCCAAGTTTGCCTTGCACCAGTGAGCCTAAAGCTGGACCCAAGATTCCAGCTATGTCTCACCACAGTGCAGAGGGGAAGGATCACATTTCTTGACTGCCTAACGCAGCTCAGCTGTGCATCACCTTTGCTGCAAGAGCATGCTGCTGCCTTATGGGGAACTTTTTGTGACACTCTGGGATACCCAAGACCTTTCTTGCAAAGTTGTTCTCCAGCCTCTCAGTCCCAGTCGCCTCTGCAGATTCAGACTGGGAGAGTTGCACCCTCCTTCAGGAACTAGGACTGATACCAAGCCCCTCAAGATTTGAGCCCCTCAAGATTTGAATGGGGGTTTAAGTCAAACTTCTCAATTTTTTTGTTTGCTTTTTGAATTAGTAGCTGTAGCTGGACAGTTATGAATAAGCAATTGCATTTGAGCATCATACACTTAGGTAATCTTTTGTTTTAAGGACAAGAGAAGACAATGCTAAGATGAATGGGCTGCCTGGACGAAAGCCACCAGGAGTGAAGTCAGCAGAACTGAGCAGTAACTGGGGGAAAAGTAAAATCTGGCAGTGGGCAGTCACAACCACCGACTCATTGAGCACCTACTTAAAACAGACCCCAGACTCAAAAGGAGAGAAGAATGGCACCTGTGGACTAATTAGCATGAGAAAGGAGAGATATAATTAGCAAGTAAGGGGTTGAGTCCTAATTAATAAAAAAGTTACATAATTTGTAACCAATGAATACTTCTGCTTTAGTTCGTTAAAATGTATAAATAGTGTAATTAGTTTGTTAAACTGTACAAATAGTGTAAAGTTTTGATGGTTGGTGGGTAACCCTTTTGTGCGCTAGCACCCAGCTCCCTCCTTTGCACAAACCAGGATAAAACCCGGAAATACCTCACCTCAGTGTATGAATTGGTACTCTCCATAGGGTAACAAGCCTGCATTTGGACTGCATCTAGTGCAGTGCTACGGAGGCTATTCCATGTTGTGCTGGGGTTTGTGCCCTGCAGCACATCACCACCATCACTCTGCTTCTGCATGGCATCCTCAGAAGAGTTTCCAGGGAATCCAGATGCCTTCTTGTGATGTCGGTATTGGGCTTACAGGGCAAGGTTGTGGTAGCAGGAGGGCTACAGGTGTGGCTTCTGGGAGAAGACACAGGGAGCTGCCCATCTCTAAGAAGGACCTGCTGCTGCCCAAGGCTGAGCTCATCATGGCACTGGTGATAACATGTTTAAGAATGGGAAAGAACTTACTGCACAATAGCAACTGCAGCTGGAGAGAGGACTGAGAACATTTGAGAGGAACAGCTCTGCAGACATCAAGCTTGGTGAAGAAGGAGGTGGAGAAGTGTTCCAGGTACCAGAGCAGAGATTCCCCTGGAGCCCCGGGTGATGACCATGGTGAGGAAGGCTAGCCCCGTGCAGCGAACAGAGATCCACGGTGGAGCAAATATCCACCTGCAGCCCATGGAGGACCCCACACCGAAGTAGGTGGATGTACCCTGGGGGAAGCTGCAGCCCCTGGAGGGAGAAGCCCACACCGGAGCGGGTCTGCTGGCAGGACCTGTGACCATGTAGAGGACCCACACTGGAGCACCGTGTTCCTAAAGGACTGCACCCCGTGGAAAGGACCCACGCTGGGGCAGTTTGTGCAGGACTCCCACTCTCCGGTGGGGGCACGGGGAGAGTGTGAGGAGGAACGAGCAGCGCAGAAGAGGCGCTGCGGAAGAAGAGGCAGCCGCCACTCCCCTTCCCTGGCAGTCCGGCACGATGCTGAGCCCGGGAAGAAGAGCGGCATGGGCGGGTTTTTGCTTTTCTTTTTTCCCCGACTTTCCTACTATGTCATTAACTTGCAGCCAGCTAAGCAAAACCTCCCGGAGCCGGGCCGGTGCGAGCGGCTCCTCCCCGGGGCGCCCGTCAGGGCCGGCGGGCGGGACCTCCGGGGGGAGGCGGTGCCGCGGCGGGCAGCGGGGGAAGGAGGGAGGGAAGGAGGGAGCGAGGGCGGCCCAAGGTCGGCTCCGCCGTGCCCGCAGATGGAGTACGACTGGCTGGGCTTCGGTTACGCGGCGCTGGTGGCGGCGGGCGGCGTCGTGGGCTACGCCAAGGCAGGTGGGTGCCGGTGCCGGGGGCTGCGGGGCCGCCCAGCCGCAGGTCCCGGCCCGCTGCCGGCAGTCGCCCCGCAAACCCCGCTCAGGTCCTTGTTGCCGCCCGGGCGGTGCTCGCTGAGGCCTGCAAGGAATCCTTGAAGGCGAGCCCGGCCCGGTCCGGTGCCCTCTGTTTGGCCCGTTTTTGTGGGTTTGCAAACAACGGGAACCCGCGGGCGCCTTTCTTTGGTGTGCAGACTGGCTTTGTGCGTGTTCTTCCACTGACTGCTTTTTTGTATTTATTTTTACTCAAGGCAGCGTCCCTTCGCTAGCTGCTGGGCTTCTGTTTGGCGGCTTAGCGGGACTAGGCGCTTACCAGCAGTCCAAAGATCCAAAAAACGTGTGGCTTTCCCTCGGTGAGTTTGCTCGGCACCCGAGTACTGAGCCTTACTGGTTGCGGTGGGAACAGTAACCTTTTTCTTTTTTTTTTCTGGAGTGTTTCAACGGACCTGTGCCCATTTATCTGTACAAACGTAAGTGGTGGCAGGACAGGACCTCACTGGCTCTATTTGTGTACAACAAGCACGGTACCTGGTTCTAAACCCTGGGTTGTCCTGCTTGAAGCCGGATTTGGTGAGAAATACCTATCTCCGCTGCTAGATTAGATACTGTGTTAACTAATGTAGGCACAGGAAACATGCATGGAAAACGTTCAGTTGTGAAGCAGCATTTTTAGCCTTTGGTCATGGAATAAGCAGTATTTTTGTGATAGTGACAGCACTGTGACAAGTGGTATGCAACCCTATGGAGTCTTGGTTTGCACAAGCATGTCAAAAGAGCAGTATATATTTCAATGGATCATGCACTGTGGAGGAAAAAGTGTATGTAAAAGAAAAGTATATAAAAGAAGTATGTAAAAGAAAAGTATATAAAAGAAGTATGTAAAAGAAAGGAGGCAGTGGTCTATTCTGCTTGCTTACAGTAGAATGTACAAGAAGCTGTGGGCATATCTTGCAGTTACCTCTTCAGGTGAAGGAGAAGGATGAAATGGCTATGGAAAGTGTTATGAAGACTGCAACAGAATAGGTGAACCTCAGGGACTTCCACTGCTGCAGGACTGTAATACCTGGTTAAACCACTATCAGGAACTGATCTTGCCTTTGGGCACTAGGGTATCCTAGATAACCTCTTGACGTTCCCTCTAGTTCTGTTACTACTCCACAGTGTTAGTAGTGTTATGATACTATAGCTTTACAATGATTTAAGACTGTTTTAGCCCAATAGGACTAATGTGCTGAAAGGCTCTTTGAAGCCACAGATAGATACTGCAGAGGACCAAACTGCCTCATCAGCAAAGAATGAAATGTAAAATGCAGGTTAATATGAAGCAAAATTTCTGTTTCTGAACTGTCTCTGGTGTGACATGGGGAGTGGCTGTGCATGGCTGTGCATCTTGGCACAAGTTTTTAGTCAGTGTCATGGAAGAAGGACGAGCAGCTTCTGTATATCCCGATGTGGTGCGTGTAGTGCCTTCAAAAGGACCTGTTGAAAGCGGTGGTGTGTCACAGCCTAGTACAACTCTTCATTCCTCCTCAGCCCTCCTTATGATGTGCAGCTGTGGCTCCTGCAGAGCTTTAGGTTGGTCACTGTACATCATGGGTAGAAATCCAGAAATAGAAGCTTGACAGAGTGTCTCTAGAATACCTTTTGCCCTGTCTGATGCAAACAAACGTGAGGCTTTGGAGAAAGGTATGCAGCACCTCCACCTGCCTTTGTTCTTCAAAGAAACAATGTCCCTGTAAACTTTATGTGCATATTGATGGGATTCCTTTTCCAGATTTAGGGATTGAATATTTTAGAGTAATGTTTAAGAGGGTAATCGCTCTTTCAATTTGTTCCTTTAGATTTCTTTCTGTTTTCTAATTTGTATTTTCAAGTGGGGTTGTTTTCTTTCCAGTTGTAATGTTTATTGCCACCTTCTGGTTCAGAATGCCACAGAGAAATGGGGACTGTAATAATATTTGCCTCCCACATAGTGAACTCTGTCACCATCCCAGCTTTCTGGCAGTTTCAAGCCTGCCTGTGTTCAAGGAACTAATCATTCTTCTGCAAATAAGGAGTAATTGAGGGAGAGTCAGTGATCTCTCCAGAGGACTGGAGGTTGTGAGCAATCAGACAGTGGTCTTGATCTTGACGAGACCTTGTCGCTTCTCCTGAGCAGTGAAGCACGCTTACCGGAGTTGCTGAGACGCTTGTGACAGCAGCTTTACCATTTAAGAAAATCCAGTGAATTGTTTGCATACAGAGGGAGGAGTTCCTGTCTGTACACACAGGTCTGTGGTTGGTGCTGCTCAGTGTCCAAGTGTGGCAGTGTTGCCCTGGTGCTTCTGTGCCAAATGGTTCTGACTGGGCTTCTTTTCAACAGTGGCTTCTGGAACCTTGTCTACCGTTATGGGAATGAGATTTTACAACACCAAAAAAGCAATGCCTGGGATAATTGCTGGTGCCAGGTAATCACCTCTCTTTTGCTCTCATCCGTATTATCAAATGTGCATTTTATTTAACTTACTTGTGAATTATATATTTTTAAAAGATTTTACATGGTAAGTTCCGTGAAAAAACCAAAATCTTCTGGTGGAGTTCAGCTAAATGATATCATGCCAGTATATTCTTCCTTCTTGCTCTTTATGGGATTTTTGGCTTCATCTTCCTCTTTTTATAACAACTATTCTGTTCAACAGTTTACTGATGGTTGGACGGCTTGGACTGCAGATGATGGAAAAGCCTCTTAAGCCATAACTGTGCATCAAGTCACTTGAACACATGTGATTGAGAAGCCTGAAGCTGCAACTGCTTAAATGTGCTGCACAAAAGTGGAAAAGGCACTGCTCCCTGTGGATTGTATTTTTCATAGCCTAACGCACATGGGTTGTGCTTTTAAAGAACTGACATAGAGAGCCCTTGTTATGTCTTCCCAAATGGTATTTGTCTTAACATTTTTTGCACTGTGAAGCAAGAAAATACGACTATAGCATTAGCTGAGCTTCTGGTCCTGCAGCTTACTGTAGGAAAAGACCTTAGTCTTGGCCCTTGTATGCAGACAGTTGCGGGATTGAAGCTTAAATGTACATCTTAGTTTGTCCTTCTAAAATCACTCTAAAACAAGGGGAGAGGAGTTGCCAGTCTATCACTAGTAATTAATATAATAAATGTGCTAATTATATTACATCTCCCTTTCCTTGCCAGTTTATCTGGTCACAGTATTTGTCAGTCAGGGACTTTGTTCTCCCAGCACTGTGTGTCAGAAGCTGGTTCCACAAAACGTAATCACGGAACAGGCTGTTGAGGTTCTACTGTAATGCAATGAATGCAGACCCGTTCCTTGCAATTACTTGTAAGCAAAAGTGCCCAGCCATATGTAATGCATTTCACTTTTACAGATTATTATTCATAAATAAAAAATATGCTGTATTAGGCAATGCTGAATTGCAGGCAGAGCTTTATTAAAATGTTATTTTAAATAAATGAACAAATTATTATTACAAACCTTTGTGTTCTACACAACTTTTTTTGTCTTTAGTCATTCATCTGGATTGATAGTTTGGTGCCTTTCCTGCAGAGTGTCTGGATATATTTGCAAACATGAATTGTATATATAATTTCTATTCTATTCGCTGAATCTGGTAACTTGTAAATATAAAAATCTGAACTGGGGGGAGGTGTGGAGAACAAAAGCATACAGATCAAATATCCAGACAAGTGTTTTATTAAAGTTTGTTTGGTTTTGTTTTCTAAGGGAATTTTAGATTTAGAAAATGCGGTATGAAAGTTTCTTTGAAGACTGAAGGGTTCATTTGATCAGTCTTTGCCCTCAGTTGATTCCCTTGATGCCTGAAATTGTTCCAAGTATAAACCTGCCATACAGAAATAATCCTGGAAGCTACACATGGTTGGTAATGTATCCTTTTTCTGATTTCATTTAACTTATGTCCCTTTCTGTACAGATCCTGAGCTTTATTTCCTCAACCTTTCTTTGGTGCCTGGTACTGAGAGAGATGGAAGCAGCAGAGTTGATCCATTAGATGGTGAGACCCTGGAGTTGCTTAGAATTCCCTGAAGTATCAGGCTAGTAACTTAGCAGGAGGGTCACATCCTGTGGTACTTTCCCTCCTTCCTGGCTGCAGCGAAACAGGCAGGTCAGTGACCTTGTGCTGTGTGAGCAGGAGGTGCAGAGCCAGGCCAGTGGCCATGGCCATAGCCAGGCTCTGCCAGCAGTGCAGTGGTTTGCCAGGCAACTCACAGCGATGAGGCAAAGCTGGGGTCAAGCCCGGATGCCAGGTCAATCAGATTGGGTTCCAGATCCTCAGAGACATGGCCCAGACTGGGCACAGCTCCAGCAAGGGTCTCAGCAGCCTTTTCCCAGGCCAAACAGCTTGGGTCAGAGCTGGCTTGAGCACAGGCAGTAAGATCTTGAGGGGGAACTGTACTCACTATGTTCTTAAAACCCTTATTCATCATCCTACAGAGTTCAGTTTCAGGTGTTCACTTTTATTTCCCTCTTGCCTCCCTGCATAGAAACAAGGGGTGTGCTGGACAGAAGATGGTTTGTTTATATGTCATCCTTTTAAGTGCCTAATCCCAGCCCATGGACTCACAATTGGTGGTCAGGTGTGTCTCAGTGTCTTTGCTCTAATTTGAAAAAGTTAGGAAGCCAGGCATTAGCATTTAAGACACTTCTCTTTAAACTACTTCATAGGTTTTTTGCCTCTTCTTATTGCTATTGAATCAGTTTTCTTCTGTAGAAGTAAGATGCAAACATAAATGCATCTCCTGCAATAAACTGAGAACATCCACGATCCAGTGGTTTTCTAATTGTTTAATGCTGGTCTCAAATCAGGTAACTTGCAGATTTGAGCTGCAGTTGTCTCTGATGGAATAAAGAAAATATAAAACAGGGAATTGGACTTGATAAGCTTTTAAACTCTTAAACCAAAGTGTTAAGCTGCTGTTCCATGAGCTTTGGAAAGCAGTAGCTTGAATTGAGAACTGCTGGTAGAATTCATTACCACATTTCCGGTTCAGGAGAAACAGCAGTAATACAAAGTGACAAGAAAAAAGCTTTAATCTTACATACTCCTTACCCCCTTGAAACTTTTTCAGCATACTAAATTTTTTAAGCATTAGGTGGCATTTCTGCACTAACAGTCCAATGTGTATCAATGAATTAGAATTAAAATGACTGTACAAAACTCCTTAGTCTTTTCTTGCTGTTTGCAAGAAGAATTTCTTAACACTGGTCATGCTTTAATCACGAACAAGTAAAGGCTATTTCAGTTACGTCAAAGCCCTTTCAAGGTTCATTAACATATGGTAAGGACAGCATGTTTCTTCTGGCCATATTTAGTGCCAGAAATAGTACCTGTTTATTTTTCTGCTCTAGGTGACTTATGGACATGTGAGCTATGGACACATGAGCTTTGGACGCATTACTAGTTAATTCCTTGACTAGGCTGTGATTTTAACTAAGTCACTGGCATCTTGTACTAGAGACAAGTGATTAATTTATCCTGTTTTTTAATTATAAAACCATTGCTTTAATGCCTGTTACAAAGAATCTGAGGTTGTCCTTCATTGCCATGGCAAGTTACAGATATGTTCTACGAATAAATTAAGACACATTTAAGTAGCATAGGAACATCTGTTAGTACTAAGGGAATGACAAATACTTAATCCTAGACCAATGGCAATTGAATTAAACTCTCTAGTGCATTACTAACCATATATCCCTATTCCTGTCTAGCTCTTACAATATTGAAGTGGCATTATCTTTAGGTGCAGTTTTCATAACAAAATATTTGACTTTTTGGTAAAACTGCTTTAGATTAAATTGCTTTCCAGGAAATTAATGTAACATATATATTAATAAAGATTGGGCCAACAACAGGAATTTAAATTTTAATATCCATTATAAAAGCCTACAAATACATTTCTATTTTTTTTACAATGCTTAAAGTAATCATTAACAGATTTACATTTACATCTTTAAAGAACATACTCTGTTTATACTTTAAAAGGGCAAGTTTAATGTAACTATTAAGTCTGAAGCATCTATTCGAAATGCAATTGTTAACAGAATTAACCTATTTCAACATCCTAAAAAAGCAGTTTATTGTACATTGCAAAATCCTTTGCATGATATTATTATAAAACTTACCATAAAAGCTGTGGAAAGTACTGAATGAGCATATAAACAGCGACACACTGAATTATTAAAGTTTGTGTGTGCTTTTAGGTACCTAAGTTGGCGTTTAAGATTTAAACCAGAAAACAGTATTTTTGAAGAACAGCCCAATATCCTCCCTCATGTAGCTTATTCAACTTCTGTAGTTTAAGTCTGATCACCCAATAAAGATATATAGAAACAGTTTACTGATAATTTATGCATTTTTGGCAAATTGACCCTTAAAATGACTGACAGACTGCAGTGATTCAGGCTCCTTAAAAGGTCACTGTGACACTCCCTTGACAGGACAGAGGAAAATCTCTACAGGTCTTTGACCAAAAATGCCATTAAGTTATTTATAACAGCAGAATCTAATTGCTAGGCTACATCTTTTTACAGCCATATATCAGCCAAGTTTTTAGACTTCTCTTGTGAAGTATCTATAAGTGGATTACTTATGTCCCACTACAAGGATTTAAGTTCTCATTGCTACATGAATATTTGCACCTTACAGACCCTGAGTTAATTCTTAGTTACGAGTGAGTTCTGAAATCCTTGTAGGAGAGTTTGGTATTCTTCACAGAGCTGGAGCTGTGCTTTCACTCTCATCTTCCTGCCGAGGAACCAGCCTAACACCTGGAAGCCTGGTGCTGCTTGTGTGCTTCAAGCATATCCCAACAGTGGATGTTGCACGGGACGAACAACCGTAACAGTTGTTTTTGAGAGGACAGAGATAGGAGATCATCTGTAGGAAAATGTCAAATGAAATCTACTTCTAGTAGTTTTGGCAATATATGTTATAAAATACTTCATTACATCCTACTTTATAGCCAGTATTTTACATGGTATCATATGTGTACTATAGCAGGTAATAGAACACGAGGTCTTTTTTTCTTCTTTACTATTGCATAGTCTTAAGAAAAGTTAGAGCAAATAGGCATTTCAGGTTTCCAAGTGCAGGAGAACTGAACACAGCGCATGTCGTATCTGGGCAGGATGGCATTTTCTATCTGTTTCCTCCATATTTGGCCACCCAGTCTGTTCTTCCATGTACTCGCTGAATTGTTGGTGGGTAAGTTAAAATACTCATGTTTTTTGCTGGTGAATTGAAGGTAGGACCTGCTATTGGAGCACGAGCAGCTTTGGTTTTCCAAGAAAACTCTGAAAGGAACAAGAATTCAGAATTAATGATGACTAAAAAAGTATTTTACTTCTTTACAGAGTAAAGAATGAGAGGTTAAAGATGACTTACGGTACTCAAGGATGCCAATGTAGCAGGCTGCTTTGGTCTCCTACATGTTATAAAACATCCTGAGTTGGAAAAGACCCAAAAGGATCATCAAGTCCAACTCTTGGCCCTGCATAGGACAGCTGGAAGAATCCCACTATGTGCCTGAGAGCATGCTGTCTATGGTTGTTTTCAGATAAGGTGCATGCTTCCTCTAGTTTGTGTGTCTTATCAATTCTCATCTACTGGATATTTGTTTTGCAGCAATCCCTTGAGAAAACATTGAGACTGAAATTCAGTAGAAAAACTGATGCATATACCTACAATTCTGTATCTCCTGTTACAAAACTGCTATAGAATGACTGTGTTCTTTCCTCTATCTTAAATATTTAAAAAAGCATGTAATTATAACATTTATAAACTTACTAAAACTAATGCTGTTCCTTTTTATTCTAGGCTGGCATTCCCTATCTTTGGTCAGCAAGTATGATTCCAGCCTACAGTAGCTTGGCAGTGAAGGCCACTTTTCCTGGGTCTTGGCATTTTCCACAGAGAAACCAATCCTTTATACTACATTAAATTATTTAAATCATGGCATTAAAAAACTTAACAAATTAAGAGAGAAATACAATTGAAAGCATAACTTATTTCAGTTTGGATAACACAAAGCAAAGGGTCACCAAAAATGTTAACGTTCAAATATTGACAGCTAGGAGATAAAACCTGCCATTTGCTTCATCCTTATCTCTCTTCCCATGCAAGTCTACAGAGCTTAGGCTAAATATGAGGGGTTTAAAGCAATAGGATTCTTGCTCTTTTCTAGGACATGGAAGAGTCTCTTAATTGACCTCCATCTACCAGCCTTTCTGACTTTTACTACACATTTTCCATTTCTAATTACAGATTAACAGTGAATTTATTTGCCTTTGGAATACCATATCTAATTGCTTCTCTTTCACACTAGTCACAGCAGTCTAGAGATAGTTGCAGATTTTGTCCTCCTGTGAACTTCTTGATCCACACACTGTGACAAATCAAAACTCTCGCAGTTGTGTTCAGCAGTGAGTTGATAAGATAATGAACTGCAACTCCAGCCTTCCCTGGTGGGCTTCTGATGAACTCAGACACAGAATACATATATATCTAAGCATATTTTATATATGTATGCCATCTCCTTCCTTCCCTCCCTCTCTGCTTCTCAGAAGTTACTTACGAATTCCCAAAGAGAACAGGTAACTCAAAAGAGGACATCAGAAAAAAATATATTATTAAGCAGGACCATATCAGATTGGTGTGTCATAAACCCTTTGGTTAAACAATTCACCATTAGTTGAGGGCCTTGCTGTTTCCTCTGATGTAACTAGAGAAGTATGCCGCTGGCTTTGGACAACAGCTCTAAATTTTCACTCACAAACCAGTTTCCCCTGCATCCTGAGCACTTCTGTTCATCTTTGAACCAGGAACATAGCGACAAAGAAGGTGCTCAGAATGTCATCCATACTGTAGAGGATTCAAGGTAACAGTTACATTTTGAACAGACTTCACATTGTTTTTACCATATGAATGGAGTCCAGTCTATGTGATCATTTACTGCAGAGTTGTGGAGTTATATATTTTTACAGTTCTGCTTAGTCCATCACCACTAATGAGCCACAGTTTAGTAAATGGTCCAAACTTTCTAGAATTATAAAAGGTTTGCACCTTTTGTAATTATTTTTTTTACCTAACAAATATTCGTAAGCAATAGTTTCTCTAGCTATCAGGACTGCCTCTAGGCACCTACATTCAGTTCACTTATGTTAAGAAAAATTTATGCCTACAAGTTCATTTATAAACTTAAGGAAAACATTACTAAGGGCTAATCTCTTTGGAACCAGTCTTGGTTATATATGGTGAAAGGGTATTTCTTACCTGATACAGGTGCACCAAGAGGTGCTAGCTGTATCCGTTGTCCAGCTGATCCAACTTCTTTTTTATAGAAGGATGGGGTGTATATTCCTGATAGGTTGTAAGCAGCACTACTTACAAAGCCAGGATTTCCTGTTGACATTACAGAATTTTAGAATTTTCAGTTGCATTCAGAAAACCTTGCCTAATTTTTAGTCACTTTGCAGTACCCCAAGAGTACTCTCTAGTGCTCATCTCTTGAAAAAAGTATATATTCATTCTTTGCTTTGTATATTAGTTATACCCTTTACAGCACTTAGCAGACTTGCAAGCTGGAGATCAGCAGGAATAAAGACAACAGAGAAGGGTGAACATTTCATTAGTACTTTCATTAAACTTAAGACCATATAGAAAGGTTTACACCGAGTTTTAGGGAAACATAGATAGGATTTTACTTTTTGCTTACATCTACTTGCTTTACTGGAAGCTGGTTTAAGAGCCCTACTCTTATGCTCAACATGTTTGGCCTAAATCTGTCTAAAAGAATGGAAAGCCAACTTTTCTTGTGGGAGGTGGTGCACCACATGAGGTTGACTGCCAGTTCCACAGCTAAAGGCCTGCTATAAAGGTCAGACCCAACTACCCTCTTTCTTTAATCCTGGTTATAACATTATGCCTAGTTTTGGTTCAGATCTTTCTTAAAAGCAGTACTAGCATGGAAAGGTTGACATAACCATCCTCACTTGAAAGCTGAGAAGCATTGTGCATGCACATGCAAAATCAGTACTGAAATTAGTGTCCAGTGGCAGAGGGATCTCTTACAATACTTAGATTCCTGGTTCCAAGAAAATTTCTTACCTTCCTCATGTCTGTCATCACTTGGGACAGTGTTAAGACTCCTGGCACAATGTCTAGCGAGAAATGCTTTTCTCCAGTGGCATAGTTCTGTGTTCAGTAGTTTTAAATTTGTGAAGTACAAGGCCATACACAGTAGTTTATTTTAACCTTTATTTAATGTGAGCATATTCATCATAGTTTCAGTGGTAGTTGCACTAAACACGCAGTATCTGCTTTGGCAGTTTTTGTTTCCTAAATCACTGGCCTTTGTGCAATCCCATGATGTTCCTCTTCACACAAACACTCTGATTATCTCAGAGCTCAGAGTAGTGGACCTATAAGCTGCAGAAGTGGTCATTTACAACCCAAAAAAAGTATCCTCAGCTAATTACAGCTGCATTGGGTTGTTGCAAACCTCCCTGTTCAGGAGCACTAACAACAAGCATTCAGCTAACTCAGTTTTGCCAGGCTCCTCAAACTGTCACTTCACAGCTCTCCAAACTGGGTCTCCACGTAGCTTTAGTCTGTCCACCTGATGCCAGTTTCCACAGTAAAGAATGACGCATCAATACAGCTGGTGAAAAATAAAACTTTAATGAAGTATTCCAATAAAATTTAACTGTCTTGTAGAGTCTAAGTTGTTCTTCCTTTTCAGGAATTTGCCTGAAAACCAAAACAACACAGTTTTAGTGTTTCATTCACCTGCTTATTGACATATACACACACATTCTCTTATTCCTCAGTTCCTAACTATTGGAAGTAGCTCAGATCTGAGACCTCAGTAGCATTCCTTAAAATTCTGAGGTCTGAATATAAGAATGTGACAGGCCTCAATTAATACAACCTCAAAAAGACTACTTCTATCTGCTTCTTTTCTACAGCTTGGCAAAGCTGCTTAGTTGTCAAAAATTGCTCAACCATGTTTTTGGTTCTCCTTACCTCTCGATGTCCAATGTCCTTTATGAATTCTTCTGCAGGAAGTGAAAAAAGCAGCCAAGATGAACAGTCTAGGTGAAACAGGTCTGGAGGGGTGATCTTTTGCTGGATGTGAACATGGGAAGCAGGAAAAAAAAGTTCAATATAAAATAGCAGAATAGCTACAAATTAAAAAACATCCTATTTAAAAGCACAGTTCCTTACCTTTGACTACTGCTGTACAAAAGAAGGGGTTCTTGCTAGAGAAGTAGGCATCCATCAGACATCCAGGAAGTCTGGCAGCTGGCCTATAGGCAAGCACTCATTGCCATGATGTCCACAAGTGTAAGGGTGGCCAAGGCCATACTCCCATCTCAAACAACACATATCTGATTCTTCATAAAGGTCATTGAATTGTTTGAGGTGGGTGGTGAGTTCAAAAAACCCTACAAGTACTTGCAATGAGACATGTCACATGGGCAGTACACATCAGAGGTGGCAAGAACTGGGGGAAAGGTGAAACATTCCAGCATTTGCAATGCTTATAGCCAACAGTGTATTTAGACACAAACTAGGCTGCCTGGAATCCTGAGTTTCCACCCTCCTGCACTAAGGTAACTCCACCAAAATCTGTTCAACCACAGCACTGTAAAATCAGTGTAAGAATCAGGTAGAGAATCTGAATGCAGGAAATGGTGCAAGTCCCAAGCGCTGTCATGAACAGGCAGTCCTTCAGGAGAGACGCACATGCTGCTTTAGGATCAGTTCTTCACCATTATCCAGCAACAGGGCAGTGACCTGCTGTGAATTATAATTAGGGTAATAAAATACTCTCTGCCTTTTAAGGCATAGTAAATGCCAAGAATCCAGAAGAGAGCAAGGTTTGACAAAACAGATTACAACTGCAAATGGAAGTATATGATTATCAGAAACATGCATTATAACCGTAATTTTTTACAAGAAACTGTAAAACATAAATAAGATGTACAAAGAACTAGGCTACAATTGCTATAAATTACCTTTTGGATCTTCTAATTTTTCATTAAACCTCTCTTTGCATGATAGCTTTTCAATAGGTATAATTAAGTTCTCATCTGTAGGTAAGGAAAATGAAAGAAGAAAAAGATGGAAAGACAGAACTTTAGAAAAAGAGTAAGAAGAACCTGTTTAGGTGATGTAAAAGAACTGAGGGGGGGGGGGGAAAAGCAAGCAAGAATGAATATCTGACATGTTTGTAACTATAATGTCTCATTCTTGTTTTCTTAAGCAGGAATTGTTACTCTAACAAGTTACTTTACAAGGTCCTTTCTAATAATGGAATAAATATATGATGTACTAACAGTGCAATTACGTTTCAGTCACACAAATACATAAATCACAAGTTTAAGCACTTGGTCATATCTGTAAAGTTGACTGATCATAAACTTACAATTCTTCGTAATTAAAGCATTTGTAACTATTTGCTTTTATCTTCTTGTATCAGAGTTGTGGATGATGAAAAAAGAAACAAACAAACAAAAAAGCGCACTTAAATAAACTATACATAGTTACTTAAACACAGCACAGTGTCAACTTTCAGTTTGTCAATATGAAAAAAGAAAACATACATAATTTACATGTGTTGTATTTCCATGATCCAGCTATCCTGGTTTCATGTGTGTGTGTCTTAAATGTTGCTGTCTCCCCAATATATGAAACATCATACGTAATTTAAGCTACTGATGGAAATGACACCAGGTATTTTCAAGCATAACAAATAATGAGTTTTAGGGGGGTTTTTTCCTTTAAAGTTTTGGTATTAGGACAAAAGCAGGATATCTACCATTAGGATTCATCTTAATTTCATTTTTAGTGCAATTCAGTAGGTAGATGTCTAGCTTATTGATACATACTTTTGGAAGCAGCTCTTTACCTTTTTGTGCCTGATTCCCTTGCAAGATTATTTTATGAGTATGTTAATTCTGAGGCATCCGAATACTGTATTTCAGAAAACAAAAAGGTGCATATGATGACTGCTTTAAAAGCCCTCTTCAGTCAAAAATTCTGGTAGGTGCTGTTATTTTTTCACTTTCTGAAATCTTGCACATTAAGTCAGATGACCAATTTCAGGTCATCTGACTTTCAGAAGGGAAGATGAGGTTTGCTGACACTGCAGAATGGCTACTAAAGTTCTGTTAAAAAGGGGTACAGCATCTGCACATAAACCTTCTGAAGTTCCATCTGTACAAGCATGTAAAGTTGGGTGGTTTATTCGCATTAAAGTATTTGAGAATTACTCATCCTAGCTGGACAATGGCTGCACAGCTGTTGACCAGGTAACCTCCCATAAGAGGGTGACAGAACAGTGTACTTACAGTATAAAGCTTAGTGGTGAGAAGATTGATTTTAGTCTGGAGTCTGGTGCCTTCCTCAGTGAAATCTCAGATTAGGTGTTTAGCCAGCCTTAGTCTTCACTAATAGTGTACTTCATAAAACATACTACCAAAAATAACTTCCCTGAAAGTTCCTGAAAATAAGGGGACTTTTCCTGCAGCACAGTATTTAGGACAAGGCTAGTAAATGGGTAAAAGACATGTTTAGAATATTAGGCAGCACTTTTATTACATGAGCACACCCGTTCTGTTTTCACAGGGGACACTGCTGTTTGCTGATGTTCCATGGCACACTGAGCAGGCAGTAATGAGGTCAAACTATTTGCTTAAATACAAGCTTAAGTACCTATGGTTTTAGAGGATTATGGACAAAATTTATCTTGACAAAACTTTATAAAGAGTGGCTGGCCTATACCTTCTTAATGTTCTGAAAGCAAAATACATGTTTTTACATATGAAAAAGTTATGTGAAGAGTCATTTGTTAAAACAAGTTAAAAAAGAGCCTAGAAGCTAAGCTTGACCATGGAAGTTAAACCAGATGGTCTTAATTAATTAAATAACGTATGGTGAGATATAATGTGACCATTGTCAATTACACTTTTACCTGTAGTATTTCTGCTGAAAGTCAATCCTCCTCCAGCATGTGCCAGCGATTTAGAAAATAACTGGTTGTTCCAGGTTCCTTGTGATCCTTCTCTATTAACTGCTGCTAAAGAGACACTCTTCGGGTTTACACCTTGGAAACCAAATGATAAATAATGTTATAAATATCAATTTTTAAGCATAATGCAACCCATGAAAAATGGACATTTTTAGAACAGTGAACCAATACTGAATTATTTGTGCTATAATGTGAACACCATTAACGTAAACTAACAATGTCCATTGATTAGGTTAGATTTTTAAGCTAAGCCATGAAAACTAGTGACATTGATTTAAGAAAAATTCTCTTCATGCTTTCAAGAGAACTTTTAACAGTCTTTTTAGTACAGTTACTTGGTTTCTATAAAACCATAACTGCATTATTGATATTTGTCTATAAAAAATTAACAGAAATTAAAAATACCTGTCAAAAATTAGGGTTCTCAAGACTGAAAATAAACTATTTCTTTAAGGCTTAAGTTAAAAAGTAGGACAAAGAGGTTCTTGTTACTTTGCATGTTAGGAGCATTACGAGAGTTAATGGGATTATACTGCACAAAAACAGCTCCCAGATCTGATGGTTACAGAACTAAAGTAATACGTATAAATAACAAATATGCTCCTTGGAGCTATTATTCTCTTAAATCTTGGAATTCATTATTTTTTACATCTATGCATTTCTAACTGAAAACCAGAGAGACATTAGAATCATGCTTAAAAGAAGATAAGAAATACAGATGAATCTTCCATTTGTGTTACCTTTAGAAAGGGAAGCTCTTTGGTCTTTATATTTTTCTTTCTCTTTTCTTTTGGACTTTAAACTGTTGAGTCTCTGGGCATCCTATTTAACATTCAGGAAGTGATTTCATATTCAGAAGCCCTAATAAATTCCTGACAAATTAATGATATGTTGTAATAAAACAACTTGCCTGACAATGAGGGATTCCTTTGTAAGCCACCTAAATTCTCACATGTGGATTACAGCAGAAGTCATGATATGCTTCTTGGAATTGTACAAACCATCATGGTAACAAATAAATGATACTAAGTGACACCAAGAAAATAATTTGATTATTGTATATATTTAGAATACTTCTTAAATATTCTCCTCTTTGCTCTCCCCTCCTTTGAATTCTCATTTCTAGCAATTTCATGTTATTTTTCTGATAAGAGCACCCAGATTTAGACTAAGTTATCTATTTTTAAAGATACCTGGTGAGAGGAAGTGAATGTGTGAATTTCTAGCAGTGCCAATGGTTTCCAAATGCTTCCTACAAAGAAGGCTAACTGTGAACTTGTGTTCAAAAAGACCTCCAACCTCCTGACACTGCAAAACTGGTAAATATACATTATATATATATAAAATCATAGAATGGTTTGGGTTGGAAGGGATCTTCTAATTCCAACACCCTTGCCATGGGCAGAGACACTTCCCACTAGATCAGAGCCCCATCCAACCCGGCCTGGAACGCTACCAAGTATGGGGCATCCACAACTTCTCTGGACAAGCTGTTCCAGTGCCACACCACCCTCACAGTAAAGAATTTCTTCTCTATATCTCAATTTCCCCTCCTTCAGTTTGAACCCATTACTCTTTGTCCGATCACTATGGTTCCTGATGAAGCAAATATATGTAGTTTCTTCAGTCTTCAGACATGCTCGCTTACAGGTCAATTAGAATAATAATCCCAGAGACACTGGATTTATATTACTGAGGATTTTTTATGTTACTGGTCATAAGAGGTTCTGTGAACTTTTATGGTATACAAGCAGTGTTGAGCTCCTGCTATGTTTACACAGTCATGAACTTCTGCATCAGTTGTGATATGTTCTGGAAAAGGCATTTAGTCCAAAGCTTGAAAATTTAGCCTGGTTATGAACAGTAAAATTATCCAGTGAGAAATCTAAAGTTTAAATGTACTGTATGCAGATTGTGCCCACCTAGTATTTTCTATATGTATTGACTTTTAACCTTACCAGGTAAATATCTTGATTGTTTTAGATAGTACTGTTTTGCAGATGTATTTGATCTTCCAGAATCGTTTCTCATCAGACCCTTATTTTCCCCTCCTGGCTGGATACAGCATGAAGCCTTTGGTTCTGGCACACTGAAAAAAATAAAAATTTTCAAACAATGTGACCAACCCCTCCAGCTCAGAATACCACAGGCTGACCTTAGCCTGAAGAATACAGTGCTCTTCAGTTATCCCACTTTAATCAGCAGAGTCTATATCCAAAAAGTAACAGCTCAATCTAATACCTCATGAGAGTTTGACCTGGTATTTGAAGAAGTGTATCCAACACTAAAAAGAGCAAATAGGGATAACTGGAAAAACATAGTATCACTTAACTAACAAAGGAAATTAAGTTAGTATGTCTGATTTTAGTAAGACAGAGAGTTTCTTAATAACACAAGAAACACCTAAACCATGTAGTGCCTGAAAGCAAATTTGATTCTGTTGGCATACTACTAGCACCATATCAACATCACACCCAAAGCTGGTCTGCTCATACAGCTTTTGACATTCCTGCAGAATTCTGGTGACTTGAATTTCAGAAGACTTGTCTTAATCCATCTATAAATCCACTGGACACTGTTTGCTAAGAGAAAATACAATTTCATAATTGTAGGACCTACCTAAAAATAAACTCCTTGTTTTTCTTTTCTTTTAACGGTGCAATGCTAGGCTTCTTTGAACATGACATTCCAAATTCAGAGTCATCCAAGTCTTCCCAGCTATCCATAGCCTTTACCAAAGTCTGACCCCATCGTCTTCTGCAGCTTTTAGGACCTAGTGCAACGTTCAGAGGGCCACTAGCTGCTTGTTTCTATTTTAAATACGAAAAAAAAAGAAGCTTTAATTCCATTCTAAAATTTTATATTTTGTACCTAGTTTACTTTCTGACTACCGCCTAAAGACTTTGAGGGAATTTTTCTCGTTATGTTGTGCCTGTTTTGGTCATAGTCTCATAATGCCTGTAAGTACAAACCAAAACAATAACGCCAGCATGTATTTTGAGTGTAGTTCTTTTGGACTCTCATCCTTAAATTGCCCACGTCTACCTAAAGTAGTGAGGTTAACAGTCTATTCACAGATCCACTTCAGTGTTCAGCCTCTACTACTGGTATCTTGCTGAACTCATGCTCTAAACAGTGGTAGATGAACCTTCAAGAAATAGAATACAATGGTGCAGAACACCAACATAATTACAGCAAATAAAAGAAGCTTGTCAGGCCTTTCTTTAACATTCTCTTCCAATGAAATTACTAAATTTCAAAACTATCCTTTCATCTGACTACCATTTGCTTTCCAGGATTTTCTGAATACCTTTTACTTTTAACATGCTTTATACTGCAGTTTGGTGAATAGAACCCAAAAGCAAAATGAAGATTACAAACCAAAGTTTACTGTTCATCTTACAAAAAAATATTAATTGTTAAACTCTTGCAAGGTTGGGAATTGGATAAACCATCTTGAGTATTTTCCTGCATGAGTCAAGAGAAGTTCTCCCTTTCCACTTCTCTATTCTATACTGACAGTATTTTTGTGAATTATTTCTCAAAGGTCAATAAATCATAGCTGTTATAACTATGTTACTGCATAAGCATGTCAGTAAGGGCTATTATAAATGAACACATGTTGTTACAAGCAATCTTTTCTTCTGACTAGCTGCAAAATTTAAATAAGTGACCTGGCATATCCTAGTTATCTATTTTTATTTCCTCTCATAAAACATAGGACACTTTACAGAGGATCACCTGGTTGAATATACTAAGGACTTTTAATAAAACCATCTAAGTAGTTATTAAAGACAACTTACAGGTGATGAATTTTTATTGATAACTGGAAAAAAAGGTTGTGCCTGTGGCTGCTGCTGCTGCTTTGGTACTTGCTGGTTAGCTGTATTCTGAGGCAACTGAATTTGCTGGAGAGGCTGGTGGTTAACCTTTGGCAGGGGCTCTGGCTGTGTTTCCTCAGGTAAATCAGGTGAAGACAGAGGTTCTGGCTTGGATATAGCTTCCAGTTTAGGAAAAGCTGGCTTTGGCTCTGTTGGCTGAACTGGTTTAATAGGAGTCTGCTTCTCCAGATACTGTGGAGGAGGTCCTAAAATTTGGCCAACTTGAAAGTAAGGATACTTCAAAGCCTGGAGAAGAAGATATTAAAATACTAATTTTACTTCAAAAAGTTGATTTTGGTAACTTCAGCAAGGATCTAAGCAGGTTTCTGAAACATTTAAGCAAGCAAATCCTGCACAGATGCGGAACGGATGCACAATGAGATCAGATGTAAACAGTGTGTGTTGATAACTGGCAGTTCTGTGTTTCAAAGTCTTCCCATCATAACTTAGTTAGACTACATGTAACATGTTCAATTGGATCAGAAGTCCTGTCCTTTCTTTCCCTCCTATACTGCTAGGTTTTGTGGAGTCTGTGCTTTGAGGTGTGTTTTACATTCAACACCATTCTAAATTCATGCAGTAACAAGTTTCAATTTCAAAACAAGTAGTCTCCACTACCTTTATCACATGCTTTATTACATGTTTCCACTGCTCACTATGTTTTGGCAACTCAAGGAACAGTTTGGGGTTTTTTAATTAAAAAAAACCAAACCAAACAACCCCAATAATAACAAAAACAAACAAAGGCAAAAAACCCCACACAAGAAAACCCCCCAAACAAAACAAACACCCACAAACAATCCCCCCCCCCAAAAAAAGGGCAAACAAACAAAAAACCCCGCAAAACAAACCAAACAAAACCAACAAAAAACCCAGAAGCGAGAAGATTGCCATGTATGGGTTTTACAATTTCCCAATTTCCTCTTTTATACTTCTAAATAGGATTACATTAGGTATGAATTTAAAAAAATAAATCCACATAATGTAACCATCTTTGGTAGTTGAAATACGTTTTCTTCAAATCAACTTGGAGAAAAACTGAGACCTTTGTGACCTATTGGTATGTTCTTCACAAAGTTATTTCCTTATCACTTAGTACAATTTACATCCCACCTCCAAGTAAAAATAATCCTTAGCTCTTTCATACTGCATTCCATCTGCAGCTTCACAAAAAGCAAAGTGTAGTTTTCAATAACACCTTCTGCACAGATGGTGGAGGAAAACAAAGGCAGCAGAAGTGACTTACAGAACACAACTGAGGAAACTTGTGGCTCAGCTTTTTCTCTCTCCTGCATGGAGAGAGTTTTAAAATATGCCAATACAAAAGACAACATTGCAAAAATAACTGAAGAGTTTACAGTGTCTGCTGAGCCAGGTTTAGAACTTTCTCTCCTCACCACTCAATCTCATTACCATCAAAGTGCTCAAAGTGAGGAGATGTTTCTGTGGCCATCAGTATTATGACAGTTAAATGGTTTCTCTATCTACAATTTTTTAACATTGCAAGAAAATTCAGCCTTATACTTAATTATTCATGTGCTCAGACCTGACTTGCTGTAGGTCTCTTCTTTGGATTCCAGTTTAGCATGTCGCTCATAAGCTGTATTGCTTCGTTGCTTGCATTTGGGATGAGAGTTTTTAGGCTTATAGGGACACATTGTGGGAAACGGAAATTCATGGCAGAAGCAAGGTGGTATCCTTCCGGCCAGTCACTCTATTTTAAAGGAAAGAAAAATGAGTACTAAAAAAGAGCAAAGACTAACATTCTCAATACTTCTCAGCCTATCTACCAACTTAAGAAGTAAAATCTATTCCATCAGAAGGCCTTCAATACAATTTCAAAAGTTTCAGATGCAGAACCACTCATGAGTTCTACTCAATCCATCTTTCATTTTTAATGAGAACTAGTGAAGTTTACTCTCTGAAGAAGGCTTTCAAAACAGGTATGGACTTGTGCAGTTTGTATATAAATATGCTGATAAAAATGTTGTGAGGAACAGCATCAGAAACCTTACTGAAGACAATGTATGATATTAGTGCTTTTCCTCTATCCACCAAGCCTATTACTCTGCTACGGGGCAAATTGGATTGATTTGATGGAATTTGGTCTTAAGATACCTTGTTAGGTATTACTCATCTTTTTATGTACAGCAGTATTAGCTCTGTTAGCACAGTCCATGGTAATCAAAGAACTCACATATAATTATAAACCACATCTGGTTAAAATAAGTTTCAAGACTTCACATGACTTCCTATTCCACCTCAGAGAATAGTTTTTTCATTTAAATTAATGGAGAAAGACTCTCTCCACCTCCACTGTATTGTCCTCCTTTTTTGGATTTGGTGACATTCTGTCTTCTAGAAGTAGTGATAAAGGAACAGTTTACAATGAAGTACCAAGCGCTGAATGTTGAACTGGTGAAGTAAAGGGATAGGGCAAAAAATGAAAAAATACATTTTTATTTATTAAAAAAAAAAAAAGTCCACCATCCCTTGCAGTACTTGAATGGTGCGATTTATTTATAAAATAAATAAAGCAATGTAATTTATAAAATAAAACAAAACAGTTACCTGTCAATATTTAAAACACCTACATTCACAGAAGTAATTAGTATGATATTATGGGTTTAAACACAGGAAGGCAAACTGGAATGAAGTCACAGGCATAATTCCTGTAATTCCTTATTGTGGGATAATGGAATAAATGAAAATCTGTGTCTGAAAAAAATACTATTTGTAAAACTATCCGCAAAATCAGACTATTAAAATAACTGCTAATGTTTTTCAGAATGCAGAACAGTGCTTCACTTGTAACAAATGCATTATTTGTTGTGATAATTCCTATAATAATATTTAAGTACACCTCTTACACACGGATGTCCCTGAAGAATGCCTTAGCATTGTGGCAAGGAGAGAAAATTCCCAAGTCTGCCCAGCAGATGACAGGGGCACAAAGGAACTAATTACAGCTTCCTGATCCTAGAGGGCTGACTTCCACGGTCTCTAACCCTTACGGTCTTTATTGGAGGCTACAGGTTTCTCTGAAATACTCAGCTGGTAATGCTCCTTGCTTTCCCAAGCAATAAGCTTCCTCATCAGGGAATGACAGACCCTAAACAGTCATAACTTGCTTCTGTTAACTACTTGTAAGGTTAGAGAAAAAACACAGTGGTCAGCTCAGTGCTGCTCAGCTACTGCTCTACAAAATGAAAACCTTTCCCTGCACTTCCAGAACTTCATGCTGTTTATGCTATACATTGAAAATGTTCCAGAAGCTAGCATGTTGCTGTCATTCACAAACATTCTTAAGATACATCAAAGTATCTTTACTAAGAAGAGATCACTATCCTAGACTTGTGATCTGCTTACGAAACTTCACATCTGCATTTGAAAACACAAGTCTTAAAATACTGCTCATATTGCACATTATTTTGATGCATAACTGTGTCATGGCAAGCACTGTTTTACACTTCATACCAATTTTCACTTAGTCTTCTAGAGTCAAGCTTCTCTTCCACAACATACCATCTATAACTCTCCACTTGACATTTTACCCTCTGCTCTGTCACGACTTTGCACCTGTTTCTCAGTATGTTCTCTTGGATGCCTTACCACCACTTTCAAGCTCTTCAAGTTCCTAGCTAAGCTTAATCTATTTCTGGGTTAAGTTTTCACTTCCTTACTTCTCTATCAATAACAGCTCCATTACTGGACAAGAATTATACTATATTTTACATCAGTAGAACAGTAATGAAACTGATTTTTCTCTCCCACCCTTAGGTTTTTCCAGATCTAGAAACTCTGCGTTCAGTCAGTTATGTCACCAAGCTCTGTTTGCATCCATAAACTACTGACAGACATCTGCCATTTCTTACCTTAGTCTCCAAAATGATTTAATAGTATGTGGTCTTTTTTTCAGTTTATTCAAAATTTTGAAGGTAAGCTTATTCTTTTCTTGCATGTTCACATACCCATTTGCTAAAAGAACTTTTGAACTGAAGTAGATATAATTGTACACATTTTTATATGCATTAACCAAACCTTCCTTGCAATTTAAAATTGTATTTATCCCATCCAGAAAGTAACTGAAAAAAATTGTTTCCTCTCTGAAAGACTGCCCATTTTCCCTCCACTACTTCTTATTGCTAATAATATTTATGAGATTTCTGTGTTTGAGATCAAATGTTTCTTTTATGCTTTAAAAATAAGAAAAGCATAATTTGTCTTAATTATGATATCTTCCACTAGCTCTAAATTCTGGGTGCCACCACAGAAAAACTGCACTTTCAGGAAGGGAAAGCAAATTTGCTGTGGCAAATGAAATCCTGGGAGACTTCTGATTTGCTTTCCAATATGAATAGCTTTAAATAACTAAATTAATTTTATCTGGCTTTCATCAGAGGAGAACAAGGCTACACATAATGCTATGAAACACAGCAGATGCTAATATACAAGAAAGGACAAACATGCCATAATGGAAGCTTAAATGAAATAAGGTTGAGAAAACCTTAAGCCTCAGGAAACATACTAAAACAATAATTTAACATATATGTTCTAAAGTATAGATAACACAATGTTTTGTAAAAGTTGGTTTGTTTGTTTGTTTTAAAAATACAACTGTAAGAGTCTTTTTAAGTCTTACCTTCTTTGGAGTCCCCAGTACTTGGCAAATTTTGAAGATTTCATCTACTTCACTTGTGCCTGGGAAAAGAGGTCTTAGTGTGTATAATTCAGCCATTATGCTGCCAACTGCCCACATATCAATAGGTGAGCTATAGATAGATGATCTCAGCAAAACTTCAGGAGCACGGTACCTGTGAGAATGGAAGGAAATATCAGATATATGAAAGTGGTAATAGAAAGGTAATTAGTTAAGCCAATGCATTAAATTCTTAATATACTTACCACCTGGTAGAAACATAATCTGTGTAAGGTGGCTGAGATCTTAGTTCTCTAGCCAAACCAAAATCTGCTATTTTCACAAGTTCTGGTCCAATACAGAGAAGGTTTTCAGGCTTCATATCTCTATGAAAAAATCCTATAGATGATCAGATAAAAAAGAATGGCAAATCATCATGTAATCACTTCTTAAGCAGCGACTTCTAATAGAATAATCCAGTATTTACTTTGGGATGTTTTAGAAGAATATAGTCTTTTCCTGTCTTTTTTTAATTTATTTTTTTAATCTTAATTCAACATATAAGAATTGTAGCTCTCCCCCAACAAGTATACCCTTTTTCCCTCTAGTGATTATTACACCAAGTGTTCTTAAATTAACAAATGTAACCAGTCATGAGCACGCTAAGGAAAATGAATTGCCTATTGCAGACACATCATATACCAAACCAATTTCAGAATGAAATCTTTTGCAAGAACTACAACTGCTTTTTCAGTTTTGTATAATGGAAAAATTAAGCATCTGACACATTTACTTGATTCATAAAATTGCTTGAATGATTTTTTAAACTAATTACTTATCATTCTGAAAACAACTTTTAGATATAGACATATAAAAGATATCCAAATTCTGCTCAGGAATACTAATTATTAGTAATGCAGGCACATAAAGTTTCTTCAGTGCTTGCTGTTGGCTTGAACACCTCTATACCTGGGCAGTGGTTAAGTTGCTAAGCAAATCAATTCTGCCAATTAATTGGAACACACAATTTGTTATATTATAAATTAATTTGTTGGAAATTCACTTGATAGAATAAGACATTCAATTTCTACATGCACAAATTGAAAAACACTCTAAAAAGTTGGCTGACACTATTACAATGAAATGTAAATATTCAAATTTATCATACCTCTCATTCCCAAGCACAGTCAAATCAAAATATTAGTATTGTACCTTAAAATTTGAAGTTTTTCTTAGAATCTAATTTTCTCATTTATTTCACGGAGAAATGAGGAAGGAAAGGAGGATGCTAACAATCAGAGAACAGTATATGATCTTGATCAGAAAGACAAGAAAATGGCAATTTCTGGGTATTTGATAATACTGAACAGAACTAATTATTTATTTGAATTCATCAACAGGCCCTATCAAGGTACATGAAAGTCAACCAGACTTCACTGGGAACGTTGTTTCTTATTTAATTTTCAGCTAATTAACAGTTTTACAAACTCTGTGAAACTTTCTATTGTTATGAGCACATTAGACTGTGCCTGTAATTCCTAGAAACATCTCATCTATTGAAATATTTAAATTCAGATTGAATTTGATAAGGAGACTGTTTGAATTTCTCAACAAACAAGTTATATTAGTATTTTTTATATGTAGGGTATCATATTAGTTATAGAATCGCAACACAAAAGTATTGATGTATTAATGCTCCTTGATTAGATCTTTTTTTAGGAATCAGAAGTGTTTAGTATAGCACAGCATACAAGTTTCTGTAGTTTGTTTATTCTCTGGTAGCTAAGGTAGTAAAAACTACTAAACATTTTCTGAAAAACACCTGATGATTTCCAAAAGAAAGAGGAAAATCCAACTATAGGAAAACAAAGTAACTTAAGGCATGGTTTAAAACTATACTTGAAACAGGTAAGAATATTTTATTAGAGATAATTAATAGCCTTTGCTAGATATTTTTATTCATGTTATTTCTATGCATGATCTTCTTTTCTAAACAAAGTGCAACACAGTTAAACTCTAATATGAAACCTACCGTGTTTGTGGACAAAAGCCAGCCCTTGTAATATCTGATACATCATGTTTCTGATGACTGACTCAGGGAACAATTTGTTTCTGTGAAGAAAGAGAGTAACACCTTCACATAATTAAGAAAAAATAACGTATCTTCAGAATACACCCGTTTCTTCATTTTGCGTGACACATAATGAACGGATGAAAACAGACCCATCGAGTCTTGTGCGCAAAGACGCAAGCAGTGTAAGTGCTGCAGAGGAACTTCTCTGCTGAGAGCTTCAAGATCCTATCTCTCTGTAGAAGCTGGCTGGCCGGCAGTGTGCCTGACCAGGTGAGCGTGGAACGCACAGTAAAACGGCAAGGCAGACATCGCATGGCGAGCACCGTGGGAGGGGTGTCACCCAGTGGTACCCTTAAGGGAACCCTGACTGACAGCAGTGCTGCTCAGCTGCAAAGTAACCCTGTGCTAGTATCACTAGCAGCTATACCGAGAGCTCGGCACATTAGGAGGTGAAAGTGCATGACAAAGTCTGAGGGAAACACATATTAAACGCAAAAGCATTCAGCAAAGAAAAATGTTATTGCAAAGGCAGGTCCTATTCCAAAGTCCGCCTTGCAAGTCTTGCTATGCACTGTTTGTCCAAGATTGCAACATCAGTGTGAGCCTATATACAGGTTGGTTTTATGAGCATGCATGCATGTTCATGCACATAAGCATGGGCACGTTAAGCCAAACCCATGAGCAAAAGCAGCACAAACAGTGCTTATCCAATCCTTCATTACATTAAAGTGAAGCCTATTAAAGAAAAAAAAAAAGTATTAATAATTTCAATTTCTCTCATAGGTCTACACAAAGGCATGCAAACTATCATGTTAACAGCTGATCAAACTTATTTCCAAAAGCATTAAAATATGCAATCTCGTAACACAGAGCAATGCAGAATTCTACCCTCAGATATGCAGGTGCAGTAACTCCTGTTAACATCAGTAGGGCTACAAGAAGAGCCAAAACCAGAAATTCCAATGTGGTCTTCAAGGTAGTATGAGAACCATTACATAAAGCATGATAGCACATTCCTTGTTCTGTGAAAAAAGACATACCTATCCTTCATTAACTGATAGAGATTTTCCTTCATATATTCAAATACAAAGTAAAGGTGGTCATTTTCCCGTATGACTTCTTTCAATTTTATTACATTGGCATGGTTTAGCTTCTTCAGAGACTGTAACAGAGCAAAATATGGCTTCAGATAACTCCACAGTGACCCTGATTCCTTATCAGAACTAAATTTTTAACATGTAAGTTTCTAGTACAGAATACACAAAACATGTTCATCTGATACTCTGTTATTTATCTTGTAACGTCTATTTCAAAGAACAACAAAATAGCAGTTTAATTTCAAAATAAAACCCACAACTATATTAATAGTAGTTTAAACCTATTTATAGGGATTACATCAGAGCTGGAGTGAAGATTAGCATAAAAACCTAATTCCCTACAATGACAGACAGATCTGGGGCTGTAACACCTCTTACTCACTGAACTGAATAAGAAAACCCAGCATTCATTTTTTTTTTTCTTTTTGGCATGAGACTTGAATGAACAAGGATTTCCTTATAGATGTACTTTTTGGATATACTGATTATGTGAAACCTCCAATAAGTTAAATCTAAACTGCTTTGTTAGGGACTTTTGTATATACAGAAAATGCTCAGATGCCCAAAATATGGAATTTAAGCCCAAGATTTCAAGTGTTATTCTATGACTTGGCTAGCCAAACATCCCAGTGCTTTCTACAAATGCTCCAAACAAGATATAAAGAATGGATATATACCTAGAAATCTGCAAATAAAATGAAAGAGCAGGATAGTCAACCACAGAAATATACACACACAAAATCAATTTATCTTCTCTCAAAGACAAGAGGCTTGGCTATGAGACATGGTCCCTGCTTGAGAATATTCCACAAAGCAGCAGGACCTCTGAAAGTAAGAGCAGCCCGTGGTTATGTGAAATCTGTCACCATTTAAAGAGTTTGGCCTTATGCTTGGACACCGTAGCTGCCCCTTCCCTTCATGCAAGCCTAACAAGACACTTTTACATATGGTCTGTTCGCAACTTTACCTTGACTTCTCTCAAATTCATACATTCATCCCATGAATAGAACTTCCTTTTCATTCTGAAATACAATTCCAAAATAGAGTATTTTCAGTGAACAGTACAAAATCCTTTTAAAATAAAAAAATCAAACGTTATTTCTTAAGTGTAGCATTACCTGTATTTTGATCTCAATTTAAAACACACTAGAAAGATATGGAGAAACCTCAAATTCTCAGAAATTCTTAAAGAGAAAGTCAGACAATTATATTACAATTAACTTAGTGCAGTGAATCCATGAATGAGAGAAAAGAGTCTCAGCAAGATACAATTTCTGGTATTTCAATTTATGCTTTATATTCTGCTTGCAATTCCCTAGGAATTTCAAGGGGAACTTCCCCATTCCTCTAATAAATCTTTTGTTGTTTTGGAATCATCTTTTGAGGCAAGTATGACAAAGCTCATGATTACACATAACACAACTGTATTAGATCCAAGGAGACAGCTTTTATTTACCTGACCAGATTGTTGCTGTTATTTATCACTGTAGCAACACATGAAACTTAATGCAATATTTACAAAGACTGAGGGATGGGAAGGTATTTTAAATCTACCCATTAAGATTGGTATTCTTACAAGTCATATAAATAAACTCCCTAATTAAGCAACTGCACATTCAGTTTTGCTTCTCCTTTGGTGTTAGCCTAACAATATTCTTAGAAGGAAGCATATTCAAACTGAACAAAAGCAGCATGCAATCTTATAAGCTAGGATAAATCAGTAACTTAAACTGAGGTATCTCTCTATTGATTTCTTAGCTGAAGTGTGACCCACAAGCACCTTAATTAAAAAAAAAAAAAATTTGTTAATTTCCTTTTAAAAAGGGACATCTTTTCTACCCTAAACAAATGAAAGACAACAATAAAGTTAAAAGTGAAAATCTTTAAGACTTTGCAAGTACCTTTACTAAGAATTGAATTGAATTGAGATGCTACATACCTTTTGATAGCCACAAGTTCTCCTGACTCGTTGCTCTTCCCCATCAACACACTGCCATAGGTGCCATCACCTAGTTGTTTCATAATTGTGTAACGGTTCATTTCTTTTAAGACTCGGATAGCCAAAAGCTTATGAAATTCTCAATGTCTTCTGCTTTAATTAAGGATTCTATGCTCTTTGATTTTCTTCAGGGAAATCTTCCTCCAGACCGCTTTATGTTGGTGAATGCTTCTCATAACGGAGCAGGATATTCACTGGTCTCCCCCAAACTTCAGCTACTTTGAGATCCAGATATGAAGTATAAGAGACACAAGAACATGGTCATTCTCACATAGACCCTTAAAATGAAATAAAAATAAAAAAAAAAAAAAAGAAAAGGAAACTACATAATTTTCTAGGATTTTAGAAAAGAGACGCTAATATTTGTATCAAACTACCCCTCCAGAACTGGATATATTCTTTAAATAGAACACTTGATTGTCACTAGTTCCTTTAAATCCTTCAAATCACAGAAGGTGCCTACTGTACAATTAGGGTTAGAGTAAGCAGAGACCTGAGAGCTAAGATTACTGTCAAAATTCCCTAGAACAAGAGAAGTGTGCTTAAGGCTGGTGTATTCTGATGGAACTCCTTACTCTGAATTTGCGGACAGTAGCAGCTTTCTGATCTGTAACAAAAGCACAGTTTAAATTTTGGATAACAAAAGAACCCAAATTTTGTACAGGGTGCCATGGTAAACCTAGGGTTTCAACACTTTTTTGGATTGGTAGTGAAAGCAGGATTTCTATGCTTAAAAGTTAGTGAGGAAGGGAGGTGAAGCAGCAAGATAATCGCTGCGTTATTCACTAAGGTAAACTGAATTGTTATAAATTTACTTGGATATCTTGCTCTGAAGTTTCCATAATTCTTAGACACAGTAATTGCTGAAAAGTTAAGTTTATTCTTCAGTTTTATGAGGCCTGCAGAGAGAAGTATAGAGTTTACGTGCATGGGTATGAAAAACTAAATCTGAGTTGTCATTCAGAAAAGTATGCACACTGAGCAATGCTGAATCATCATCTTTGAATATATGTAAATCTTAATTTGAATCCTGATCCAAACTTGAATCTGAACCCCAGCTTTCCTTATACGCAATACCATCACCAACGCGTCAGATGAAGGCCAGTTGCCATAGGTCCTATGCACAAATCTGAAATTCCAACCACGCACTGGCTGCACTTTGAACACAATCCTAAAAACTGACATTAAGGCACTCAGGCAAACTCACAATAGCCATCCACTTTTTTAGGCAGGTCTATGAAAAGCTAACAATCTATCACTGTACCATTTACTCACCATACCCCAAATGCCAATACACAAACAAACCACTGAATGCTAACCAAGTAATAGCATTATCTCTATCTTTTGCCTCTGTTGTCTGAAAACACAAAATAAAGCTCAAATCAATGAAGTACATGGTCCACCTACCTTTATAGGAGACGCAGAATTCAGCACGCAACTCTGTACTCCTTAGCCTTATGCCAGAATTAGCTACAGGCTGGTTTGTTCAAACAGATTAAGAAACTCAAATTCAGCCGATAACAAGCCTCAGGCTTGAGATTTACAGGCCTGGCAAAATTTAACAGTAAAACTGGCCTCTCAAGAGTGTGAACAATTAATTCTCAAGTAGACTAGCCTGCTGTGTAAAATAAACACCTGCCTGGACAATAGACCAATGTTTCTAAGCTATTATTAGTTGAAATGCTACTTCCTCAGAGCAGTTGTAACACACAGTGTTACTCCTTACTGCTTGTGTTACCAGGAAGGAATCTCACATCAGCTGTCAAGATGCCAGTAACAAGTGACCTAGAGGACGTCTCAGTCTATAATCTTTGCACCAGACAACCACCACTTTGGCATTGAAAGATACAAAGATGTTTTTATACACACCCCTCTCTCTACACCTCCCCTCCAAAGCCATCACTATAGTAAAATATGACTTCTGGTTATAAATATCATATTCTGAAACAAAGCTAAAAAGCAGATTTCACAAAAAGTAACAATCATAGACATCTCAAATTGTAATTGGATTTGAAATTGGACTTTCATATATTTAAGCCTATCGTTTTATTCTCAGAGTTCAGCTTTATATCTCATTCCTCAAAATGCCTGCACACACTCTAGCTTTTAATATCTTCAATATTGGCATTTCTTCAACAAGGCTATTTTTTTACTCCAGTAATAAGCAGATGATCAAGTGTTTACTCCAAGTTAAGATACATCCTGCACGTATATCTTGCAAGCTTGTCAACTGTTGTTTTCATGTATATGTTAAAAAACTAGATCAACATAAAAACATTCTGATGGTATTCTTAGACCCATTTTACAACACGGCATCACATTTAAAGCATAATCAATGCTAAACTGCGTATGCATTTTTTCTATAGGTATACATAGGCATATAACATGAAGTAAACTTAAATGTAACAAGTTTTGAGTGCCTGTGTTTCTCTGTTGTACAGCATTGTACATTGCTTAAGGCATGTTTTTTGGAGGAGATTTAGCAATATCTGCCAAAAATGGCCCTAGCTTGAACTCCTGAAGTTACATTAAAATTTGGAGAATTTGCACACATTTCATTTTCAACCTTTTGCTCTCTAACAAAGCAAACCAAAAAAAAACAAAAAACCCAAGATGAAAACCTCTGTATTTGCAATAAACAGACGAAAATCTAGACACAAATCTCAAGTTTTGACCTTTAAGGCCTCTAATTTTGGTGCCTAAATCCTACCAGCTTTCCAAGTAATTTTCTTTGGAGTATATATTAATCACATGCTTTTACAATTATTCCTTTTGTCCAATTCTAATATTTTGGCATGTTCCCTTGAAACGACATGACAAAGTACTTCTCCCCCCCAGAAGTTCTGTGTAATATAATATATCACAGACCCAATTATGCATTTTGTCTGTTCTGTAATATATTTTATTTCCTTATTCCTTTTCTCCTGTATATTGTAATTTTTAGGGCACAAAAACACTTGATCAAGTAAATTACAGAAAAGTCAAGATGTTCCTTCAATGATCAAATGGAAGTGTCCAATCTACTCTATGGAAATGCACAAAACAAGTTGTAAAAGCTATGTACCCTGGTAACAACATCTATGTAGTGTCATACCTGCCACCACACTGATGTATGCTAGGCCATTCCACTAATGACTTTCATTGAAGAGTTGTCTTGGCACTTACAGTTTACAAATAAAAGGCAAACAATGGCACTCTTATAGTGAGATATCATCAAATGAAAACTAGCCAAACGAAGTGGGAAAGAAATGGACTGCAGGTATCACACTTGACTATAAGGTCTTTTCCTACTTTTAAGAGAATACATCCGTAATACATACGTATCTAAAAAACCTGAAGCGTTCCTTGGACACTAAGAGGTCAATTTTACAGCAATGTTAGGGCACACCGTAGTCTGTAGGAAATGCTGGAGGGCAACAGAGGTTTGCTGATCAAACAAAGGCAGCACTGGGTCCTGTAAAACTTACTGCCACCACCCATCCATGTTAGAACAAATGAGGCTGCCAAGCACTTGCATTTTTCAGCCTGATCTGACATCAGGGTGAGAGATTTCTTTCACTTTTACTGGAGTTACAGAGCACAATGAGTTAGAACCTAAATGCTCTAGAGATTCACATTTCAATACGGACTTCTGCATACTTTGCACTTTAAACCACATGTACTCAGCTTAGGTGAGAATTTTTTTCTCACTGGTCTCTCTATACTGTCTTTTTCAAATCAGTTTTCTCTTTTTTACCAACCTGAGGAAAAGCAATCTAGCTTTTCTGGTAACATAAGCCTCTGAAATGGCCTTTCCCATTCTAACACTTATATACTATTATTTCCCCAATGATACGAAGCTCTAAAATGTAAAATTGTCATAATAGTCAGCTACCAAACTGGAAAGAGAAATCCTACTCTAAACAACAGCTTGTTTTATACTCTTAATGACATGCTGTGCATAATCTCTTCACATAGGATTAAGGAAGGATTAAAGCAAGGGACAACTAGAGGACAAAATATAATAGGTTGACCGAATCTATAATTTGTGTAAATTTAGAGGATTTGAACAAATACTAAGAAATTTAAGCAGAACATTTACTATATTAATGTTATTTAAGCAAAACTTTTACTATATTAATGGTGCTTTAGCACTAGCAACAACTTTAAATTGGTTTATTTGTCTGAATTACATTTCAAAATGCAATTAATAGCAGCAAATCACCTGCATTTCTTCTGTACACTATGCATTACCAACTGTTTCACAGTTGCACGCTAAACAGGCTACTCTCAAACAAATAGGAAGTAGGATATATGACCCAACAAAGACCTCCCACACAGATATGCAGAACACTCACGACTCAGTTTCACCAACCTGTTTACAGTAATCCCAAAATCGCCAAAATTGTTCACAGAGGACAGTGCTATTCTCGATGATCAAAACTGGCAGTGCTGCCCAGTACAGAATGTATGCTGATACAAATTTTAAAAGAAAAAAACCCTAAACTCAACCACTGAACAACAAACAATTTGTTGCTACAAGTGACTGTATATTACTAAAGCTGACAGTAATCAGATCCCGTGACAGGTGGATCCAGTTCTAGAGATTAACCACAAATCCATTACTCTAATCAAAGACCAGCAGTTATTTAAAAGCCTGACTCTCAGCTGCAAGAAAGAAGTCAACAGCATTGACATTAAATACTTGCACTTTTAAATAGACTGTCTTAAATAAAATTTTTTTAAAAGTCTCTTCAAAAGTCTAGTATACTGTTTCATTTGTTTGAATCAGGCTTTTAGGATGGGGCACATCAAAAAGGAAGAATTTGCGTTTGCTCTGAGTATTGTCCCTTGTTTTCTTCCAGACCAGCTTTGGTTTCAAACCAAAGTGATTCACAACAACTTTGTCAGGAAGTTTCATCCATGCCAGCCAGGATACCCTTTCCCACCCCCATTAAACCTCTTCTCATGATGCAGTAAGCAGTACAGCAAGTTTCAGGACAGCAGTGTTTTCAGTGCTGATGGACCTTGAAGTCTCCAGCCTTGCACAGTGCCCAGAAGGAACATGAACTACTCATCTTTCAGCATCTCCATACCACTGTAAGTTTCAGTAAATCACAGAGTCACACAATTGTTAAGGTTGGAAGGGACCTCTGAAGATCATCTAGTCCAACCCCGCCTTACCAAGGCAGGGTCACCTAGAGCAGGTTACAAAGGAGCACGTCCAAGTGGGTTTGGAATACCTCCAGAGAGCCGCCATGACTTCCACTGACAGCCTGTTCCAGTGCTCTGCCATCCTCAAACTAAAGAAGTTCTTCCTAATGTTGAGCTGAAACTTCCTGTGCTTTAGTTTATGGCCATTGCTCCTTGTCCTGTCACTGTGCACCACCAAAAAGTCTGGCACCATCCTCTCAGCACCTGCCTTTCAGATATTTATATGCATTAATGAGAGCCCCTTCTCAGTTTTGAGAACGGAAACAAGTGCCTTTTTCCACTTCAGTTTCACCTGTTGACATTCCCTCCCAAGAGAGTATTACACACGCTCACAGCAGAAAGGGGAGCACAGCACTCCTCGCCCTCACTCCGACTATGCAACTCAGCACCACCCCGCCTGCAAGTTTCACCCCGGTTCTCCCAAATAAAAATCCACCTCCTTTCATTAACCCTGGGCATTTCAGGCCATCAAGGCCCGGACCTGACCTACTGAAGCCAAAGCAGGAAAGAGCCCTGTCTCTGCAGGCTCCACACCCAAGCAGCGCCGCCTCTCCCAGCCCCAGCACTACACCAGGGCAGCTCCCTAAACGCGCGAGTTCAGCCCACCAGCGAGCCGGCCCACCCGAAACCAGCCTGGGGGCCGGGAGCAGCCGTCCTCCTCTTCAGGGACGGAGGACAGCTCCCCAGACTGTTCCCCCTCCAGCCTAACCCGGCACCTCCTTCATCCCGGGCAGGTACCCCCGAGGCGGCCCAGCCCCCGGCTGACGAGGAGACCCACCTCTCTGCCTCTCTCTCTCTCTCTCTCCGCGTTCCCCGCCGCCCCCGAGCTCCGCCGCCCGCTCCCCGCGGCGTTGCGGGCGGTGCCCGCCGATGCCCCCCGGCCGCCCGCCCGGCCGCCGCCTCTCCCGGCCGGGCCGCTCTGCCCCGTCGCCGGGGCGACGGCCGGGGCGGGACCCGCCGCCGGCAACGCCCCGCTGGCCGCGGTCACACGGGGCGAGGCAGGCGGGGCGGCATCCCAGCCGGGGCGGGGGAGGTGGGGGCGTGAGCCCCGCCGGGGGAAAAGAGCGGGGGCGGCCCGCAACGCTGCGGGGAAGCGAGCGAGCGAGCGGTACGATGGGAGCTGAGCGTGACGGCGAGAGGCGCGTCACGGGCTCCCCGAAGGTGGCACCGTGGTGGTACGCGGTGTCGTTTTCAGGCTGTCGTCACTGTCGTCACCGTTAATGGTAATGATAAATTGTATATGAAGTATATAATTGGTGCTCTAGTGAGACCGCACCTGGAGTACTGCATCCGGCTCTGGCGCCCTCAGCACAGGAAGGGCATCGACCTGTTGGAGCAAGTCCAGAGGAGAGACACCAAGATGGTTAGAGGGATGGAGCACGTCTCCGATGAGGAAAGGCTAAAAGAATTGGGATTGTTCAGCCTGGAAAAGAGAAGGCTTTGGGGTGACCTAATTGTGGCCTTCCAGTACCTGAAGGGAGCCTGCAAGAAAGATGGGGCAAGACTATGTACAGGAGCATGTAATGACAGGACAAGGGGGAATGGGATCAAACTGAAAGAGGGCAGGTTTAGATTAGATATTGGGAAAAAATTCCTTACCATGAGGGTGGTAAGGCACTGAAACAGGTGGCCCAGGGAAGCTGTGGATGCCCCATCTCTGGAGGTGTTCCAGGCTAGGTTGGGTGGGATTCTTCAGCAACCTGATCTAGTGGAAGGTATCCCTGTCCATGGCGTGGGGGTTAGAACTAGATGATCTTAAAGATCCTTTTCCAACCCAAACCATTCTGTGATTCTATGATTCTCTGAAATAAAGCCACCAGCTAAGCTGCTGCATAGTTAACATTTGTACATAAATTCCCACATCTGGTATTCACAGCTGTAATGAAACCTCAGGGATATTTTTTTCCCCCTAGCATTTATTTTATTATTACTATTATTATTTATAGTAAGCAATTTATTAAAATGCTAATACAGATGCAGGGGAGAAACTCTGAATGCTGTATGTATTCTAAAACATAAGTATTTCTATTACAAAAATAATAATGAACTTTCTTCACAGTCCTTTGTAACCTGCCCACTCCAGTGTCTACAGAAGGCATGGTTAATAAAAATTGCATATTTAGTGTCCAAGTCAGAGAGTTCTTTTGTCAAGAAAGTCTTGTTTTAAGCTTCAATTCTTAACATTAGCTTGAACTTCCTATGTTTTAATGTTTTTGAGAGTGAGGGACAAGAAAAGGAAGAGATTATTTCAACACGATAACTACTAGTAGCACCATGGAGGGAAAGGCAGAAAATTGTTTTAGAAATTCAGATTCCTATCTGCTTCACCAAGCTGAGCAAAAATGGGAAGCTGTCTTCATTATATTTTTGTTTTTATTGTATTTTTGTTTCCCCCTCTCCCTCATTAACTGGTGTGGTAACTTTGTGATGGTTTAAGAGCTGTTGACAGATTAATTGATTCTACCTCAAGTCAACTGGGTGGAACGTGGGGCTACGGGAATTAGTTTTCTGGAATCCAGAGGATTCAACCACTTGCACATAGTTTGCTGAAATGAAAGTAAAAGAAAACAACATTATATTTTCTGAAACAAAATATGCCTGCTTCCTTTACTGAAGTAAAACATCAGAGGTGACTGCCAGGTAAAATGAAGTTCAGAGGTGAGACTTGGACATGAGAAAGAAGGTGCCATAACCCATAGGTTATCTCAGGCAGAGATTCAACAGGAGTTGATTGTACGTAGCAAAGCATTGAACCATGCAGTAACCAGTAAAAATGTGTTTGAACACTACTACACATATACATTACATCTGTGGAAGTACCTCTCCACTGCCAGTGGAAATGATACAACAGCAATGTTCCCTCCCTGCGCTTGTGTCCTTTCCTCGCTCTACAGTTTAGCAGTGTCCCATGACTGTCACTCTTTCCTAGTGATGGGATCCCTCTTTCTCCTCTGGTGCTGCCACCCAATTTCATAGAATCATGGAATTGGTTGAATTGGAAAGGATCTTAAAAATCATCTAGTTCCAACCTCACTGCCCTGGGAAGGGGTACCTTTCACTAAACCAAGTTGCTCAGAGCCCCACCCAACCTGACCTTGAACACTTCCAGGGATGGGGCACCCACAGCTTCTCTGGGCAACCTGTTTCAGCGGCTTGCCACCCTCCCAGTGAAGAATTTCTTCCTAATATTTAACCTAAAGCCGTCGTCTTTCAGTTCAAAGCCATTCTCCCCTTGTTCTCTCACTACGTGCCCTTATAGAAAGTCCCTCTCCAGCTGTCTTGCAGGCCCCCTTCAGGTACTCACAACAAGGTGCTATAAGGTCCCTCCAGAGCCTTTTCTTCTCCGGGCAGAACAGCTCAACTCTCTTAGCTTGTCTTAACAGAGAATCTCCAGCCCTCTGATCATCTCTGTGGCCCTGCTCTGGACTTGCTCCAAAAGATCCACAGCTTTCTTATGTCCCCAGGGCTGAATGCAGCACTCCAGACGGGGTCTCACAAAGGCAGAGTAGAGAGGCAGAATCACCTCCCTTGACCTGCTGGCTGTGCTGTTTTTGGTGCAGCCCAGGATACGACTGGCTTTCTGGGCTGCAAGCTCACATTAGTGGATCATGCTGAGCTTCTCATCAACCAACACCCCTCAGTCTTTCTCCTCAGGGCTGCTTTCCATCCTTGCCTGTGTTTGTCCTTGGGATTGCCCCAACCTGGATGCAGGACCTTGCACTTCACAGAATCACAAAATATTCTGAGTTGGAAGGGACCCACAAGGATCACCAAGTTCAACTCTTAAATGAATGTCCTGTACAGGGATCAAACCCACAAGCTTGGTATTACTGGCACCGTGTTTTAACCAACTGACTTGGCCTTGTTGAACTTCATGAGGCTCACAGAGGCCCACCTCTCAAGCCTGTCCAGGTCCCTCTGGGGGTGACATCCCTTTCCTCCAGTATGTTGACTTCACCACACAGCTAGATATTGTTGGCAAACTTGGTGAGGGTGCACTTGATCCCACTGTCCAAGTCACTGACAAAAATGACAGTGATTTTGGTTGTTTGTTCGGCATTTCTAGTCTAATTACAGCCACTTAGATCTCACACAAGCAAGGAGTCTGATGTTTAAATAATTTCTGAATTAGTTTTGCACAGGTAAAACACTTAAGTCTAAATTCTGTTATCAGGACCTTGGGTCTGTCAGTTGTTGGTACTTTTTGTAATGCTCCCCAACATTTCACACACATGAAGAGAGAACAGCTGTAGGCAGAACTTGCCAGTATTTAAGCTAGACTGACACATGGTGTGGAGTTGCAGGACAAGCACTGCAAGCCAGTCACTTAACACTTCATTTTGTCTTGAAGACAGGAGAGAGGTGCTTCTCTGTGCTCTTGCTATGAACCAAGAAACTGAAGGAAAGACAACAGGCTGGAACAAAGAGACCCAGGAACCACAGCGGTATTTGTGAGCCCTGCTAAAGGACCTCTGAGAACATCCTCATGCACCTGCTTCTCTGCTTGTTTTACAAAACAACAGAAGCAGACTCACTGCTAATTTTCTGTTGAAAGAACCTTCTTTGGTTGTGGTCCTTAAAGGTATTGATGCTTTGCTCAAGTGCCAGCCAAAATAACTGAAACTAGCTTTTCCCAAGCACCATCACAAGTCCAGCATGCATGTTGAAGCCGATAGGGATTGTGTAAACTTCATTTTTTCTGCTTGCTTGAATGAGTTTGAGCCAAACAAGTGATGTTTCTCTGTGATACTTACTCGCACCTGTATCGTCCCACTGATCTTTGTGTTGCATGTGGGCTCTTGTGAGCCTATGAAGGTGCCGTGTTGAAATGCACTCTCCATTTTGCACAATCTCAGCTCCAGCACTACGTAAACAGTACCTCGTTCACTCTCCCTTTGCTTGTGAGTGACAGGCAGATACTTACTTTATACAGCTAGAACACCGAAGGCAGTAATCCAGCCATCGATAACCACCGTACACCAGTCTCATTTCTTCTCAGGGAGAGGCATTTTAACAGGCCTGGATTAACTTTTCACTCTGTGTGTGGGGAGGAACTACTCCGACACTAAATGTCTCAGTTCTCCCCTTTTTGTCTGCATGTGATTTCTACTGATAAGGGTGGGAATGACATGAACTTTCCTAAGTGAATCTCTAGAGCTGCATTGGGCATCCTGCTGAATGACGTCTCTCAGGAAACATGATCTACTTTTGTGGAAGCTGTCTCGGTTGTATTAGATAGCTTCTCCCAAAAAAGGCATGAAGAAAAAAACTAGAAACCCAGAAAAAAATCCAGAAAATCTCCAAGAAGAAAAAAGTCTCAAATCATATTCTACCATGTTACATTGGAGGTTTCCACCCCTGGAGCTCAGAGGAAAGCATGTCTGTGTCTTTAAAGATGATAGTTTGTACCCCAAAACAAGGAGATGAACTACTTCAAGTACAATAAGCCCAAAACACCCAAGTTCCTTCATGCCTTGTTTGTAGTATTTAGCATATTTAAAAGCCCAGAAGTAACTTGCTTTTAGAAGAGGAGTAAGGGCTAAGCAAATTGCTCAAACTCTCATTGGAGGTGCTTGGCATGACTGGATGGAGAGCAGGACAGTGTGCCAGGCTCTGTCCTCCCACCAGAAGGAGGTGGGACCATGAGAAGATGCCCACACATATTTGCCTCTGTCAGACGTGTGACAATGCCTGTGTTTGGTGGGTACACGGTTATTATCACTCAGCCTCTTGTCTCTGGGAGGCATCCATTCAACACTTGTGCTTTTAAACTTTGCCATTAAGAGGCTGCTGTTTTGGTACAAAAGGCAGCCTCAGCATATGGGGACAGATTGCACTTTACCTCAGTAGGGCCCTGGTAACTCATATGAAGCCGGAGCCACAGGAGGCTGAGATTTGAAAGCACCTTTCCCCCCTGCTCCCTCTGTGACTTTGCCATAACAACAGGAATTTGTTAGATGAAGATGCCTGCCACAGTACAGGATGCGGGCAGGCAAGGGGCTCCTCTCGTGTGCTCAAGGCAGGACCAGAAACCTGTGAGGTCTCCTTGAAAGGGACAATTAATGGAAGAGAAGATGATGCTTACTCAGGGACCAAAGGGAGTGCTTCTTGCTTCAGAATTCTGCTCTGCCTGAGTAACGTGCTTTTAAAGTCAATCCTGCAGCTGCGTAAACCTACAAGGAGGCTTTCAATTTCAGCTTTTTTGTTTCTGTTACAGAAGCTCACATTGCCTTTGCATTTACGTATTTTGAAGAGAAAACTGTCTACAGCACTACATTTATCCATCTGATCTTCTAATTGAAAAAGGTAACATACAGATGTCATATCCCAGACACTTGCACATGAAAGGGAACAAAGTGAAGAAAGACTGTGATAACCTTTAGAGTGGTTTTATTTGTTCTAGTGCTACAGATGATGCAGCAAGGTAATCTCTAGACACAGTGAAAACCTATGGTAAACAGCTGTCACATTTATTAGAAATAAATCCACATCCGAAAAGTAGCATCTTCACACAAACAGCTGCATTTTCTTTACTGGTATACAAAGTTCTTCTTAAAAGGCTGTGTTTAATTGCATAACATAATGATTTAAGCATACAGCTAGAGTGACAAGTTTTATACCAGTAATATAAACAGCACACAACCCCTATGAATGTTGGAATAACATATAATGTTTTAATAACTTTTGCTTGAGTTGTGATTGACTAACTCCTCTAAAATCAATATCAAACGTAGCAATTTGCACCTTTGAAATTTTCCTCAATTTTCACATCTGCTGTGAATCCTTCCAGATTTTTTAGTCATTCTCTTTGGCATTATTCTGCTCTTATGCTTTTTTCTCTTCAACCGTATAAGGCTGTAAGTGTTGGTTTTCATTCGACATGTCAATTGCCTCAATATAATTTGGCATACAAATGAGAAATCACCGTTCTGTGTGTTATATATTCCTAAACTCTAGAACTCTCCATCAACCTTTCTGGGTAGTAAACTCCCCCCCCACACACCATTTTTTTAATTATCAGTATTAATTTTTAAGGTTAATATAAGGGCCAATTATCAAACTGATGTTGTTCAGCTGAATCTGTTCTAATCAGCAATTTAAAACACCAGATAGAAGAATTGCCATAAGAGTTTAATAAAAGCCAAGTGATATACACAGCAAGTACCCTAAAAGATAAGGCAAACTTGCCAGACATTAATTAATTTAGTCTTTTTCTGAATTTTGTCTTTATGTGGCTTGAATTTTTAAAGTGCTGAACAATCCACTGCTGAAACAGGATGCTATTAACTAGATTCCTGCAAGGTTCAATTTAACGTGTCAGACTGACATATGCATTGCTTTCATAAAATTACAAAGAGAAAGAAAATATTCTACATCAGAAATAATTATTTTAAAACCTCAGTTATTTGTACACTGTGCATTGCAAGTAAAGTTTATCAGTTTAATGATGGCTTCAACACACAGAACCTTACAACTCTGACTAGCCAGCTGCTCACATTAGTTTACATGGTGCTCTGTTTTTAATCATGATTTTACATTTATTGAAAGAATACAGTAGCCTGCTGTTACTCAAAACATAGCAAAAATATACATCAAACATTTAAAAAAACCAAACCCCAAAACTGAGTCTCCAATAAGTTAAAGATACCTGGTAACTTAATAATGATATCAAGAGGAAATATTTTAAGCCTGACCGATCCCCTGTGTTTACTTAGCTCCCTTGCTTGGCACACACAGTTTTGGTGCAGGTTCTATTCCCCAGTATTAGTCAACTTTCAAAATATCTAGCTTTTAAACCAGCAGTGCTCCTCTGTTTTTATTTCTTCATGGATTAATGAAGAAATAGTTCATTTGGCTAAGAATTTGGGGAGGCATTTCTATAAGTTTTCTTTGTTTAGTTTGGAATGTCTGGACATTTTGTTTTCTGACCTCTGTTTCCTGGTTGCTTTATTTCCAGAGCAGTGCTGTCATGGGGAGCTATGATTGCAGAAAATAAAAATTACTTGAAGACCCTTGGAGGAGGGAGAAAAACCAAATAGAGATGGAGCGCAGAAAGGGTGCTAGGGAAGGTACATTCAACACTGACCTGCACTGCTAAGCAAGTAGGATGTTGCATTTTTAGGCAGGATGGAGTTGTATTCATGGATAAAGTGAATTCTGCAGCAATACCTGTGGAGTATTGGTCTGACCAGTTTGCCAAACCCCTTTAGACAAAAAGCACTTTCACTGCAAATGGTGTTCAGGACCGTGTATGTTAACCCTGACACCTACATGATGCTGAGCATGCTTGGTGGGAGTTATCTGAGCCTTCTTGCCTCCAGGTTGAGGGGGTCAGTTCTTGGTGTGGCTATGCTGGGCTGTCCTTTTTGCATAGAAAGACTGGACAGTCTGTACTTTTGATACAGAGGATGAAAAAGCAACATGAAGTCAGTATATTTCATTTCTCAGGTTTCAGTTTTTCCATTTCTCATTTCAGAGAAACTTAGCTCATTTTTCCATTCATCAAAAGGATCATAGCAGATAAATGGCCCATTTAGGTGAATTATTCTGCAAATTGTCATGCTTTCATTTTTTGTATTTCTTTCTTTTCCTGCCATTTCTTTCAGTTGACTATAATCTATAGCCACCTTCCTTCATCTCTTTTCCATTCCCTCATTAGCATTTTCTTTCTTACAGGTGGACTGTTTTCTCTCAAACCTTGAGGAATCTGACAGGGGTTGTAGCTATGAGCAGATTGCACTTGCTGTCAAAGAAGGCCGTTGTTTTCCAGAGGTGCTGCACCTCCACGTTGCCTTCTCCCAGTTGTGTTTGGGGCTCAGCTCCTTGTGCCATTTTAGAAATTGTGTGGGGCTGGTTTGAAATTGCATGCAAAATATACTTCAATCAGCACAGCTCCAGAAAGGCGCTTTTGGGGAAAAATGCTGTTGTGATGTACTGCTTCCTGACCTCTCCTCAAATCCCAAACCACCGGGCTTAGCATCCACATGGTCAGCCCAATGATGTATTTTCCCACCTGCATGTATTTGCCATTTGGGCAATGTCTAGTCAATATTCAGCACTCTCAAACCTTAAGGGCTGACCTTCGTGCTCAGCATAGCTGTTGCCCAGCAGGAGCCCACACCGATAGCTCTCCATGCTCTCGGCTGGTTTGGGCTTTGTGGGGATGGAGTCATGCTGGTAGAGCAACGCTGACTTTACCATCCCAAAGTCCTCCTGAAACTTCATCCCCGAATAGATAGCACCCGAGACGTTTTCTGCCACGTGGGTGTAGCTCTGGAGGTTCTTCATGTCGCAGAGGTTGTCACTGTATTTCAGTGCAGGAGGCTTGTACGCCTGGTAGGACACCTTGGTGGTGGTGGTGATGACCGTCTGCAACGGTGGGGCTATGGGAGCGGGGCTGGCACTGTACCTGCAGGGATAGTCCCCACTGCAGCAAGCGTGGTTAGCACTCGTTTGCATCTGTCCGTAGTCACCCTGGTCTCCGCTGCCAGTTTTCCCCCAGGCCGGTTTCAATCCGTAAGGTCTGCCAGGGTTATCAAAGCTCTTGTCGTGGGTAGTCACAGCGCTGTAGTGAGACCCGTTCAGACTGAGGGGGTCTGCGTCAATGGCAGGGCTGGTCAGATCTTTGTAAAATGTTGGGTAAGGGCTGGAGCTTATAAAGGCAGGAACTCCAAACTCGTAGCTGCATGGCCTGGGCACGTAGATCCTTGGATTTGGGCACTTAGAGTATGGCAATAGCTGGTCCTCTTGGAAGCTGGCCGAGTCATAAGGTGCTTTGTAGAGGTCTGTGTTCTGCAGTGAAGGATAAGACTGGTCTGGAATTGAAAAATTGGTGTCTGTGATTATACCAACTCTTTCTTGGCCATCCATGCAGGGAAAATTCTGTAGGTTATTGGTGTAACCACTGCTGTCATGGTACCTTCCTGCCTGACAAGGAAAAGTAGATACTTGAGATTAAGGGATCAATACTGTTCCCACACATATATATCTCATACTTGTGCTGTTGCTCGTTTCTGCTCAGAATTAACAGATGTGGCATGACGTAAATCTTATTTTGCCCTAGGATCTCCAGTACATGCTTATGACACCTTTCTAATTTAGAAAATGAAATAAAAAAATCTTCATTTGTGTCACCTTTTTAATTGACTACTGACTTTGACTTACCTCTGAGTTTAGAGGTCTCTTTTTCTGGGAATGGTGGTAAGAGGACACGTGCTTCTTTATTGCACTTCGTCTTGCCTCTGCCTCTAATTTACTCTCTGGCCTGGGGTGGTCGTGGACACCTTTAGCCTGTTTAGGATTAACAAAGAATTAGATGTGAATGGGAGGGGGGTGAGACAAGAGAAAGTGCAGTAAGTAATATAAGAGATAGCAACAGCATGGTCTGTCATTTAGCACAAGAGAAGAGGGAGGGAAAACTAAACAGCAAGGAGGCATTCAATGTAAAAATAAATAAATAGAATGAATCATGATTCCCAAAGGATAGATAGAAGGAAAAAGTGAGGGAGAAGTCAGTGCGGACCGCAAAGCTGATGGAGGAGTAAAAGTATTACCTGTGTTATGACATTCAGGAATAGTTAATTAGAACCAAGGGGGAAAAACATATACATTTAGTTTTATTGTTTTTCTGCAGTCCAACATCCCAGTTCTGCTGTATAAATGTATATATATAAAAATTATATACATAAGCTTTAAAGCGGTTTCATGCCACAAGATGACAAATATTCTCTTAAAACAATACACCTTGAATAGGACTGAAAAATATATCCTGGAAAACCATCCAAAGATGCTTTGCTATTGAAACACCTGTTGATATGCGGATTTGTTTAACCAAAACTATACTGGTATCTGATGAAGTAATATATTCTACATGTCCTTACCCATTACATTTGCCTGAAAGCACCAATGTATAGTCCCTAATACAATAGGAAGCTTAAAATTGGTTTTAGAATACTGTCCTTTCTCAAGCAGAAATTAAATTCTAAGCAAGGATTTATCAACTATTTTGATGGTAAAAGCCTTCTGGTTTTGTGTATTTGTAACAGAACATCTGAGTAAGAATAATACAGGTGGGAATTTGGGAATATGGCAAATTTTCTTCCATTTACTGATTGAAGAACAGAATTCACTGTCTGTGGATCAGGGAAAAATTCATTTGGCAGAGAATGTAATCTCACTGAACAGAAACTTTGTAACATTTTTGTGCTAGTGTTGCTAAAAAAAAAAAAAGAACAAATCAACAGGAAATTTCAGATTTTAGCTTTCTAAATTTCCTTTTTTTTTCCTGGCAAGATATTAAATCCTCAAAATTGAATGGCTAGCTTCATATGAATTAGAATTTTCATGTTTCAACTCCTGTAATTTAAGCAAGATTTTTTTTTTCTATGTATTTCAGCAAGAAATAAGTTAAGTTCTTGGAAAGATTCAGTTGTCAATTGTGCCAGGGTGCAAGACAACCTTTTGTTTGTATTTGTGTTCTGTAAACAGGAGAATTTTAGATATTAATTGAGATATCATAGTGAAAATTGAATATTGTCAACTCTCAAGTACTGTTTTTAAAAAGACAGCCAAGTCTTATTGTTTCATTTGTTTTTGCCATGTTTGTTATAAAGACAAATTCTGTCGTGGACCATTGTGTTCACCATGTTCAATGTTACACACCAAAAAAAATAAAGCACGGGGGTAGGAAGAAATCTCTATCCAGATATTATTTTATATACAGACATAATTGTTATATATGTGCACAAATAAATATTTTTACCTGGAAAAATATTGCTTTGCCATCAAGCCTCCAGAAGTTTGTGACTGGATAGCCACTGTGTCCTCGGCAAGGAATCAGCTCAAGGGCTGAGTTGCAGTTTGGGCAGGCTTTCTCTGTGAATAGAGATAAAGAAACTACTGAAGAGATTGGTTAAAGGCAAGGATGTCTCCTGGGAGTAAACAGAGTGCAAGAGCAATATGATCACTGAAATTCAGATTAAAATGCATTGTTCAAGGAAACGCAACATAGACTACTACCAAGAGTAACTGAGTGGTATGAATTAGAGCTGCATACTTGACATAAATGCTAACGATGTAAAGGACTTCAGATTCATTTCCCCTTCAGTATTTATAAATAGACATTGATGAAATTAGTAAATAAATCACAGTCTTTGCAATTATGGCTTAGTCTGCCTGCAAGTAAGAGTGACTCCAGTTTAGAAGCCAAGCCCAGATGAAAGGAATGGGATCCCTTGGGCACCCCAGCTCCCTTGGGGTGTCTCTCACTTTGTTGCTTCTGCCGAGCCTTGTCACATATGGCGGGGCGAAGCTGCAGCCTGGCTCCTCCGGGCAGAGCACAGCTCCTGGCACACACCACCACCCCCAGGCAGGACTTCTTGAGGATCTGGCAGTTGTGGTTGTTGGTGTTGCGCATGGCCCAGCCACTGAGATGCCTCTGCGCGTTCTTCTCCTCGCTGGAGTAGATGAGCCGCACGTAGCCATCGGGCCACTCCTGGAAGGCATCAAAGTGCTTGGGCTCCTACAGCAGGGCAAGTGGGGTAGGGGGGCAAGGCAGCAAGGAGAAGAGCAAGAGAATATTATCATTTTATCACAACCTGATATTCTTGCCCTGTTGCAAAACACACAACAGGGAAAAAAGACTTTTTCCATGGCCATCCAAACAGCAGGAAAAGAAATATTGAAAGAATGACTTATTCAGAAATTCTCTAGAAAGCAAAAAGGCAGTCTGGGCTCCCGTGTCTGAAGAATAAGGATCCTTTCCTCCTTGGCACCATGATCCATAATAACACAGTCTGTTGTCACAAGTGCCTATTTACAGTGAGGTTACCCAGCTGTAAGACATCAGCCTGGTTACCAAAACTTACTAACTGCCCTGCCACCAGTGCGCCCAGACAGGACACAAACCACTCTGATCGTGACGGCTATTAAACTCTCCTTATTGTGGGACCATCCGCCTGAAGGCAAGAAGCCAGAAGTTTTATCTATGGAATGGTTTCTTAGATTGTATCTGAATTGAACAAGGCTTTTGCTAAGAAACAGAAATAAAAAAATTTGCCATTGCAAATATAGTTCCAGTATATGTGTAGTGGCTCAAAGAAAGAACATTTCAGTTTTGGATTTCACTGGCTTTCTGTAGCTCCTTACTAAAATGTAATTACTAGACCAATGAAAGAACAACTAGAATTTTAAACTGTAAATATTTACAGTGCAAGTAAAGAGTTCCTGCAATGCTTATTTAACATATGTATATAGCACATGCGAGCAATGCCAGTGAACGCAAGTCAACTACCAGCATTTACAGAATTATGACATTCTATGAACTATTAAATTTATCAATTTAATTAATTAAAAACTATTACATTAAATAAGCTTGAAGAAGAAAAAGTTGCAAGTTAAAAAAAAATCCAGCACATTTAAAGCTCACGAGTAGACAGAAGTTGGAGTGCTTGTTGCCATTAAAGTATCACATTAACAAATGAAGGAAATATTTAGATAACTTCCAATTTAGTAGTGAAAACCAGTAAATTCAAGATTCTAGTCAACATTTCTTGAACAAGGAAGAAGAAAAAGGAAACTGGCCAAACTGAGCCACAGATTATATTAGGACTTTGTACACAGCTGGCCAAAGCTGTGTATCAAATCCATATTTTTATTGCAAGTAATTTCATAAGGACTGGGGGAAAAAAAACAAAACACTTGAAAAGGTGCAGGGGAAATAAAGCAGGCACAAAATGAAGCTTTGCTCAGAGAAAAGGTTGTTCCCCCGGTAGCCCATCTCCAGGTTATAGCTGGACAAAGACTTTCCTCTGTCACCCTCCCGCCCACCCGTTACCTGCGGCAGTTTGGGGTCGTTGATGTCCCACGTGAGCTTCATGGCAAGAAGCGGCGATGGGCGATGACTCCCGCTTTTTATGCCGTCGGGGCGTCGTCGAGTTGCGGGGGGAGTTCTTAGCGGGCTCTGTAGGTGGAGCAGCAGCGCAATTGTTCCCCTCCGCGGCACCTGGGCGGGCAGGGGCTGGGCTCCCCCTCCGTCCCACAAGCGCGTTTTGCAACCCTTACTTGGAGCTGTGTGACGGGGGATAGCCGCAGGGGTTTGGCACCAATCCACCCCCCAGCGCCGGGGGCCGTGACCTCGGCAGATTTGTGCAGGGTCTGAAAGTCTAACCCGGCGGGGGTGGCGGGGCTCTACCACTCGCTCCCGCAGGCGCTGGGATGGGAGAGGTTATGGGGAGATGGGGACCCGTCTTCGCCCGGTCGGGACGCCTCTGATGCTGGATTTCGCGCGCCCCTCGGAGCTGCCCGCAGGTTGAAAAGCCTCCGGGAGAGAGGCAAAGGTTCTGAGTAACCTGCTCTTTAGGTGTAGTTGTAAACGAATTCAACATTATTCGGCAGGTGTCCCCTATGCGCCATCCTCTATAACGCCTGGTTCAAAATGCAAAGCTCGTGTCGGTCCTATCAGCGCGTTTTAACTTATTAAAAAGTTATAAGCTTTTCGTTAGCTTTTTCTTTTTGGAGGAAATAGCCGATGGGTTGTGGTGTTTGTGTTTGTTTAGCGGGTTTTGTTTGTTTGTTTTGGGGTTTTGGTTGTTTGGTTTTTGTTTTGTTTGGTTTTTGTATATTTGGTTTGTTTTTCTTTTTTTTTAGGGGGACTGGCTTCGGGGGGCGGGGGGGAGGAGGGGACGATGGTCGTTGATTTTTGGTCTGAGAAACAGAAAAAGACTTACGCACAGCAGCACAGAGACCAAGCCGTTGAACGCCAAGCGCTGCTATCATTCTTTAAACGGTCCCACCTGTTCAGAATGATTTTCTCATTCGCTTCCATCCCCTCTGGTCCAAAATTTACTGGGCTTTTCCGCTAGTTGTGCACAATAAACCCCAGCCTGTAGCCGCAGATGCCGGCTGTGGCACCCCTCTGCAGACAGCAGCCCCCCTGAGGCTCCTGGCGCCCCTTTTGCACCCTTGGGATCGAGTGGAGGCGTCTGTCAGTGCTTGCAAACCTGATCCCCGGGTGCGGGAGGCCCGTCCCAGGTTCCGCACACCTGCGGCTTTTTAGGTGCGGATGAGAGTGGCTTTTTTCCCCCCTCGTTCCCCACCCTGCCAGTGCTCTCGGGGCTGTGGGAAGCGCTGGCGGGGCTCTCTCTCCGCTCCACACGCAGGTGTATCCAGCAGCAGCGGGTTACGGTCGTGCGAGGGCTGCGCAGGGGGTGTAAAGCAGCCCCTGCACCTTCTCCCGTGCGCCATGGCCCAGGTAAGCTCTGCTCCCCGCGCAGGAGAACCGGGAGCGGTGCACGGAGGGACGGGCACATCGTGGTGCCCTCGGGGAGCGCCCGCGGGGCTCCCCCGCGGCTTCCAGAAACCTTTAACATGGACTCGTGGGGTGGTTTTCCAACTCGAAAAATAAGGAAGGAATATCGGCCTTTTGGGAGAAATGGGTTGAGCAAGTGGACTTCAGCTTTTGGGCAGAATAAGCATGTGTTTTTGGGGTGGTTTTGGAGGGGAAGTTTGGTTTCTGTATTTTTCTGTGTTTTTCTCTTCTTTTTAAAGGAAGAAAAAAGTGAAGAACAGAATAGAGATGTGAATGGCAATATGGTAGACAGAGCAGACTACGTAAGGATCTCTTAAATGTATCCTTAGCTTTATCTTACAAATAGTTATATATGTATATTTAAAGGTACGTTTCTTAAATGGATATGGCATGTCCTAGAATTTTTATTAATTTAATGAGGGAAGTGCAGCAGGCTCCTTAATCTTCTCCCTTGTAAGTGGGAAAAAATTATTTTAAAAGTTTTGAGACATATAAAAATTACCAACTGAGCATACCAAAGGAATTTCTTATTCAGTATCTCTTAAGATTACTCAGTTTGAAGGGTTCTGTCTCTTTTGGAGATTAAGACTGATGTTTCACCTTCAGATGTAACAATAAAATTAGAGAAACAAAGTTAAGCAAGTAAATAAAAAGCCTGCAACTTTTAAAATAGCATTACAAGTATTTTCTCGTAATTAGTGCTGCAGCAATCTTAATACCCATTTATTTTACTCACTAGTTGTTTCCTTCCCCTCACTCTGCAGCTTGAATCACTTCTCACTGATGCCTTTAAGGGGAAAGGATTTGAGAAAATCAGCAAACTACTTCAAGAGGGAGAAGTAGAGCCTCCCCAGAAATACAGTCAATCTCTTTTTAGCCAGCTAGACAAAGCACTGAGAAAGGCGAATATCATAAACAATCTCAACCATCCTGACACCCGAGGGTATCTGACTAATGATGCACAGCACTCTGTGTTTCTGTAGGAGCTGGACAAGAATGAATTCCAGAATGTTTCACTGCTGTTGAAATGTATTCAGGTCTACATGAAAAGTGATTTCCAAGAAGAGAAGAGTTTGTTTATTGAGCAAGGACTGGTAGCAAAGATGAGTATAATATTATATGCAAATTACTAATGAGATTTAAAGTTGCTTGCATCAGAAAAAGAACTCCAAGGAAGGGAAAACTAGAGAATAGCTTGTTGCCTGTGCAGAAACATACATATTTTTAAAATATATTGCATGAGTTTAATGGGGAAAAATACTTACTGTCTTTCATTGCTTTTGGTGCAGCAGCCAATATTGTGGTTATTACCCTGCTTAGTGGGTTGTGGGGTTTGGTTTTTTTTTTAAGCTGACAGTGGAAAGAGAAGGAGAATTTTGAGTCCCACTTGTAAAATGATGTAAAACTTTTAAATGCATTTTAAATGCTCCAGCAAAATACAGTTTTATTTATAGAACTGATAAGCAGTTTGTGCTTTTATAATTTTAAGACCTGACGTACCCCTTATGAAGATCCCTTTTTGGATATGTAGAAAACCAGATGCATTTAATCTACAATTGCATTTTACTGATTTCAGCTGGTAATACTCATAGTCACTGAAATGTACTTGTGCTGAAGATGAGTAATACCTGGATCTAGCATAGCTAGCAGGGAACAGTTAACACATGGACTCTGTTACCAGAGTTCTACCAAGGAATTCTCAGTTCAAAAATTGTAATCCTGCCTTGTAATTATGCTTTTCAGGGATACAGTTGCTCAAAATTCCTCTATGGAGATATATTATTGAAGTTTCTCTGATCTGAGCTCTGTACCTCTAGTGAAGCATAGATTTCTATTTCGCCACATGTGTGATGCTATGCAATAAATTTAAAATCATGAGCTATTAGAATGTTTACCTTGAAAAAAATTTAAAACATTATTTTGCTGTGAATTGATGTTCTATAGAAATTTCTATAGGAGTTACCGTGCAACTAGCAGCATGCATTGTGTCTAAACAGCAAGAGTAGGTGCCCTGGACGACAAAGGAGGATGAAAGGACAGCTGGGGAGAGAAGAGGGGAATGTCAATTTTCATGTCCTCCTAGCAAAATTTGAGCTTTTGACCCAGTATATAACTCAAGTTTTAAGAGTAAAAAACTGTCTGTAAAGTTTCCTGCAGATGTGTATAGTTTAAGGATTATTAACTCTTCAGATTCTAACTGATTCTTTTAACTTATACCTGGTATCTTGGTTTGAAAGAGCAAGAGCATTTGTGATCCTCATCGACCCAAATGAGAATAAATTTTTCATGTTACTTCTTGAAGACTTCTTTGACACTGCATTGGTACGTATGTGCATTAAGGGGACAGAAGGGTTGCCTATATTGGATAGGAAAGCCATTGTTCACAAACAATTTCCAGTTAAAAAATGAATAGTTGCATGGACCTGCTGCCCTAGGGGTGAGCCTGGGATGCAGCCCAGGTGGTGCCGGTAGGGAGTGCCCAGGAGTGTGCTTGGGGCTGGCATCAGGCTGAGATTTGGCACAACCTGGGAGAAGCTGCTAAAGGGCTGCAGTGTTTTCTGATTTTCTAACATGAAGCCAAGTGTTTGTTTTTGCAGAAAAATTTTCAAGAAGTTCTGATGCGGTTTGTAAATAAAAGCTTTTGTGCTAAAACTCTCTTTAAAAAGTACAAGTTAGTAACACTAAGCTGCACTTTATGTGCAAATGTGTTTTACCCAAGCTGTTCCTTCCAATCATATTGTCTGTAGCTTACTGGAACTGTGTCCCTTTGTGCATCAGAATTTTTACCAATATTTATGACTTTTTTAGGAGTTCTGATAAAAGACATTTAAGCAGAATCAAAGTTCCTTCTTTCTCTGCTAACCGCACTGGCATTGTATGACATACCTGATATATATTTTTCTTCTGCAAAATTTGATTTATTTGTCTTCCCTGTACATTTCTTCCACATGCTTTCATTGTGAAGAATGAAAGTGGGGTTTTTTTTGTGAGGATTTGGGTGTTTTTTGTTTGGTTGGTTGTTGTTTGGAGGTTTTTTAACTTTTATTTTTATTTTTCCTCAAGGGACTTCAACACCTTCAGATATACATTGTGACATCTAGTACTGTAGTGAGGAAACATAAAATGTGCTTTTTCACAAGCCCATAGATGTAACAAAATAAAGGAACAATGTCATGATGTGGGTTTTCTAGGGAACCTGTGGCCACTGTTTTCTCAAGTGCTGCTGAAATCCCTGGGGAAAGGGGGTGCTTTGCTACCTTTACCCTCCCTGCATAATGCCAACCTGTATGATTAGAGTCATAATATGTGACATACCTGTATCAGGTGGCCCTGCTTTTCCTGATGTGGGTACACCAGTGTTTTATGTTATTTAGCCCCTGAAAGTTGTGGTGGCGGGGGGGGCATAAACGCCTTGGCACTTGGAGTATTGCAGTTCTTAGGTGACGGTGTGTTAATGAAGGCTTTCTTTGCTGTTTCCATCAGGTGATTTGCAAATGCAGTAAAGAAGGTCAGTATTTATTTCCTTCCATGCCTTGATATCCTGTATCTCAGTCTTAGGAGCGTGTTTCTTAATTCTGCTTGAACTCTGTCCCCTTTCTCTTCTCCCTTCCACTTCTTACCTCTGTGCAATATTTTTTTCTTAATACTCCTTCTGATTTCTCTTCAGTTAATTTTCATTAACCTTTACATCAGAGCATAAAACCTTTTTCCATTTCTCATTGCTTCCTTGTTTTGTACAAGTAAAAAAAAAAAAAATATCTATCGGTGGTGTCTTGCTTAAATGCTCAGCATTAAATCACTTGATCAGAGTAAGTGGTGCTTCTGAAAAGGGTTCAGGCTAGATGGTCTATTCTCACCACATCTGTTTGTACTGGCTTCAGAAGTTCTTCCCTTGCTGAAGGCAACCACCTCCACAGAAAAATATGGACCATGGTAACTCCTTCAGCTTTCCAAACTAGGCAGAGGGATGTCTGTCATTTGTTTCAGCAGCAAAATTTTGTCTGTGGCTGCAGCTGGCTTTCCATTAGGGCAGGGGAGGAGATGCTTTCAGAAAGTATCTGTGTGCCCAAACATCCAGTCTCACAAGTCATGTAAAAATAAAGCAGTACAGTGTGCACCAGGTAATGTGTCCTTGTTTGTCCTTGTAGCATATTTTATTGGGAGCAGAGTATGTATGAGCATCTTTTGGTTAGTACTTTACTGGTTTACTCTGATTTTGATAACAATTCTGATTTTCTCTTGTGGTTCGGCCTCTTACATTAACTGCTGACCTTGGGTAATTATTTTATCTCCAGCTTTATTTTTTTTTTTACATAGAGGTTACCAGTTCTCTTTCTGCCTAGGATTAGATGGTTAGAAACTTTGTTTTAAAATGAACTTACAAGTGGGATATTTTCATTCCAACACAACAAACTGTAGTTGCTTCAGCTGTCTTTCATATGGAGACCAGCCCGTTTCTAGATGTAACCTTTCAAAATATTTTCTAGGGAAGAAAGATTTGGTGAATTTATTTTTGCCTGAACTGGGGCATCTAGTGACAGAAGCAAATCTTTGCTTCTCTCTGCATCTGGAGGTAAGGTTCCTACTACCAGGAGAAAATTAGATACATTTGCACACAACTGTGTGTAATTAGATAGAAAATGTGACAAAATGAATAATACTGAATTATTTCCCTTCATTTTCTGCCCCTTCTTTTGTGGGGGGAAAGGCTTTGAGGACCCTGAACTCTATACTTGATGATGTCCCACGGGAAGAGAGAAAGAAATTCCCTCTCTCTGAGGAAATGTGCTCACTCACGTAAGGAGTTTTTCTTCTTGTTGCTGTAGCTAATTGCTATCTTCTCTGCAATAGGAGTTAGTTATTTTCACTTTTAACTTGTGGCATTATGTTGTTTCAGGAAGGACCTTGCCAAAACTATTCTGGAAGTTGGTGGTAAGAAGTATTTAGTGGTTATTCTTATGAATCTCTCCAGCTTTACCTTATCCGCTTATTTATGGCAGGTGAATTATAATTTAAATTTTATACTTGTCAATATATATAATTGTATACTTGATTTCTAGGAAGGAAAATCAGATAGTACTTTGAGAAAATATTAATAAAAAGTTGTTAAATGCAGCAATGCCTTAGTTCTTTCTGGTTGGTATTCGTAATGTGTATTAACCAATAAGACAAGCTAAATAGATGTATGTAGAAAAGTAACTAGATCAGCTTTACATATGTGTTTACAAAATATGCTGGCTGTTAATCTTATTAAAAAAAATAAATTTGAATTGCTTTGCCACAATGTGGACAAACTTCAGTTAACAAGGTTTACAGCCTCTTGAGTGAAATCTTTCTCGTTTTCTCCTAATAATATCACTTTCTAGAGTTTTGCCACGATATAGGGAATGTAACTTAATCCTAGTGAGTTAGTGATAACTGTTTGCTCTCATCCCCTTCCTGAACCCCAGGAACATCTCCCAGTGCACTTGTGTGTGTTGTGGTTTGCAGCGCTCTGTACTTGACCTCACTGGGTCAGGGGGAGCTGAGGGTGCCTGGAGCTAACCCTTGGCTGCTACCCTCCACAGTTCTCCCAGGTGGAGCTGAAAGCTAGATGGTTAATATGACTGTGTGGTACATGAGTATTAATGCTATAACACGTTGTCGTTCCAGAGGGATGATATTTATCCTGTGCTTATGTTTATTGTGTAGATTATGACCTCCAGGTTGCCCTTTCAGAAGCACTTTGTAGGTTAATGATAAAAAAATGGAGAGATGACCTTGTTCACCACTGGTTTGAAGATAAATATCTTGCTGAAGCTTTCAAAGAGATCAAGGATAGAGAATTTGAGACGGTGAGGGTCCTTATTTTGAAAACAAAATACTTGACAAGTATGTATAGGGGCTAGTTTTGGTTGAGTTCAGTCAGGATGTCCTTGTAAGAAGTTCCTACAAAACTGACTTCATAAATACACAGAGTTGTTTAGTTATTGAATTATTTGTGAATCGTGTGTTTTGGTTTTTTTCTGTATTAATATGGCAAATGTTAAATGACACATTGTTAAAATAGCTCTTACTTCTAAGTTATTTTACTCACAAAAAAGTAAAATAAAAATTATAATAGATAATAAAACATAAATATGTTTATGTTTGAAGGCTTACTGGTAGTAATTTGGGTCCAACCGTTTGTATCAACTTGAGTGTTTCTTGGGGCCTTTGGCATCACAGTGGCTAGTTAAAAGCTTCTAACTGGAGTAGAGGTCACACAGCCAAATAGAATAAGTATTTGCAATGGAAATGTAGCCTGACTTCTTGATATTATGTCATTTGTCTTGAAGGACTGCAGAAAATTTCTTAACCTGCTGAATGAAAGGCTTGGGAATGGAAGAAGGTAAGCTGGGAACCAACAGAATAAACTGGTGCTCTCACTACTGCAGAGGGGAATAAACAGGATTGTAAATTGGGTTGGGTGATTATTAAAAAGAAAAAAAGAGGGATTTACGTCACATGTGAAGAATTAAGTTGTTCTTAAGAAGGACATTTTATTCATTTTTATGGTGGTTCTTTTGAAAGTAAAATCAATGAAGATAATGCATCACTACTAAAATACTATGGCCTCTTAAGCTTCTCCAATTTTAATTTACTATTAGAAATAATTTAATTATTTCTTGAACGATAGGATTGGTTATACTAATCTTATGAAAAATAAAACCATTAAAGTCAGACTATGATGCTGAATGTATCATGTGAAGTCTACTTTTCTTCCAGAGTGTATTCGTTTCCATGCATATCTGCTTTTGCTGACATGAAGGAGGTAATAGCCCTTAAAGCTCTGACACCTTCCCTACACTGTTACCACTGCTAAAATGTTGACTTTTGTGGTAAAATTTTTTTCCCCTTTCTCTTTTTCATTGGAGAGCTCAATTTCTTAAAGTGTAGAGTATAACCTTCTATTCCGGTTGGAAAAGTTTGCTTATTTGTCACTTAGCTCCCAATTTGGAGCTGCTGACTTTGCTTTTGTATCAGCCAAAAGATAGAGGCAGCACTTCTCTTCATGGTGATGACAGAAGACAGAGGTCTAAAAAGAAACAGGAGGACAGGACAACGCTGATTCCTCCAGCAGACCTGTTCTCAGAGTGCCAGAAAACAAGATTAGCCTGATGCCCATGTAGGAGAGGTCGTAGTTGCTGATCCTGCGGAGTGCTTTAGTGGCCTTTAGTACGTATACTGTGGCACCGTTCCCGGCAGTCCTATCAAATCAGCAGATGTAAATGGAAGCCATTTCCACTGTTTCTGATTATTTCAACTGCTCAGAAACAGAAAGAGCCCCTGTATCCTCTTCCGGGCACAAACATTTGAGTTTTTGTGTGCTGCCCTTCCCTTGGCTGATACAGAGCCATGTCTGACACGGGTATGGTTGGGTGAGCAGTGAACTGGAAGCTCGCAGGTTGATCTGAACTCTTATTTCTGCAAGATGTGTAAATAGATATGCAGGGCGAGACTTTCCAATTTTGTCTCATTAAAGAAAACTGAGACTGATTCAGCAGTTGTGGGGCTTTTCTGTGAGCAACAGCATCACTCTTTTTTCCCCAGGTGAAAAAACCATCAGATGAAAAACTGAAGGAGTTCTGGATTGACTTCAACACTGGCAGCAAGAGTGTGACTTTCTATGTGGACAGTAATGAGGTAACAGCAAGGCCCCGGTGGCTTTGGGCTTAGACTAAGGTGTAGGCACTCCCTTAGCCCTTCTGACATGTTGGCCTTGGTTTTCAAAGGGCTCCCTTTGGGACTCTGTGAGGCTGTCGAAAGAAGCTGTCAGCAGTTACAGCCTGGAGGGTAAGATTTTCCGACTGACATTATCCTTCCCCTGGCTGTGGCTCCGTCAGACACATGGAGTCAGCCTAAAATCTCACCATCACTGAAGAGCGTTCCCATGTCTCCTCCTCCCTCCTTGCCTTGCCCTTTGATAGTCATCTTGCACTAGCTCTGCTTGTTGGACTGTGTGTGGGCCCACTGAGTGCAATAACTTACTCTCCCCTACCCAAGCAAGGTAGGTTAAAGTGTCAGTTTAAAGCTGTCCTAGGGAACAGCATAATCATGAAGATCCCATGGGAAAGAAATGGGTGAACAGAGTAACTGGAAACGCATAGGCAAGATATAAAAGAGACTGTTCTAAAAACTCCAGGCACTTATTCAGTTGTTTTGGGGCTGACAGAAGTATGTCTTCATCTAAACCAGATTGAATTGCCTTTTTTTTTCCTCAGAGGATGGTGGACAAAAGATTGTTAAAATTTTTATGAAGATACCTACTTCTCTTATCAAAACAGAAGCAACAAAAATCAAACTGTTTTTCAGTGCTGAGTTTGAAATCTTAAGTGTACTTAAAAAAGTGCTGGGAGATGAAAAAATTATGGTAAGCTCTTAATATGAGAATTGGGTTTTTTTTCCTAAACTGTATTTTGCATTGGGCAAAACCATTCAGGTTTCTGGAGTTAATGTTTGTGTAGTTTCTTTGTTTATTTTCTCTGTAACTCTTTATTATATATCTGTCTTCCCATTGTGGATTTATGGCACTCTATAGAGAGATGTTTTTAGCTTTGGCCTGCAAGAGAAATTAGGCATCTTAGTAAAGAAGTTTCAGGAGACTCAAAATTATGGTTTAGAAGCTGGAAGGTTAAACTGATTGGTTAATGGATTTTATGTGTTATAACTTTTGCTGAGCTTCTGAAGTAGGAAATGAAGCCTATGGCAATTAATTGTGTAACTTGAAATCTAAACATGCTCTTACATATAGCTCCAAGTGCTACGTTGCACAGGATGAGCAAATTGTTACATAAGAATGTGGAGAAGAGATGTGCTGCAAGATGCAAATCTTAGATTGACTTTGTAGCTAGTACTTCTAGATGAAGAGTAGAGTACTTCTAAAACCTCAGCTTTTTTCTAAGTTAATGTAAAAACATAGGGGAAGTGTGTCACTTTTTTCTCAAATGTTAATATAGTTAATTTTTTACGGAATGATCCACAGACTACGGAGATTGCAGAAAACCTTTGGTGACAGTAAATGACCATGATGTGGTGGCTGTCATTTGCTCTTGCAGGAGCCAAGACCTTTGCAAATGATCAGCTTGATTAGTATCCAATTATTAGTTGCTGTCAATTACCAACTGTTAATTTTGTTACTAAGTAGCTGACTTTACTAGATAAAGACTACTTTTTAAAGATCGCTTTCACATGACATTAATTCACACCAACAGATAAAGAACACTGAAGAGAAGTCTGACCATGCTGGGAAGCAAGCCAAGGAGAATGAAACAGGTGACTTTTTTTAAGTTATCATGTTATTTCATTACATTTAAATATCTCAGTTTTCAAATTATTGTTTTCACTTGCAGTCAACCTCATTTCAAAAAGAAAAAAACAAACAAACCAAAACAACAACAAAAAACACCCAATCAAACCCAAACTCAAAACAAATAACGCCCAAACTCAATCTTCTACTGTTCCTTGCCTTGTGAGCTTGGTAAGTGGTGCTCGTGGCAGATGCTGAGTCCCTCTAGCCCAGGGAGTGAAGATTGGGCACCATGGGCCATGTGCTGCTGGGATTGCACGGGCAGGGGAACTGAACTGCTCAGTGATACAGGACCTGGATCTGTATCTGGCAGGCACCTTGCAAGGCTTGGCTTGCTGGCTGTCCACTGAGGTGCAAATAGTGTGCAGCAGTGTTTCTCCATCTGCAGGTGCAGTGGAAAGCATTCCTTCTATCCACCCTTCTTGCTTGCCTAATGCCTGGTTTCTGGTTGAATTATGCTGTGCAGGTGTCTGTGGCAGATTGCTTGCAGGAGGGGACAGTGACATCAGTGTGCTCATGAAAGCACAGGTTCTCTGATGGGTGAATTCTTGCACCTTGGCATTTAATGAGCTCTCCTCTGTGCAGTGAGGTGCCTGTGGTGGGACTGCCTCTACCAAAGCTTCCTGCAGGGGAGTGACTTGTGTTTCTTCTAGACAAGGTGATATGCTATCAAATGTACAAATGTACAAATGTATCTGTGCACCTTGCAGAAGGAAAGGCTCCTAACTCAACCAGGAATAGCCATTATTTGCTTATTCTCATCAACCTACAGCCAATGCTTTGTATTTCTTTGAACTGGGCATGTTAATTTTTTCATCATCAAATGGTGTCTCTTCCTGTGCTGCCAGGGAACATCTGCAAGATATCTTCTTCCAGGATCATTTGGCTGAGTTTAACTATGTTCCAAATATGATAGATTTCGAGGGAGCTCAGAGCCTGAAACATCACAGAGATGTGATGTTTGGGTGTCTGACCCAAAAGAGGGTCTAAGGCTTGTACTTGTACAAGAACAAGAGAAAGGAACTCCTTTCTTTCCATTTATCCCACTCTGAAATTCTTCTGTAAATCCCCACAATGGCTGTGACCCACATTTTGAAAAGCTACTTTCAGCAAAAAAGGCAAGACATGTGCATGATCAAAATTGATCTTAAACAGGAAATGTTTTCTCAGCTCAATTTCGGTATCAAATTATTTGGAAGGTAGCACTTCCCCTCCCCCCCCAGTGATTTTTATCTTTGAAGGCTGGGATTTGTTCTTGCTGCAAAACTGGCTGTATTTCAGGTTTTAGAGTGGGTTTTTTTGTGTGTGTGTCTGTGTGTGTGTATCACTCTGTGGTGTAAAGTGCTTGACAGATACTTCCACATCTCCTAAAGCCATGAACTCACAGCTCTTTATAGTGCTACCACCCACTGTCTCAGAAACAAATCAAGTTTGAAGAGCTCTGAGGACAGGTCACATTGTTTGCGACAATATTAAAAATTTTTTACTTTCATCTAAGTTATTGTGCGTTTCAGATTTTTCCAGGTGAATACTTCAAAGAGCTACTTTCCAGCTCTAAACATCTGAGGCAGAAACTTCTTCAGTAGTCCTTCCCATCTTCCTCCAGTTACAACCTAAAATAAGCTAGAATGGTAGTCCTCCAGGTTCTGGAGGGGCAGGTGGGCTAGGAGTTCCTTCATCAGTGTCCCTGTAAAGCACACAGAAGCACAAGTGAGTGCATTCAGTTACTGCAATGATATTCTCACCCTGGTTGCGGTTCTGCAGCGATACCTGAGACTCCTAATGCACAAAGGAGGAAAGATGCCTCAAATTCTGAAGATGTGAAGATTTTATCAGACGACTTAACCCCTGAGAACAGCCCGCAGTCAACACGCACTGTAGCAGTAAGTGTTTGGTGCATGGTGGAACAGTCCTTGTGCCCCGTTTCCCCCTTATCCAGTCTGCCTTTTTATAGGTGGGGCTAAAACCTTTTTTCAAAGGAAACTGGCTTGTATCCAGTCAGCCCAAACATATGGCTCCAGAGCTGCAATTTTGGCAAAATTGCTCTAAAAAGAGGGGCATGGTAGGGTGTCCTTTGTGAGAAACCCATGATATCACTTATGCAGCCTAAAATGTTTTCATGTGTGGACAATGATGAACCTGTCAACCAGCTGTTGTCACAAACTGGCACTGAAAATCTGTTTCTTAAAAAATTCACCTTTTTTTATTGGTCATGTGTACATTCTGTTCACGGTTTCATGTCTCCGAGCAGAAAATGGTGAACTCTGGTGTTGCCGTGGTTACAGTGAACCAGCAAACTGACCTGGAAGATGCTAAACAAGGCTCAGGTCAGGCTTCAGTTCTTAAAGTCTGACCCAGTTCAGTGTCATCCCAATGACACGTTGAAGGCTCTGCTTTTGTGGGGCTTACAGCGAAAGTAGATAAAGATTTCATAGTAGTGCAGAGGCTAAAGCTATAGTTTCTTTGCCTTCTTCAGCAAAAAAGTCCAAAACTCCATCTCCAGGAATGAAAGCTAAGCCTAGGTGAGTGTCTTGTAGACAGAAAATCGCAAGGCATTTTTTTGTGTGTGGGGTTTGTTTTTTTTTCCTCATTCTCCTGGGGGTTTAATGCATATAATTTTGAGACTTATTCCGTCACTTATTAAATTAGAAAAATATTCTGGTTTTGTACCTGGATAGTAAGGCTGGATGCCCAGAGTTACAACACTTTGGGGATGCTGAACAGTGATGCTGGGTTACTCATTTGGCAGCTGCTTTGCTATGACTTTTTTCTTATCATGGATTTAATCCAAATGCAAGGCAACCACACAGCTGACTTAGCATTTAACTTCAGCTCTGTAACTGGAGCTCACCAAATATGAGGTTTTTCATAGTGGGGAACATGATTTTTGTGAAAGAACATGAATTTGAATTCTCCTTGTTATCAGTTATACCTTTTTTTTTTCCAGAGCTTTGGAGGACAGAATTCCTTGTAATAAAGGAGGTAGACTTCTGTAGAGCTACTGACTAACTTTTTTCCCTACATACCTAAACCATTGCTTTGATGTTAATTGGTGCAAGATTTTTTTTTTTCCCTTTAGTACTTCACAGACTTTTTGGTCTTTAAATGAACACCTCCATCATGTGTCTTCTTGTCCCCAGTGAGGAGCCCCCAGAAGAAGAACCCGAGGAGGAGGCAACACCAAAGGTATGTTTGCCTTGGGGCTCACCTGAATGAAGAGATACGGGGCAGAGAAGAGATGTTCTGGTGGAGCTGCAGAAGAAAGCTGGGATGGGGTTGACCCACTGATGTCGTTGAGCAATGTACTGAGCCTATGCAGTGTCATACCCGATGTGATGTGCTGTTTATCACGAGGAGTGAGCTGCAGGGGCAACAGCTGCCAACCTCAGTCTAGAGCGGCCTAACCAATTAATTCAAGCTCACTGGAGTGTATTCAGCACATATGCCCACCCCACAGCAGTGTGTTGCGCTTGTGTCCAGGAGTACAGTGGCCTGTGGGCATCCAGACTGGCTGTGTGGGGGACAAGCTCACATGTCACGAGACTTTGCACGCTGTCTGCAAGAGCAAATGTTTGCTTCCTGGATGGAATCAAGCCTTGGAAGTCTACAGACATGTTTATTCAGTTTTGTCTGAGCTCTAGTGACCCTCCCATGACAAGTCTAGTGCTAATTTTAGATTTTAAAATAAAATTAATTACTTTTTTTACTGCCGGTTCAAATGCTATGTAACAGTTACCCACTCTGCAGTGAATTCAAAGCTTTTGAACTACTTTTTGTAACCCCACTCCCTTGGCCCCCCCAGCTCTGGGAGTTTGTGTATTGTCTGGTAGGGAAGAATTGCAGGCAACGGCTGCACCTGGATAGTATTTGCAGTAGGAGGAAGGAAGTTCCCTGGCACACCTTATCTCTGCTTTTAGCAGGCTCTTGGATGAAAACATGACCTTAGGTATTGTCGTTTTAGCTCCTGGAACTCCCTGCTTTTCCGAAGGATGTTGCGTGGGAAAAGAGAAACAGGAAAACAAGTTTGGCCAAGCAAAGGTCTGAAGGCAGGTATGACACGTGGGCCCTGAGCCTGTGCAGAGACTGGTGTACCAGGTGACTTTAGGCCATTTCTAGTACTCCCTGGCGGAGGGTGTCCCCATGGGTGGGCTGTCTGAACAGAACAGACAGCAAAACAAGCAGGAGGCTATGAAGGGTCACAGCTTGTCTCAGTAGGACCCTTTGGGTCCCCAAAGTGATAAACACTTCAGAAGTTAACCCCAATCTGCCAAAAATGGCCTCTGCCTCTGTGATCCTATGTCACACTGGCTTTTCCATTTTTCCTCACCCAGTCGTAATCCTCCCATCCTCCTGTGAGTTGAGTTATGAGTGTCAGCCTCTTTCACAAATACATAAGCTTTGTTGGATATTGGCCAAGCATCCTGTGTGCTAAGGTTCCAGGACAGTCTTCCTCTGTTTGTCTCCTCTCGCACCCAAAGCTGGTGGCGCTGTGAGCAGAAGCACTCGAGGGTGCAGGGTCCATATGCAGTCTGTGGCACTGAAAGTCTGACACATTGCACCCTCCTCCTGTGCTCTCTGCTGAGTGTTGTGTTTGACTTAATGCTTACTGCTGGGTGGAAGAGCAAATGAACTGTATGTGAGGATCTCTGCTGCTGTTTTGGAGCTTCCCTGTGGCTTCCTGCTTCAGCTTACCAACCCTTAGCTCAAAAAAACCCCCCATGAGTGCTTAGATGAATTTTTGATTGATTGTACATAAGAATAGGAAAAATTGGCACAGGACTTCATCAGGACTACAAGTTGTGCGTTTTAAGACCAAATAATTTCGTGCCACAAATACTAGTTTTACAACAGGAGTAGCATTGTAGAAGCTAGAGGCGAAAAACAACTTAGTTCGGTCATTCTGCTCCCCCTAGTGTTTCGTCTGGAAATGAGCGTTTCCTTCCCTCGGGAGGCCTTAACGAGGAGCTCATTTCTTTGATTTTCCCGTTCTTTCGCTAGTAAAGAGAAGGTGACCTGTTTGAACAATAGTTCTGGGATTTTTTTTTAAATAGTTACAGTTTGGAGAAAGCAATAAAGGTACAGTTAAGTTTAAACGTTGAAAGACGTGAAACTAAAATCTAGATATACACAGAGAAGTAATTGGAGAACAAACATTAAATGCTGGAATTTTCGAAAGAGAATTAAATGGATTTTTAAAAAATGCTTCTAATATTGTATTTCCATTAATTGTTTCTTCCTACCATGTACTCTTATTGGTGATGTGGGGAGAAAATATCCACTATGTAAACAGGGGTAGACTAATTTGTACCTTTTGAATATTTTGCTTAAAATAAAGGTTAAAATTGAAGGAGTGAAAATAAAGACAGAACAAGAGAAAATAGGTAGAAAATGAGAATGTTTTTACAGCTTCTAAAAAAATACTGTCTTTTTAGTCATATAAAGTATTTGAGCCTGTAGTGGGAGAGTGGGACAGAAACAAACCACGTTATCACCCCCATAATCTTAGTGAAGTTCTGTAAGGTGATTCTTCATGATTGTACGTCACTTCCACATATATGTTGTCTTGCAGGAAAGAAGTCTTTGACTTTGAAAACTCGGACTCTTCAAGTCGTGAAAAGGTAAAGCTGAGAACAGAAGTTGTTAAGAGCTGTGCTGTGGTCCCAACAACACTTAAAAGAGTAGTTACTTGCAGCAGGGGATATGGTTTGCTGCAGAAGTGCTGTAAGGATTTTCCCCAGAAATGTAAACGTGCTCCTGATGGCTTCCACCAAGGTGGCTCTGCTGCAGATACCCTTTGGCTTTCAGCCTCCTCCCTATTGTGAAGGATGTCACTGCCACCGGCTGATTTTCTCTTCTAAACTGGACATTCCCCAGTCCTTGCTTCTGCCACTGGGTGTCAGCATAAATCCCTGTTCCATGGCACCCTGCCCTGTGTCCCAGCAGTACTGTCCTAAGGCTGTCCAGGGACCGTGTTCTGTGTTTACATATGCTATTAGCAGTGGTGTTATTGATTAAAATGATTTCTTATGATGTTAGTGCTTAAAATGAGCACTACTCATAAAGCACGGAAAGGACACAGTTACTCTGTTTCAGACAACACGTATTTATCTATTTATGACACTGTTTCAATCAACAAATCCCACTCCATTAAAAAGTGAAATTTCCATGCTGGATTCCCGAGTTGATAGATATAATTATGCAGATTATTTTATGTGCTTCTTTTTCAGGTTGCTGAAGCCAAAGGAAGGATTCTTGGTCAAAAAGCTTCTTCACAAAATCAGAGGTACAGGATCATACATGCACCACTTATGAACTTTCTGCTGTGTGAAAAAGAGTTCATAGCTTTTGTTAAGCTTTAAGTTACAATCAGAAACGCTGTGTGATTTTTCTAATAGTTCCTTGCTTAGCTACCACAGTGTCTGTGGATGTTATTAGTACTAGTTTTTAAACAGTAACTGAGAATATAAAGGTTATGGGAAAGAACAGAAACTCCTGTTTACTTTTGACTGTAATAATATTTTAACATGACTTTAACTTTTAAATATTGTCCTTCCCTGATCATATGTGTAAACTACTGGCTTAATTTTTGAAAAATGCTTAAATTCCCTGCCTTGCTTTGGCTGCCTCCCAGTCATAGCAAGCTGCCAGGAACTTGCACCTAGAAGTATGTCGGTTAATTTCTGTTTTAAAAAATGCTGATTTCTAAATATCCCTGAATTGCTACTGTCAAAAACTAAGCAAAGAAAAATTTGGCTAGTGACTGCATGTTAAAAAGTTTTGGTTCTTGTGCTGATCTCTCAAAAAGCCTTCCTGCCCTTTCTGTTTGACTGTGACCCTTCTGTAGTGTGCTTGCGTTAGTGTTCGCGTGTCTAATTTGGGTCTTTATGTCCTACTTGGCAGGACTTTTGAAGAAAACAAGAACAAGGAATCAAACCAGCTCAAGAGAAGGCAGGTAGGTTTTCTGCACTTTTTCAACCCTAGAGCCTTTGATTGCTGTGTTTGTCCATCTGTACAGATCTATTGCACCCTTAAAGAGGCTGGGATTTAAACCTCACCCAGGGCAGAGATGGAGGAATACGAGCCTGGTAGCCTCTAAATAGCCTGTTTGTGGCTACTGAAAGCAGTGCTCAGGGTGCACCATCACTGCCAGTGACTGAATTGTCTGTTACAGTTGGTTTTTTCCCGCCACTGATGTGCTGTTGGCTGCAGCTCAGGCATGCTGAGGTTTTCCCTCTTGCAAGAGCACTTTTAAACCCAGGAAAGAGGGGAAGATGAGGAAGGAGGATGCTGTAAAACCCCCATATTGGCAAAGGGCAATCATCTGCCTCTCAGTGTTTTTATTCTGCTGGCTTGACAGCTAACTGTGACTATTTTGGTAGATTTCACAGCTTAAAATACTTTACGTGGAGTAACTTGACAGTAGTTGAAGGGGAAGGGCTGAGGGTCTTCTCAGTGAGCTGATTAAGCAGAACTCACTCTTAAGGGTGTCTTTAGTCCAGTTACAGGAAACATCTTTTCTCTGAAAGCAACAATGAAAATACAAGCACTGATCAGAGTGAAATAAGCTGGATCCTTGACTCTCAGGCACAGTCGGCACCAAAATCTGTTGACTATACCCGAAAAAGAACAAGGGTGAGAAGTAAATTGAAAGGTAAGTTTATTCCCCTGTTGACACTTAGCTATGCATGATGCACTGTGCTGCAGAAAAGCAAATGGCTGGTGATGGTTTGAGAGTGTTCAGCCAAATCCTGATCCTCCTGAGTGGGAGGGAGCAGGCTCGAGGCTGGCAGCAAAGCGTGCCCTGTGGAGGAGGTGCATTGCGCACTCTTGTGCTTGAGCTGGGCTCTGGTTCTCTTCTGAGAGTGGGGTTGAAACGTCTGGGTGGAAATCTGGCACAACATCTGTGTGGGTGCAGCCCTCTATGTGCTGACGGTCCTGAGGTCTGTGTGTTCAGGGCCTCTGGTTCCTGAGCTGATGGCTGTGTTGGTGCTCTTGAACGCAGCATGAGGAAGAGCTCTCTAAAGCTACCTCACCTCCTCCCTATAACTTTCTTCTCCTCATCTCCCCAGAAACGTGATTGACTTGACAAAGTAAACCTTGAAAAACTTCACAGTTTGCAGACCATGGCACTCTGCTTCCAATTTTTTATTACACTGATAGACCAATTGGGCTCTTAGAGATAATCACGCTTGATTTTGCAAATCACTGATAGCGTTCTCTGCTCAGACCTGATCAAGAGCAAACCTCCCCTGCAGCCTGCTCCATGGCCATCTACTGCTGTGACCTCCAAATGCAAACTGAATTGCCCCGAATGAGATGGAATGTTTCTGTCCCATTCATGGAGAATGATGTTTCCTCAGGTAGCTGTTGGATTCTGTGGGGATGAAAAAGTAAAAGAAAGCTGAGGCTGAAATTATCCTTCTTACTGTGTTTCCTTGGGAGTTGTTCTCACTTAGGGACCATCAGGCAAGATGCTGAACCTGTCTCGTTTTTTTTTTTTTTTTTTTTTTTTTTTTGTCAG
>JAWMRA010000078.1:63272412-63350041 GCA_035584735.1 Pseudotriccus pelzelni | reverse complement strand
TACTTTTTTTTTTTTTTTTTTTGGCTGCTCTGGATGCAGTGAGTTGTGTATGTTTGCATCATTGTATCTCTGTGTTAGAGAAAGGGCTTTGTTAGTAAAAGGGTGTTTTTTGAAGCTTAATATAAGTTTTGTGGCATTCAATCTTGTAAAAGCCCAGAAAACCAAACTCAAAAAGTTTGCATTGTGGCTAACTCAGGTAACAGAGTAAAGTACACACTTAACTTTGTAACTAGGTAAGCTTTTTTCCTTGCAGTGCTTCCTGTGTCTTCCCAAAGTAGTGGCAGTGACTATGAGGCAAAGAAGGTAAGGTGGTGTCATGCTTAGATGTCTCAGATTTAAAAACATGTAAAATGTGTACAAATAAGTGAGAATTAAATAAATTGGTGCTATCTTTCTTCTCAAATGTTCTGTTAGACAGATTTGTTGAAGTGTTGCTGAGGCTGTATTGGTCTGCTAGAGGAGGCCTTAAGAAAACATGGGAAACTTCATAGAAACAACTGTGCCCGAGTCTTGAGTGTATTTTCCTGGAATGATATTTACCTTTGATAAATGAAAAATTGGACAGGAATTGCTTGGTGTGACAGTTGTCTTGGATGATGCAAGTGTCACTCCACAGCTGCCCATCCTGAAGAAATCCCAGCTGGGCCCTACAAGGCTGTGTCCCCATGCTGTCCTCTGCCCTGTATTGTGCAGTGTCTTGGGAAAGCTCACGTTCACCTCTGATTTGCTGGCAGTTTTCAGAGCTTTTATTCCAAGTCCTGGTTCATTCACCATCCTTCTCAACTTTCAGCGATAGCTCTGGGAAAACTAACCATGGATTATGTAGCAATGGAGGAGTTGGTGGACCAGACATACATCAAGCAAATAAAATTACAATTTAGTTGTGTCAGGCTTTTCCAGTGCCCAGCTGTTAAATGCCACATATCAAATGTTTTGAAATACAGGAAGTCTTGAAAAAATCTCTCCAGAATGGGTAGCTGCATTAAAAGCCTTTATTTTCTTCTGGAAAAATTTTCTTTACTCTCTTGACAGTAATGCTTCTATTCTGCTTACTAAAAAGACCAAATGTACAGCTCTGATGGCTAAAGGGAAAAGTGATGCACGCACTGAACTTCAGGGCACAGGTCTGCTTCAGTGTTGGGAAGAGCCCATCAGTATGTTAGGCATATTTCAAGTGTATCTCTGCTCTTAGTGTATTTAAAAAACCAAACCGACGTACCAAAGCTCTCCCTCCAAAACAGCAGCCCAAGCCCCTAGCTCTGTAGTAATGTTTAAATCAAATAAATGCTTAGACTTTGTTTTGTTTCAGGGGGAAGAATCAAGGCAAAGAAGTAAAAAGGAGGCACTAAGGAAAAAAAGCAGACTTGACTCCAAGGGAGGTGATTTACCTACAGTGGATCCTGCTGGTATCTCTATTTTAACCTGCTTCAATTCATTAGTAAAGCTGGTTTGATATGTATGGGTCTGTACTTTTTGGGTTGGTTTTCCTTTTTGATTTTGCTGTTTGAATTCACATTTTCTTCATAAGCATTCTGCTTGGTGATATTTTTTTGAAAGGGCTATGAGGGATGAAAGTATATATATATATATACACAGAGATGCTCTTATGCAAGCAGAACATTAGCTGGGCCTAGTGAGAGGTGAAGGAAAGTTTGACAGCCACAAAGAAAACAGCCTTTGGACTGAGTTCGAGCCACCATCTCTTCCCTGTATGAAGAGATAAAGTAGAGGGTGGAGATTTTTTGTTGTTGTCATCATTAAATTGAAGTTCCTAGCCAACGCAGGATTCAACCTCTGTTGCCTGTGTCATTTGACTGATCTCTCATGCAGATGAAACGCTTTCAAAAGAGCCCAAAGAGGATTCAGTATCACATGATGTGTCTGCCAGGGGCTATTCCAGTGATGTGGAGAAGGCCACGCAGGTGCAGTATGCAGTGCTTAACCTCCTTCCAGTCCTCTGTCAGGCTACTTCTCATCTAAAACCAATGCATCATGTCACTTTTTCTATAACTAGGCAAGACCCTGACAGCTTGCCTGCAGTGCAGGGAGGATAGCTTCTTACTTTTTCTTTCTCTCCTTAGAAGTTACATGAAGCACCTGAAAATTTGACAAGAGAAGAAGAAAGTACTAAGCGGAAGGACTCAGGTTTGTTATTCTCAATAATTTGGAAGGGTTGTTAGAAAACAGAAAGGGGCATTGCGAAATCATTATTTGCTTTCAAAGACAAAATAGCGCTGACTTTTTTTGAGGTAATTTTTTGCTAAGTTCTGTTTCTCTGTTTTGTATATTATGACAGATTATGGTAAGACGATTTTATATACATGCCAGAATTCATTGGTGACTCCTGAAACCTGTCCTTGATCACAGGGGAACTTGTAGAGTAACTATTAAGAGCTGGGGATTTCCAAACTAGTGATCCAAGAAACACACAGAACATAATTTTTAATGATTTGAAAGTGCACTGCAACTTCAGTTTAAAAAGAACAAGCGTTTCTTAAAGTTGTGGACTTTCTACCTAAAAGCAGAGACATAGACCATTCCCGTAAGCATTTTGTAAATGATGATTTCAGTAATGCTTATTACTGCTGTAGCTTTTTTTTTGGGGGGGCGGGGGGGGTAAGTGATTTAAGGAATTGTTTTATCACTGTTTACTGTACAGCCTTACCATTGGTCAGGAGTTGATGCCATGAGAAGGCACAAGTAGACTTACGCTCAGAAATTTCAAGCGTGATCTACAAGTGCATTTGAACTCTTTCTCTGTGAACCCAAAGTCTGCTTAGGATGCTTCTTGTGGTCTGACTGTTCCCCTTGTCCTGGGCCCCCACCACCTTCCTTTCTGCCCTGTAGAGACTTTAGAGTCGTGGCTGGTCAAACAGACCATCTCACTGAGTTGAAAAAAGTGAACAGTGAGACAAAGGGATTTTTCTTCTTTCTTTTAGGCAAATTTTTCTTAAACTACAGGCTGTAATCTCCCTCACCATGTTTCTAAGGGCTTTTCTGAATTAAAACCTATTGTATGGCAACTCTAGTGAAGCTGCAGAAAGGTGGCTGCAGTGTGGTTATTTTTCCCCTTTATTGTATTTATGCATGGGTTTTGGTTTTGTTTTTTTCTTATTTTTTGTAAGGAGAAACTGGAATTAGCTTAGTTACATAAACAGATTGAAAGCTTTGGTTGGAAATGTGAAGAAGCTGGACAAGAGGGTTTTTTTTAATGGTTAGAATAGCAGGTCAAGAGGGCAAATTACCTTTAAGATGGAGACGTGGTAGCTTTCCAGTTATCTGCATAACACTAGGCAGTCTAGTTGCCTGCTTTAGCAAGGGAAGATGCTTGCTGGTGAAGTCTTATCTTGTCCTGTGTGATTTCAGACCCTGAAATGAAGTTGCCTGCTTTTCTGAAGCATTGGTAATTCCAATGGTGGTTTCTGCTTGAGCAGGTACTGTCATGTACCTCATGCAGAAGAACCCGTCTTTTCTGAAATATTTTCTCTTCCCAGATGTATTAGAAGGCACTATCATAAAAAAGCTTAAATTTTCCAGCTGGGAGACAAGTCATGCATCTTCTGACACTAACTATAAACCAAGGAAAGTTTTTGATTCAGAAGAAGAGGAAGCGAAGATCCAAAACGGTAATGTCAGGTTAAGGTTAAGTGTTTTAAATGCTTTCAGCTTTTCTTATGGTAGAAATCAGTCACGTGAAAGCTTGAAGAGATGTATCTGTAGCAAGGCTAACTTCTGCAAAGTTCAAAATTAGCAGAAAGTGCATACTGCATCACTGTCATTGGAACCATATGTAGAGGTGTGAAGGAAGAAATTTGGGTTCCACTCAGTAAGCTGCTCAATGATGTCCACACTTTCTAGTCTTCCTGCAATAGCGATTGTCTAGAGCTATTAAAAAAAAAACCCCAAACAAACCAGCAAACGTAGGAGCCAAAAAAAAAAAAAGGCATGCAGATAATGGACAGAATAACTGCAAACACAAGTAGATTAGGTTTTCTTTGCAATGAATAAGTAAAAGACAGGAAAACAGTGGTGAACTTTTTTTTCAATTCCTTTATGTTGTGCTTTTGCCTCACTATCTGTAAATATACTGCTCTTTGTGTTGCTCTGTTGTGCCTCTTGTTCCTTGCTGCTAACAAGTTCTTTCTCGGTGGAGTTTTGGGCCAGTTTTCCTCCTGCCTGTGAGCTCTAGAAGAACAAGACTCAAATTCCAACTCTATAACAAAAGTTGCTGCTCGCATGAATGACAAACCCTTCCATTGCAGGAAGGCTTATATTCCAATAAGCCCTCCAGCACGATGCTAACTGGGCATACACTTCCTCCTAGGTCAGGAAATGGATGATAGTGTGGATGATGTGGTTTTTAGCAAGATGCAACGTGAAGACTTCAGTCCTACAGGAGTGATTACTGCATTTGAAACCTTTGTTGGCCAGCTGAAGAAACTATTCTGGGTAACGTGCTCTCTTACTGTGTGTGGCTTTTTTTTTTTTTTTTTTTCAATTATGTGAAATTAACTTTTTATCTCCAGAGGAGTTGGTGCAAATATTCCATATGTGTTTTTTTTTTTTCCCCAAGACCAGGGCTTTGACTGAAGTGTTTGTTAGTCTGGAGCTCTTGGAAGTATTCTACATAACCTGTGTATTCTGAGAAATGTTACAGGGAAGACATAAAGGAAGCTTTAATTAGATTTTTCCTTCTTTTTATCTCTACATGTAGGTTGGAACATCAGACTTGGTTAGGGATTTTAAATATTTTTCTCAGAGGGGAGGGATCAAAACTTTTTGAAAGGTAACCCAATGTAGTGACAGTGTACCTACACTGGAACTGTGGGTCATTTTCCTCATGATCACACATCAAAAATAGAAAAACTCCCTTTTGGGGCACAGAGCAGTTTCACTGAAATGTAAGACCAAGCAATTTTTTCATGATGAAAACCAGAAAGCAATACAGGCTGCACCTATTGACTAGAACATGAATAGATACATAGGGACATGCTTTGAAATTAATGGTACATGGAGGTGTTGGCTGCAATATTTGTAGTGAGCAGTCTATTCTTGGTTCACTCAACTATATAGACCTACTTTAAATGCAAGCAACCAACTACTACTGTTGATTTACAAGCAATGTGGACATTAAACCAAGTTTAATATTAGAGAACAGCGTCTGACCTATTGTAAAATCTTCTTATGCCCAAAAACTTTGAACAAACCAGATGTAGCAGAGCAGACTTAGTGAGTGGATTTGGTTTTTTTCCTTTTTTTGAGCTAGTGCTAGGTGTTCACACTAAACTTCTTGGTGCTAAATCCTTGAATCAAGGCTGAAGGTGGTTGCATTTACAAATCAGTTAAGACTAAAATGCACACTGCCTGTATAAATGTTGACCTGAGATAGTGCTAACAAACACCTGGTTTTGGGCAGCTGTTAAGTGTGTTGCAGTATAGGTGAAGCTTGCCTCTTCACTGACTGGGTAATGTGACCCTGACCTGAAGTCACTCGGGTTACACAGAGGCTTGTTGGTGTAACTAGTGTGACTGAATGACACCAGTTCGTATTTGTAGTACCTGTGTGTCATCTCACTGCTGTTTAAACTTGACCTATGATGGTTTCTGCTAAGCTGAATAGCAGCCCACAGGGAGACTTACAGTCCAGTGAAAGGTTTTGCAAACTAGACTTAGAGGTTTCGGCCGGGGGGATTGCCCATCCCTAATGGTGCATCCTGTGGCTAGGCCCGGTACAAAAGGATGGAGATCAGCACACAGAATGCCCTGAGGTCTTCGGAGAAGAACTTGTCTGCCCTGCTGACCCAGATACACGAGTGCAGGTAAGCTATCTGGTGCTAGCTGAAAACAATTTCAATTTTGTGTAAATTTTGATTGATATGGAAAGCAAACCTGACAGTCAGCTGCTGCACTTACAGTTTGTAAGGCAAAATAACTTGTCTGTCCCTTTTTTTGTTTGTTTGTTTGTCTGCAAGAAAAGTTTCAAAAGTGTAGGTCCTGAGATGGATCCTGATTTTTTTCCTGTAGGGGGAGAGTGAATGAATTATTTAATGCAAAGCAAGCTTGAGTTACAAGCAGTCGATGAAGCAGTCCTTGTACTATCTTCTGGTTATCATCAATGTTCACAAATATGTTTAAAAATTCCCTTGCTATACCTTTTCTTGTTTCTGTTTCTAAATTGATTAAGAAAGAAGTCAGGCTCTGATTTACTTAATGAAGTGAGGGAGAAGAAAAGGGATCTGTTATAGGCCCATTTCTGTAGATTGTTTCCATGTGCATGAAATAAGTGCCAGAAGTGGGCTATACAGGCGTTCACCAGCTTGGGCTTCAAGAAAGTAATTTTGCTTTACAGGTTGTCAAATTTCTCAGATAAGAGAGATTAAAAAATCAATTCCAATATTTCTGGATTTGTTATAAGTGAAATACAAGCACAGTCCAAGAGGTAACTAAGTCTATCAGGCCTCTGTATCCACTACACAGTCAGTTTACAGGATTTAGAGGAAATGTAGTATGAAATAATAGCTCTTAAAGTGCAAAATTCCTAGTATCAATAGGACCTCTATGATTTGAATTTGCTTGTTGTTAAGGTACATGGAGAAGGTTGAGTTCCAAAAGAAAAAAAATAAATGTTTTGGGGTGGAAGACAAGAGTTTATGGCAGTGAGCTGCTGCCATGTTTTGATGTTGCTAAGTAAATAACCTAAGGATCCAACCAGAGCCACAGGATAGTGGAGATAGATCTGTGCCAAATTTGTCCTACCTCACTGCCAAGGGAATGGTGGCAAACCCAAGTGAATAAGGGTGTTGCTGGTTAAGGTTTAGAAATTGATGGCATCTTGTGACAACACTGAGTATATCAAATCCATGGTAGGAAAATCTGTTAGACATTACGTCAAGACGGAGTTGTAGAATGGTTTGGGTTGGAAGGCACCTTAGAGAAGTCTTCAGCTTGGGAAATCTCTGCTGAACTTCCTGGAGGCTGGGAGAAGTACTTGGGAGGCAAATCTGTCCCATGTAGTTCAGCAGGAACATTTGCTTCTAAGTTAGGGCTGGTGCTGAATGGGAGGTCATCCACCTCGTGTGACTGCACGTTAAAGTGTCAAACTTGATTCTGTTCTCCATCACTAGACTGAATAAACTTGAGACCTTTGAGAAGATTGTTGTTGATGAGCTTTCCAGTCTTGAGAAGGAAACTCAAGTTTTGTCAAGCATGGAGAAGGATGCAGTGGTGCGTATGACTTCTCGTGTATCAGCCTAGTGAGGTACTCCTTCCCAAGTAACGGGGGTTTCCTTTGGGTCTCTTTTTAGGACTTCTGGAATACACATCTGCTCAAGCTGAATTCTTTCTGCAACCAGCAAAAACAAAGGTACATCTCTGCCAGCTGTCTTGCATGCTCACAAGTCATATAATGGTCATAGAGGGCATTAGTTAGGTTGACAGTACCCTTGCTGGTATATGGAAAAGGACTCTAAAACCTGTATGGCATCTCCACTTGGTGTCCATTGACAGAGCCTTTGCAGCCTTGTCAGGGTTTTCAATTGGAACTAGAGTGCAATGAGGGACTCTGTGTGGGAAGCTGTGCACATACCTCAAGAGACCCTTACCAAGGATCTGGAACAAGGTGCAATGTACTCCCTGGATGTGACTTGATTTAGAGGTCAGAGGAGGTGGAAGATGATAATTTCTCATATTAAACATACTGTTGGTGCAAATGCTGGGTAAAAAGCTGCAATTCTCAGGCTTATTTTTAATGGTAAATGTCTGTTCAAGTTTCATCAGTAAGTATTAATGCTTCACCGAAAAACTAGCCAAGCTTGCTTTTCTTTCAGAATTGAGTCTGTTGACTCAGCCCTGGGTGAATCAGCGAAGAGTTTCCAGGATAAAACTGTATGTATGTGTGATACAAAAGCAGCTCTGTGTGGGTAGTGGACTGAGCTCTGATTAAGTGTTGGAAGTGAGAAAATGAAACTGAATTCCTCAGAGGGGGAAGCCTTTGTTTTGTGGGGCTGGTTCTTTGTGGGACCTCTAGTCCTGATGCATGGAAAGCTTCGAGAAAACAGTGTTTGCGCAGCTGTGAATTAGGGTAAGTGGTCAAAAAGCACTTGCCTAAGGGAGAAGGTAAGGACAAGGGCTATCAGACTGTGATGCTTTTCCAGGGGTCACAATTTGGAGATTTGTTCATCCTAAAGGTGTTTTCTGTGTAGTTAGTGATTCTTAATGCATTTGCCCTTGGAGTTGTGCATCCATGAAAACCTGTGGCTAAGAACTCTGCAGTCTAGCAACACCTTGCTGCTTTCTTTCATCTGCACTTTGGGTCTGGCAACTTCTAGCCTTGATGTCTTCAAGTTTGATTTCTAAAAAGCATCTTTTTTTTTTCATTTACCTTGTATCCTGGTTAAATATCTGTTGAAGTTCTTAAACCTTTCAGAGTCTAATGATTAACTTATGCCCTTGTTTGAATTTGTAGTTAAGCTGAATATTTTGCTAACTTTGATACAATGCTTAGTTTCCATCTGGTTCACCCCATCACATGGGCATGTATTTTTTCTACTGCTGCTGTTCCAGCTTTTACACACAGATCTGATGGCTTTGAGAGTTTAGCATTCCTGCAATAAGAGCAATGGATTACTATGACATGCATGATGTTGTGTCTGTACTGCATAGGGCTGAAGAAAGCTCCTTGTGTTGAAGGAACAACCGTGGTCACCCCAGTGGACTGGGCGTGGCATTTTAGAAAAGATGCTGAAAAGCAATGGCTTGTTTCTTTAAGCTATTAAAGCTGGAATCCTGAGCCTTTCTGAAGGGGAAAAGTTTGTTATGAGTATTAAGTTGCTGAGGGACACAGGTGCTCCTGGAGAAGGACACTTTGAAAGAGAGTAGGGCTGAGAAAGGGGCAAACGTGTCATGGGAGCTGCTCATCCTGCAGCACTTGTTCAAGGGTAGGTGCTTGAGAATTAAAAGCTGAGCCTAATGTGTTTCCAGGACCTTTTGCAGTTTCTTACCTTGTACTATTTCAATGTTTGTACAAACTTTTGAAATGGTTTCTTACCTTTTTTTTTTTGGTTCTTCTCTGCAGAATGAACACCCAAAGAAGGCAGAAGAAAGAAATGTGCTGGTCATTTCTTCTGACTAGCAAACCCCTGAATTCATTATTACTCTTAAAATTTGAGCACCTTGTATATGCAGCATAGAGAAGATTGTTCTCTGAAGGATGTCAATTTCTTTTAAATGGAAAGAAAAAAGGGGAGGAAAAACCATCGCCATTAAGGTGTTTGGTTTTTGTTTTTGTTTTTGTTTTTTTTTTTCCTGAAAAGAATATATACTGTTAAGTGGTCCAGTTATGATCTCTGTGATTTCTGAAAAATTGCAAGATGGGCCCATTACATACAGAAGAAATTTAAAAAGTTATCTGAAGATAATGATTTGGCCACCAAACTGATGGATATACTGCCTTACTTTGAGTGTTCTGCTGATTGATTCTAAGTAAAATGTTGTTTGCATAGAATAACAGTCTCGTTTCCTTCAAAATGATGCACTGTGCACATCTGGAAAGGTACTCTAGAGTCGTGCGTACCTTGCACAGACTCTGTCAGGCATAGCCTTTCCTGTGTGCAGCAGCAGTGTGGGAACTGCTGCCTTTACACCATTGCCTCTCAATGCTGGGCTGCAAAAGTTGAAAGCCAAGAAGAATCTACTGGGTATTGGCCAGATGCCTCATGGCAACTGGAGACTGCAGAGGGCAAGAAATTTGGAGCATGGAAGAGAGAATGTCAAGTGAGGCTGGAGAAATTATTTTTGCAACCAGTGACTTTTGGCTTCAAGGAGAGTTCAAAGTGCGGTGGCCAATGCTAGGATCAGATAAAATACCAATAAAAGTCTCTTGAAAGCAAGCCACAGATAAACCATGCTTTTTAATATTGTCCTATGCTTTCACAGAGTCCTCCAGATGCGATTGCTCTTCACACACTGTTGCAGACAAAGCATTAGTGCTAGGGCACTGTAATGAATTTGTAGGAACATGCCATGTTTCCAATCTGTCTACTTACCCTATAAACCAACCTCAGATTACTGTGTGGATTAGAGGGAGTCATCCCCTGCACACAATGTGCCTTCATAACAAAAGCCCAAACCCTGACAGGGTTTGTTTTACTGCTGAAACAGCAGGATGATGCTGTTCCTTCTTGACAAGGTCGTGCAGGGTAGCACTAGTGCAGAGAACAGCAAGAAGCTACTGTTGCTACTGCTTTACCATTGTATGCTTATTCCTTTAGCTTAAGTAGTCCTGACTGGAGCTGGCGTGAGATGAAACTTGTTTTATCCACATCAAGGAGTGGTTGGTGCTTTCTTTCTGGGTTGGGTTAAAAGAAAAGACTGCTTCAACCCTGCCCTTTCCAAAGCTCCAGATCCACTGGTGTACCCTCTCCTATTCACAATGTCAAGAGCTGTAACCCTGATTTCAAATCCATTAATCTGCATTTGTTTCTTTATGGTCTGGCCCTCCTGCTGCTTTTTAGTGTCTTTACAAAGTCTTTACAGCTGCTGTTTGAATCCAGACTCTCAAAGCACTCAGCCACAGTGAATTTTGGGAGATAAAGCTTTAAGTTCTATGAACAGCTCTGCTTGTGTCTGGTAAAACTCTTCAGTTTTGCATCCTAGTAGCAGAATTCTCAGCATGCTCTGTCCCACTAGTGTGTTGCTATGCTGTGGTGGCACCAGAAGTGACATTAATCAAAACAGGCCTTAAGATGTCAGCCTGAATACTCTGAGCATGCCTTCCTACTGCCTGGCTGTACTGGGTCCTAAATTTGTGTCTCTTACTACCTGGGTAGTAATGCAAGGTCCTAGCCCTAGGGGTGTGATAAGGCTTGAACTGCCCTGTTCCTTCTTGTTGTCATCCAGAGTTCTCACTGGTGAAAGTAAAGGGATGCCTTTTGTAATGCTGCTCGCAGTACCGAGGCGAGCCTTCTAGTAGTTCCCACATAAATGTCTACATTCCGTGGTTTTATTCCCCGTTACTGGCCAAACAAAATGATGCAACCAGGTGCCTATTAAGGTGCTTGATGTGAACCAGACCTACCTAAGAACTGAGATGAGCTGGCCACATTGTGGATGTTCTTATATACTGAATTCTGCAAAGCCACAGAAACAGTATTGTGAACCCACACCCTTGGGGCATGTGTGTCATCTTCTTTGGGGTGGGTGTTGCCTTGGCCTGTTTAGGCTGGCTCATCTACACATCCAAGGAGTTTATTGCCCAAGGGGAAGGTTTGAAATAGGAAGAGGGTGGGATGGGATGTCTCCCTCTGGTTTAAGGTTCTCTCTTTTTTTGAAATTTATTTTAATTTTTTTTTCAAACCACAATAGTGGTTGTTTTTTTTTTATATCAGAGGTGTTTGGATTCATTGCTCTCTAAGTTCAAGCTGCTAAGCATTTAAGCTGTCAGCACAACAAAGTAGATGTGTAGCAACCCTTTTCTTGCTACATTTCCTCCCCCTTCATACGTGTTGTCAGAATGGGAAGTCATAGCACTTAGATACCTTCTACTCCTGCACTTCTCTTTCTATGCCTTTATATGAAACACTTCAGCTTTTGAGCTCAATGAGTTGATAACCCGTATACTTGGCAGATTTCCTTTGTCTTCTCACTTACACTTTTAAGAGTGTTATTAATCCAGATATTCCTTTTATTTTCTTCCTTTCAGTGCAAATAGATATAGCTCAATTTTAAACCTGTTCGGTTTCCTTAACACTTTGAGCCAGAACAACAAAGAGGATGTGGATCCTGAGATGCAAAAAAAGTGTGCATCAGGAAAAGAAATGAGAAACACAGAGTGCAGGTTAAGGACAACTGATTTATGCATTTTAAGCATTAAACAGAGTTTAATATTAAACTGGTTATAACCCCTGCTATCTTCATGCTGTACCTCTTTCAGGGGGTGATGCTGTGCCGAGTGCTTGTTTACCTGCACAATCGTCCATCCAAGGTCTGGAGGGCTACAGTTACCTGGTGTCAAGGCTGCACAAAGCCAAAGAAAAGGATGTCCTGTGTGGCTGGAAACAGGCAGAGGAACTGTGTTTCTGCGTTTGCCCTGACCTGGGAACAGCTTGCCCTGCTTTTCAGTAAGTTGTGCTGATGCTGACTGCAGCACACTGGGACAGTCCTGCTTCTGCAAGGAGTAGGACTGTGTCTTTTAGACTGTGTCTAAAGAGTAGTGCACTGGAAAATAGACATGTTTCTACAAACAGCTGAGAGCTTTTGTATATTGGAACCAAATACAGCACAGGGTGACTTGTGTTTATCATGAGGAAGAGTTGAGAAAGCATTACTTAAAACCAGAACGCGAGAGAAACCTTGTAAAGCTGCGTCTTCGCACTAACCAGCAGTCTGATTTATCTTCTTTAATTTCAGTGTTTCTGGATCGGTCTTTAGTAAAGCTCGTTCCTTCCTCCTCTTCCCTTCGGAAGTCACTAACGTCCAAAACCAGTGAATCAAACTCAGTAGCTTTCTGCTTTACTTCCGTTTCCCCCCACACATATTCTTTGGTGAGCCCAAACCAGGAGGATGAAGTGTTTGCATCTCTCCTTCCACGTTTGTATTCTCAAGCTGAAAGAAAAGTTATTTTTGAGATTGATTTCTCCATTGTCTCTCCTCTGTTTAGTACCATCAGTTTCCAACTGAAAGCAATCTGAGAATTAAAGGATGACTTGATAGCCAAGTACAAGCTCAGAACAAACAAGTTATTGCAGTATTACCTTTGTTCAAAAAACAAGTTTTTACAGGTAGCAGGACAAATAAAACCACAGGGAAGCTTTACATGAACACCAGTGAAGGTAGTGTGTAAAGTTGTGGAGGCTGTTTCTCAGTCTGAAGTGAATGTCCTAAGAACTTTCTCAAAAATTTTGAGAAAACAGTCTCAAATAACCACTTTCTAGCAATTTGATGCCATAAAGAGAGTGGAGACAGCCTGATAGTAAAATTTGTTTATTTACAGTGTTATGTGTTACAGGAAAATCAGTTTAAAAAGTCAATGCTTCTCTTTCTTCAAAGTTGCGACATTTTGAAGATGTTAAGACATATCTCAAGAATTTTAAACATACCTGATTCCTGGCTGCTCTGGATCTGCAAGGTGAGACCACCTCAGTTTTTTCCTTTTTTTTTTTTTTTCTTTTTCTTTTTTTTTTCCCCAGCCCTTTGAATTTCAAGTAAGGCATTTATTTATATCCTTTTCTTTTGAATGAAGTTTCAACAAAACAAAAGACAATATCTGTGGGTTTGATTGCCGTAGTAAACTTTAACACTTCGCGTGCTGACGCTGTCCACCTTGATAATCAAATGCACGCTTTGCCATCAAAAGATTACGGACTCCTCTCAGCCTAAAATCTGTGCTGAGCCACGCAACCCTTTTGTTGCCTGCCTTAGATGAATGGTTCAGTTAGTTGCCTCGTGCACTGTCTTGTCAGCTCTTTCCAAGCCCTCTGCCTTTACCCTGGTTTCCAGTATCAAGCTGATTATCTGCAGAGCCCTGAAGCTTTCCCTTTACTTATGGCCATGTAGAACACCTTCAGCCATACCCATTAATTTCTTACAATTTGGGAGTTTTACAGTATCAACTAGAAAGGCCTGCAAAGCAAAGGTCCTGGAAGGGCTAATGAGAAATAGTATATGCACGCAGTGTCCAGGCTTTGTGAATCATTTTTTTGTTGTCTTTTTTTTTAATTGCTGCTTTCCCTCTTCATTGAATTTTAAATGAAGCAAAACACTGACTTTCAGACAGTGAAGTTTTGTTTTTGTGGCCATCACATTCAAACAGAACTCTGACCCAAGACACCCTTCTTCGTGCCATTTTCTCCTCTTGCTTTTCCTAGACAAACCTGTTTGTTCTTCCCCCTGTGCTGTATCACTTCCTCAGCCCTTTTCCTTGCTGTCAGTGAGCCTGCATGGCTGCAGTTCCTCAGGCTGCTCCTGGCGAGGCTGGCTGCCCTGTGTCCATACTGCTTTCTGGGACAAACCTTCCTCCTGTCTTTGCACCTGCAGTCTCCAAGAGCCCCTGATGACAGATCATTTAAATGAGGATATCTAGAGGGGATAACTCACCCTCTAGAAGTGGAAAAGAATTGGAGAGCACAGTTTGGGACATACTCCTCTACACATAGACCCTCTGTGGCTTTTTGGTCCCTCTGTGCTGGCTGTGTGTGTGGTTTGTCCCCTCCTGCCCTGGGACCCTGCAAGATGACAGGAGTGAGAGGACAAGTTTCCATTACAGAACTGTTTCGTTCAAAGGGGCTTCCTGGGCTGGGTGACTCTGACAGGTGGGGTTTTTTTCAGAGAACTTCTACACATGAGAATGGAAGTGACCCCAGTTATTTCACTGCGAAAAACTGAGAGGGGAAAAAAGTCTCTGTCTATTTTCAGTAGAGAAATGGAGTGAGCTAAGTGAGAAAAGGGTGAGGGCAGATCCACAATATTAAGAATACCTTGGGTATTCTTAATTTCTAACCATTCAAGGGGTGGGGAGGGGAAAATGCAGCTAACTGCAGCAGCATGGAATGTGACAGGCTGTTGTGGGAGAGACACCTTTACAGCTGCAGACAGTATCTCCTTGCTTTCCCTACAGAGGATTGTGCCTCAGTCCCATATGTTTCCCCAGTCAGAGACCAGTCTGAATAAGGTCCACGTGGCCCAGAAATTCCTGTATAATATTCTTTGCTTGCTGCTGAATCCACTTCTAAGATTTTCTCCATCTTCCAGCCTATTAATATATGGCATGTCAGTTTGCTTCAAATTAGCAGTGTTTGTATAGGATTAACTTGTACACATTTACACTCAGGGGATTTATCTTCCCTAAGGCGCTAAGCTCCTATTTCTTTCAGCATCAGTTTACTCAGAACTCCTATTAATTTAGTGCATCCAAAGTGACTTGTTTTGCTCTGTGTTCCAAATAAGATACTGTGGGCAGTTCCAAGGGCTACCAGTCCAGCCCCCTGAAACAGCAAGCTTTTGCTAGCCTTCCTGGCGTTTGAATCAGGTTGCACATATGTCAAGCAAGCTGAGTGTGGTGCACATCTGTCTGGTAACTATGGGATGATGCACCTGGGCTCTACCCTCTCTCATGTTCTTCCCTAGGCCTCCCACAGGATCTAAGGGCTCCTTGCTGCAGTCTGCAGGGAGGGAATGTGCTTTGGGGAATGGCTGAGAAGAAGAAAAGAGGGGTATGGTGACAGAAGAGGTATGATTCTCCCCTTTGCCTCTGCCCTCTTTATTTTCCTGACCTTGGCCACAGTTTAGCTGGATGCATTGTGTGCACTGTGAAGCCTTGCCTCAAGACCTCTCACATGCACAGAAAGTGCTCACCATGTTAGTCTGAACAGAGTCCTAACCTTTTGAAGGCTTTGATGGATTTATCCATCAAGTGTTTCATAAGGCGTTTTTGTGTCAGCATTAGAGATCAGAAAGGTTTTCTTTTTCATATGAGAAAGATCTTGGCTTTCTTTGTTCTGATGGTGATCTTTGACAAGACAAGTAATCCTACTCACTTTGTTAAAACCTAAATAGCAGTACATTAATAAGTGTCTGGTACAAAGAACTGATAAACGTAATCAAATAGGTTTTAAGCTAAAGCTTGTAATTCAGTCTTTTTTCTTCCTTTTTTCTTTTTTTTAGGAAAAAAGATCATAGGAAACGCTGTACTTATTGTGCCTTCTTATTGTTCTGGAATCCATTGGCAGCAGCAAAGTAGTCCTTATGAAAACCATTCTTGATTTCTGTTGTGACAGGGGTTTCCTTTACAGCTGTTCTTGAAGGAGCCTTCCGGTATGTCTATAAAAGCAAAATCCAAAGTAAACACTTGATTTAGTGCCCCCCAAACAGTACTTATGGTTGACTGTAAATGGAACTGTCTGGTGTTTGTTGATGCAAATGTATATATTTGCTTCAGACTGCATTAAGGGTACTGTACGCTTTTCATTGCGGTGGGTGATGTCACTTTACTAGTATTACTGTAATACTTGATGTCAAACGAGATTTCAAGCCTTTAAACTAAAAGGTATGCAGGCAGGCTGGAACAGTCCCTGCTAAACAAGGTTGAAGGAAACAGTACAGAGTTGTTTGTTTCTTTTTTTCTAAGGAGGGAGAAAGACTCAAAAAGTTATCCAACAAAGCAAATTCAGACCTTCTAAGTACTGAGTGTGGTACCTGACTTGTTATACAAGTGCAGAAGAGCTGAGCTGCAATGAGGAGGTCATTACTGAATAACTCTCTTGTGGGCACTACTGTATCTATCGTTAAGTGACATACATTTTAATACGAACACATTTTAAGTCCTAGTGCTCATTCTATATCTGAGTCCATCAATACTGCTATCTAAAAAGTTGTATTTTCCCTACTCTTGTCAGAGTGCTTACCTTAATGTAAAAGTTTATGAAGAGAACGACCAGTGTGGCCATGTAGGAGGACTGGAACATGAGGCAGCCAAATGGGAATCCACATGGCTTCACAGCTGCACTAAGTGTGTGCACAATAGTGAGCAGAAACTGGATCTGTGGAGGGAAGAATAATGCTTGACTGTTTGCTGAGAAAGGGTCAGTGCTAGCCAAATCAGACGCAGTCCACTAGTCCCGCTCTTTGAAAGTCTGAGTACTCTTGAAAACTATCCCTTTCTAACCTGTGAATGTGTTGTGAGGGTTAGGTTAAAATGGTACTCATATGAAATTAAAAAACCCCCAAGGGGTCAAAGGTCTTAGAGCTGTGGCCAGAGGTGGCTCTGTTAGATGGTTTTTATCACTTTTAAATCAGTTTTTCTGTGATTAAGGAGCAGTCCTTTTCTACGCAAGAGTTCAAAAATAACAGAATTTTGTGGACTGAGGAGTTTCTACTGTATGGTAGAAATAATTTCTGAATATAATGTCCTTTATTAAGTTATATCAGGCTGCACTAGTGACTTATGCTGTATGATAGTTCGATTCCAATTGGCTCAATTCTGTAAATAACAATGGGTTTTTATAGTTCATTTAATTCTCTCTCACATTTTGAAGGATTTCTGGTAGCTAAATCTAAAGTAAAATAGATACATACCAATTGTGCCTGAGTGAGGTATTTCTTCCACCAGAGGTACTTGCGCATGGATGGGATGACTGAGAGTCCGTAATAAGAGTACATAAGCACATGGATAAAGCTATTCAAAGTGGGTCCAAAGAAGCCTACAAAAATCCATCAGGGAAAAAATTTTTTTATATACCGACTGCTAAAAAGTGAGAGAAGATATTATTGCTTGTGATGTCTCTTGCATGTGGTAAAGTATTCCTTTTATGCTTCTCCCTTGCTAAAGACATTCCTGATATGTAGAGATTTTAAGGACAACTGACAAACTGAATGATACTTCTTACAGGTTTTTTCTTATGCTGACTGTTGTATTTTTATCCCATATTTTTCTTCTCCTCCACTTTTTTTTCTATTCTGCAGTTTACAGGTTATTTTTTAATCTCCCTCCCAACCTTCTTCTTGCTATGAGTGTCCCCATTATTTGGGTAAGCTTTAAACACTGCTGTGGATGACTTTGCTGCCACATTGGGAGGCACTCCTGCTCCTGCTCTCTGATGCAGTGAGCAAGAGCTTTGCTCTAAATTAAACTAGCCCCTTGTGGCTGTGTTTGAGCATCGCTCATTTTCTTCAATGACTTTTCTGCCAGATGCAGATTTGCAGAATTTCATTCCAGATAATACCCTGCTGCTCTTATTAGTGAATACTAGTCCTAGGGCAAGTACCCTCTGTACTTTACAGACTACAGAGAAGTAGCAGCATTACTCTGTCTACTGTATGCTCGTATTTGATGGCAGTGCTACAACAAGACAGTTTTGCCAGTTCTGATTTTTCCACTGATTAATTACTTAACTACTGATTTTTCAGTTCCTTAATTATAGTAATGCTAGTGCAAAGTGTAGGGACCAGGTTCAGACACACTAGAGACCACAAATCCCGATTTATTTGTTTAGACCTCTAGAAATAGCTCTTATTTCTAGATTTGCTATGAAATCTTTGATCCCTGCTTCTACCTATAACAGTGATTTACTTTGATTTTGCGCTGCCCATAGTAAGTGCCAAAAAATATGAATTCTGCTTTTGGTTCTGAAAAACACCTGCAACAAGTTTCTTTACAAAATATTACAACAGAATGAGGTGACTCCCTTTAGTAGCTTGACAGAAAACTGTTTTTCTTCTCAACTCTGACAACACCTGCCATGGGATGCAGTGTGGAGGCCTGGAAAAGTGTGCATGTTGTGAGAGAGCTGAAGTAGCTCCCTGCTGTTTGGACTCACACAAATGTCAAGTGACCAGTCCGTGGCACCATACATCTTCCCCTCCTCAACAGGGAAGATGATGACAATTACAGTATCCTTCTAAGAGCCAAGTAGTTTAGAGATTATTTTTGTGAAATATTTTGAACCCAAAATACAATAAGGCAAAGGATGCTGCTATTTCTACATGGAATACTAGACTGTATTCATCATTTCTGGCTATCCAGTGGTTTACTGCCTGAATGAGATGTATTCTCATATAAAACAGGACAAACTCAAACTGGTATTTTAATTAGTGACTAGCAAGTAAAGTATCTTGCTAAAGCAGAGTGTCAGATTGATGCATACTGGTGTTAAACCTGTAAAAGTGCTATCAATAGCAGTTGTTGTGATTGATACTGACTTTGCCAGAATCATAATTCCTTCCTACATCAGCTTTTGGAGCAGGTCTTGTATGTGATTACTCTTGTGCACTACTCAGTAATGTTGTGCTTAAAAGTGGTTTGGAGAGAAGTAAATACGAGAGGTTGTGGTGGCTAAGTGGAAAATCTAGGGCCTAACACTCAGGTATTTTTGGCCTGAACTTTTAACCATTCTTTTAATTAATTGAATTAATTCTTTTAATCACCTGCGGTCTGCAGGTGATTAGCAGTTCTGAAAGGCTGTGAACCTTAAAAGTGCTAACACATCACACAGTGACACACTTCCTTTGTATGGTGATGTGATTCCCCTCCAGCCACAGCTGAATTATACCTCAGGTTAAGAAACAAACACTTACTTTGCCCACAAGGTATCCAGTTCAGAACACACCACCAAATGTTAAACATAGTGGCATGGTGATAGACATGAAGGAAAGTGATCTGGCTGCTTTTCTTCCTCAGTACAAAGAAGATAGTGTCCATAAATTCAATTACTTTGGAAAAATAATACCACCACAGCACCTTGGCTACCTGTACAAGCAAGAACAAAGGAGCAGGAAGTCAATATCTGTCCATACAAGAGCTTAAGTATTACTGTGCTTCTTCAGTCCCTAGGCATGCAACTTCTCAGACGGCATTAATATGCTACTGAAGAAGAAGCATGAGCTCTGGTTTCAATTTTATTTCGCTTTTCAGTGAAGCAGTTTTGAAAAAAACTGCACATCTTTTATGTGACTGTATAAATACATGATTATGAAAATATAATCTAACAAACATAAATTTTGAGGAAACACTTTCTGATTGTTCAGGGTTTTTTTCTTTTTCAAAGGTACAGTTTTATAGTTTGTGTGTTTTTTGATTTGGGTTTTTTTTGGTGTTTTGGTGTTGTTTTTCTTTTTTTTTTTAAGGATGCTACCATTTATGATTTTTGGCACTGAACAGATTTTGCTGCCAGCTTCTTTTTAAAAATCTAAATTCAATACTCAATATAATGAAATATATCTTCCTCTAGAGCAGAGACATTTTATCAGAGCTCAGAATATGTCCTAGGACGGTTAAAGACAGATAGAAAGGGGGGAAACACCTTGTTGATGGGAAAAGGTATTTGACTGACCTTTTCCTTGCCATTACACAGGCAAATTTTAAGGGTTGGAGGAAATTATATAAGTTAACCAATCTTTCTGCCTTTGAGCTCTAATGTCATCCGGAAAATAAACCTGATATGGGGAATATCAGAAGGTTAATACAGGGAGTTGCTGTGATGCAGAAACTAGAGATGAGTCAAGCCAGCAAAATGTCTCTGCAGGTTTCCAGAGTTTACAGCTGGGCTTAAATCAATGTCCAGGTACAGTTCAACAAGACTTACCTTTTAGATCTTTTATCTTTGTTCACAGTTTTTAAAGGATCTAATTCTCTGTTTTAATAGTCAGACAACACTCACTCTTTTGACTACAGGTCTTGACATGTGGCTTTTCAAAATATTTCCTGTTGTGCTTTCCACTGCAAGGATTCATCTATACCAAATCAAAATGTTACACTACTTGTTCTCTACCAGCTATTGGGCAACCAGATTAAAATGCTCATGTTAAAGATGTTACTGATCGCATCCTTATAACCTCCTTGAATGCAGAGGTGTTGCATCAGGGACATGGAGGGAAGGATTGCTGTGGATGCTGAGGGCTGAGCTGTTGCTGTCTCTCACCCGGATGTCAGCCTCCCCCGCACTGTGGAGGTTCTGGCACTGCAAGTTGTAGCCACCTTCCCATGTGGCAAGGATGAGCTGGAAAATGAAAACAGAGCAATTAGGTTCATGAACTGATGGCGTAGTTTCTACCCCTGCAGTTGTTCTGTGTTTGTTGAAAAAAGCAGCATGGAAGTACAGTAGATACCCACTTCTTCTGTGAACTGATGCTCTTAAACCAGATAACTTGCTAATATTTTCTATTTTAAAAAAGGAAAGGCATCAATTGTGTTGGAGATGCACCATTTCAGTGTACATCTGTTCCACTTCTCTGGCTTTGGAGCCTCTAAGGCATCCATTAAAATCTCTCATTACTTAATGCAGTGATCCTTGCTCCAAAGCTCATGCTTGAACATTGTATCTCTGTCCTGAAGTGGTATGGATAGAGCTTAACACAGCTACTCGTCCAAAACCGTACTTGAGAAAAATTCCCTCAGGCCAAGCAAGCAAACAGAAGGCAAATCCACAGTAGTGCAAGGAGAGAAACTTTTCTTAATGCCATCCACGTCTCTTTATCCTACACTGTTAAATGCTGGAGGAGGTAAAGAAGAGTGGGCATAATGCTGAATGGAGACATGAACAGGCACACAAGCAATTTCTTAGATTCTGCATACATCATATTGGGAAGCAGACAGAGAAATGAAATACCAGTGTACCACACTGGCATGGAGCAGAAGGTTTCTAGAAAACCGTGTGGTGGGTTTTGATGTGGAATATTTTTATAGTAATGACCATCTAAAGGACTCAGCATCGTTTTTGGAAGATGGAGTATCATCTCTTGCCTATAAGAAAAATCCACTGATTTTGAAAAGGTCTTGTTTATTCTTGAATGTGTGCAAATTGCAGTTTGGGGCCAAGCTGAGCAATTCATGTTCTGGGGACTGTCTCACTCTCTACAGGTGACGCAGTAAGCAGTGGTGGGAGAAATATATGGAAGTGTTGTGCTGCGAGCAGAATTGCAAGATGCTGAGAGAAGTGGGTTTCTTTCAACCCTGGCACTACATTCATGGGGATGGTTTGTGTCAGCACAGAAGGGACGATTTTTCTCTTCAGTTCACATTGACAAGTAGTCTCCTGTATTGAACGTGGGATAGTCTATACAAAAGTGAAGCAGATATATTCTCAGTGATCAAACCGAATTAATTCATAAATTCGTTAAAAGTTATTATTGATAATATTATCTGGAGAATTAGAAAACAGCCTAGAACGCTTGTTATAAATTCATATTAAAATTCAATAAAACCTGTAGAACCACGGTCTTCCGCTATTTTTCTTCCAAATTGCAATTCTGTGATTGTCCCTGTAATTCTAACTTAGCTCATGTATGTGGCCAAAATAACCCATAGAGACTGCAGAGAGAGATGAAAATAAGTGTTTTATAGATAACTGCTGTATAACAATTGAAACAAGAACGCTCATTTTTGGAACAGCCTGTGTTTCAGTGGATTCACCTGCAGCGTGTGCCAGAGTTCACTAAACCAAACAGGATGGGACCAGAATCTGAAAACAAGGTAAACAACAAAAACCCAACAAGAGTTCCTCATACAAATGCTCAGGGCAGATGAAACCACAACTTGTCTTGCCAGGTTGGCCTCTGCTTCCATGTTGTGCCTGCAGGCACACAGAGCTGGGGCACATGGGCTCCTCTCTCTTCCCTGCTGTGGCAGTCAGATGGGAAGCAGGGCGTGGGCTGCACCTCTCCAACAACCTACGGAGATGCTGAAGAGAAGGGGGTTAAAGCTTTGAGACAAGTGAATTATGCCACTTCATTTCCATATTATCTTTCAAAAAACTGCTGAGTGGAAAAGGGGTCATTTCTGTTCTCTGAGTAGGAGGCAGAAGACATGCCAGTTCCCCATCTGTCCCTCCTGTGGCATGTCCTCGGTCCCCAGATCTGTGCCTATGCTGCAGTTGCCACGAGACAACTGCTTCATGAGGGATGAAGAGACATTACTGCACAATTGCTTTTCTGGGCAGCTCCTCTTGGTGCCTTCTTTGTGCACTCTTCTGCTTTGGATTTTGTCTCCAAGTGAGAGGCAACTGATCTCCAGTCTTTTGGAATAAGCAAGCAAAGCCTCATTGACAGGCTGTAGTTGCAGATTTGCTCTCACTTCTGTCTTGCTGCTTGAGAAATGCTGAAGAAAACGGAATTGTCATCTTGTTCTTGGCTGGTAACAATATGGTCAAACAGTGCTGGAGTGTCAGGAGCTCATGTGGAGGCAGCGTACAGGATGCCAGCGGGTGGTGGCATCTGGAAGCTTTGTAAGGCATGGCCTCAAACATGGGTATTAACAGCTCTGCCAGAAACCTCCAGTGCAAGATCTACTAGTAAAAGTAGGAAATAAATGATATTTCCTCTTGCTGTTTTATTTTTTCAGTCAGTAATGAAACCCTCAGTGGCTGTGTAGGTGGGAAGCAGTGACAGCAGGACCATCTCTACCCCTTGTGATTGCAGGTAATTGAAATTATGACCCATGCACCCCCAAAACTCGTAACAGCAAATAAAGAAGAAGAGGGAACTACTTTTCCATTCTTGTGCATAGACTAGGGAGGATCCTGTCTCCTGATTTTACTGAGAAACTATAACTATATTTATTGCAAATGCGCACTACTGCATTTTGTTGTATTCATACTTGACCTGATTCTTTTATGTGTATTGTTTTCTTTTGTGTTAAAGCTTAGGAACTTTCGTGATAGTGCTAAAGGTTTGGGGCCTTTTTCAGGTATTCCATTCACAGGTCCCCTATTGGAAAATCAGATGAGAAAACCCTTAGAGGCTGAGAAAGAAAATCAGTATTTCTTTTCGACATCACAATTTTTTAACTTGATAATTGAGAAATCTGCAACTCCTTACAAATGGTCAGCATGCAAATGGAGAGCAGGTTTTAGGATGAGAATACCACTCTCTCTGACTTCAGGGTTTTATTTGATTTCTTTTGTTCATTCTTCCATCATTCTGTATAATGCAGATTTTGCAGATCACTCTGTTTGAATATTTCCCAGTCATTTTACTTGGCAGAAGCGTTTCATCTGGTTTGTGTCTGCATTTCAAGAGCCAGCAGCTTAGAGTGAAGGCCTTTTTCTGACTTTTTAAACCTCAGACTTTCACATCAGCTTTTCCGTAGCTCAGCATTTCTATTCTCTTGCAAGTACCTTACATACTACTGTGTGTCCTTTAGGAAAAAGAGAAGAATTCACTTTGAGTTTTTATTCTTCTGCTTTGCATGATAATTTTCAAGATTTCTGGCTAATTTCCTAATTTAATAATAATAATATTAATAATAAAAACTAGTGAGGAAACTTGGAAGCCAAAGAGTACTTTTTATGGAATCCTGGTGATCCTAGTCCATGACTTTCAGGTTGGCTCTCAGGGATATGGAAGGTAAGCAGCTTACCCAACAGTGCTAAATAGGCCACCTGCAGATCTGGAACAGAAGCTGGTACCTTCACATGAGATATTTTGTTATCAGGTCTCTTCTCCTCTGATACCAAAGTCATATGTTACTTGTACTGTTTCAGTAGCGTTCCCTTTCATACACTAAACACTCTTACAGCTCTATAGGGCTGCTATTATTAATCACGCAGAGATGGTGCAAGTGCAGGATGTATTAAAGACATGAGAAATCCCCTCTCTCTTTCAAAACACAAATTCCCTCTAGCAAATAATTCTTTGAATTCTTTGCATTCTTGGCAGCCTATCCTGAAAATAATATTAAAACATGTATTGTTTGAAGCTATTTGGAAAATCAGATCACGTAAAGAGGAAAGTGCTGCCTTGTGAAAAATTTCCGCTAAGTAACAAAATCCTGTTAATTAGTAGAGTTTTCATATTTTTCTATTTTGCTGTTGCTCTAATGTTACTCCTAACAGATTCCAGTTTTTACACCAATAAATAACTTCTATTTGTCTACTCAAGTATAACCAATGTTTGGATTCACAAGAGTTGTTTTGCCACAACAGTCCAACTCATGCCTTATTTTTTTAAGTGAGGAATCACACTGTTCAGGAATGAAAGCTGATTCCTTTGTCAGAAATTTTAGGGGGGATGGGCAGCAGGTATGAGAAGATGATGTAATCCTCTCATTTTGCTGAGTAGCAGACTAACCACCAAGAGCCGAACCCAGGGGCTTCTGCCCTACTCATTTCAAGCTTTCAACTTTAAAAGTCTCACAGCTGTAACTTGTTCTTGCATCTGTCCTCTAGTAATAGGCTAGAAAGGAAAGCAGTGTGGCTTTCTGAATGGATATTCCCATTTCTACTGGCTGCTGTTACTCTGTGCTTTTTGAGTTGTAGAAAAATTTCTCTGCATAGTTGTGCCTTCTCAGAGAGAAAACGCCTAGAAGCAATAAGGTATTCCCCCTTGTCCCAGGGCTGGAAAAAGACAGAGGATGAGGCATCGGCATCTGGTTACATCTGGCTGGTGGTCACCAGCAAGTTCCTCAGGGCTCAATTCTAAGGGCAGTGTGGTTCAACACATATATCAATGATCCAGAGGCTGGAGTTGAATGCACCTTTAGCAGGTTTGCTGATGATATGTATGGAGAGGCGCTCTTGGCTCTCTTGAGAAACAAGAGGCCTTGCAGGGGGATCTAGATAGATTGGAGCATTGGGCAATTATCAGTGGCATGAAACTGAACAAGAGCAAACGTCGGATCCGGCCCCTGGGACAGAGTAATGTACACGTAAGTATAAATTGGGGGAGGAGAATGGCTGGAGAGCAGCCCTGGAGCAGGGGATCTGGGGGTGCTGGTCAGCAGCAGCTCAGTGTAAGCAGCGTGTGCCCGGGTAGCCCAGAGGGCAAACCACATCCTGGGGTGCATCGAATAAGGCACAACCAGTGGTCAGGAAAGGGGATTATCCCACAGTGTTCAGCGTTGGTGCAGCCTCACCCTGAGCACTGCGTGTGGTTCTGGACCCACAATTCAAGAAGGTTGTGAAGGTCCTTGAATGTGTCCAGAGGAGGGCAACAACACTGGTGACAGGACTGGAAGGCCTGTCCTGGGAGGAGAAGCTGAGACTTTGGGCTTGTCTAGTTTGGAGAGAAGGAGGTTGAGGGGTGACCTCAATTGCTCTCTGCAGCTTTCTGAGGAGGGGAAGGGAGGGGAAAAGTACTGAGCTCTTTTCCCTGGGATCCAGAGGCAGGAATGGTGGGACACATGGGAATGGTTCAAACCTGCAGCAGGGGAGGTTTAGACTGGACACTAAGAAGCATTTCTTTACCATGAGGGCAGTCAAACCCTGAAACAGGCTTTCTAGAGAGGTGGTCAATGTCCCAAGCCTCAGTCAGTCCCAAGTCAGCGTTTAAGAGGCATTTGGTCAATACCCTCAACAGCATGCTTTTAACTTTTGGTGAGCCCTGAACTGGTCAGGCAGCTGGACTAGGTGGTAACTGCAGGTCTTTCCTACTGAAATAGTCTATCCAGTATATTTTCTGTCTATATGGAAACAGCTCAGAAGGAAAGCCAAAAACAAATAATAGACTTAGTATTCAAATAATTAAAATCCTCTTGAAAGTGCAAAGTGGGAGGATGAGCACTAGTGTCCTTCTTGTGGAAAAAACCAGAGCAAGATGCCTCTTGACGTTATTATGGGTATGGTGTTTTACTGGGTTTTCTAAGGCATTCTAGCTCTCAGGCCAATTAAAACAACTTGATCTGACCACTACTCTCAAACAATGGCAGTCCTGCTAAACTAAGTAAAGGAGTCTAATCTGTCTGTGTAGCGAAAAGAAGCGTTTAACTTGAAGTGGGGTGAATCACTTCTTTCCCTTGGTCATAGGAGACTTTTGTTAGTCCTTGTGAATGGCAGCTCCTCCCTTGATCTCTAGACTTGGACAAAACAGTTCTAAAAGCAGTTTTCTGATGGCCACATCCCAAGGAAAAGGTGTCTAACCAAACAATCAGGACAGTGTCTCAGGAAGGAGAGGGGAATGATTTTTTTTTCTAAATGAATTTTAGCATGGAATGCCTGAGAAGATTAACAGTGTCTAAAAACAGAGAACAGATGTTAACAGTCTCACATGATTTTCCTTTTTTAGTTTTTAAAGAGAGAAATCAGCTCTTTGCCTGTAACATGACTCACTTCCACAAGCATGCAACATCTGAATTGTCTTGCTATCCCCAAAAGGCTGGAGTGAAGCATACCACAATGCTACTGAGGCCATCACACTTTTACATGATAACTCAATGAACAGAAGAAGGAACCACTAATCACCCTCAATTTGCCATTAAATCAGTCTTAAACAATGCCTAGAAAGTTTATTTTGGCTGTGATGCTAAATTGTAAAATCATCTGTGAATAGTGTTTGCTGGAGAATACCTCTCTATAGAGGTTGCCTATTTTTAGACAAGACTCCAAGATTTATGGTATAATCCCAGATTTTGGATAGATACCTAAGATGCAGAACAGCCTCAGTTTCCAGACTGCTGCTCTTGTGCCTTGAAGATCTCAGGGATCAACTGTAGTCTGGCAAGACTATTAACACTATTGGGAAGCAGCTTGGGCTGGATTGTTCAGCCCAGGACCAGGTAATTCCAGAAGCCTGGTCCCAGCCCTACCGCTTGGTCAGTGCCTTGGTTTCCCCAAACATAACAACTTAGTGGCGGTGTTGTGCTAAACAAAAACAGGCGCTGAGTAGGAAATACCCCACAAGATTTTTCACAAGTGAAGTATTTTTTTGTTCCTCTTTATGATGCATTCAGGATATTTTTCGTGGTGTCAGAAACGTAAAGAGCATGCTTTGTGCTACTGCTTGGTGAGACTCTCCTTCTCTCCATGGGTCTAGTTAGAGGTCTAATAATTGCATGCATGCTCTCTCCCAAAAAGAGATTGTCTACTTCTGTAATATAGCAGCTGGAGTTTGCTATTCCAAACCGCAGCCCATATAGCTGAACTCCATGTTGGATCTCTCATGTGAAAGAAGCATTGTAACTAAAAGGATACTGGTTATTCTGGAGTGGAGAAAGTCCTATGCTTTTCTCGTTTTCAGGTCAGAATGTTCATAACACGGTGACAAAAATGAGAGCCCTTTCCCAAGCGAAGCTTTGGTAAATGTTTGAAATTTTTTTTTGTCAACAAAAACTCTTTCAAATGTAAAGCCATGTTGTTGAGAAACTCCCAGGCAGTTCTATTTAATACCCTTTAAGTAAATGGGAGACTGAAAGAAGGATTAGTGAACTAATGACTTCAAAATTGCCTGAAATCGGTTATGAATGATAATTACTTTGAGTGTTGCTGTTGTCTGGGATAGTGGAATAGGCTAAAAAGAAATCCCTTCTAGGCTTATTTTCCACAAGTCTACTATATCTGTTCTGAGTAGCTCCCATATGTTATTATGTGGTACCAGTGACGGTATCTGAAGATTTGTAATTGTGAAAAACCTCAATATGTGAAGTTTTACTCTTTATTTCCAGTAAAGTTCTACTGAATTCTATTTGAATGTGCAGGTGAGATCCAGAGCTCTGCCTTTTTAAAAGATGAGGTTAAATGTTCTACCTAAATGCAAAGCTCAGAAAGGTCAGTACGAAAGACATGGAGAACAGAGGATGAAAATTGAGAAGTGAGGACAACACGTCCAAATGGAATAACTGTAGGCAAGGACAGCAAAGTCAGCTCCTGAGCTCTCCAAACAAATTATTCAATTAAGAAAGAGGAACACCTGGTAATTTAACTCTATCTACTCAAAGTTCTTACTTGCTCAAAAGAGCTGTTTGCTCTTTTCCTTACATTTCACTGCTTTCCAATGCACTCTTGGTGACCTTTTGCTGTCTAGGGTTTTTTTCTCACTTCTCTCTTCCTAAGATGATAGAGAACTGCAACTGATCTCTTCTGGTTTCTCACTTTGTTCTTTTTCTCTTGCTCCCCTAAGGATAAGACAGTCTTTCTGTACTAATTAAAGAAATACTTCCAAGGAAGCCTTCACCTCAAGCACCAATCCTTATAGACCTGGAATCATGCCCTACTTCTGTACTTAATTTACATTTGTTAACTTATGAACAATTAATGAAGAGAGAAAACAATAATTTATAACAATCTTAAAAAAAATAACAAAACCTATCAAAAGCAAGGTTATGTTGAAGTTGGATTTCTGTAGTAAAATTCCAGGACAGTTGAAATTGGCTAAGATCTTTTTTACCTTCCCTCATCATCTGCACTGTTAAAGCTTCTCTTAGAACTTCTGCTACACAAGCTCTATCTTTTCAACACTTGCATGGTTAGGAAGCAAATCTTTCTGATGTCAGCCATTGTAATGATGGAATAAAACTGAGTTTAAGTGCTCCTTCTATTTTTTTGTTTGTTCCTTTTGTTTTGCACCATTATGCCAAATTTGGGGATGTAATCTGACAAATCTGTGAGATGTAATCTCAGTTGCAGTCTGTAGGGTTAAAAAAGGTGGCTGATGGACCTGGTCGTACCAGCATTGTGCTTCTGACCTTTCCCTGCTATCAGAGGATACACAAAAGGCAATTCTGATATTCGTGGGAATCTTCACACCATCTCATCACCTATTAATCTGCAAATTGTGACTATAATTCAGAATTTGGATTTACTGTCGGATGAATTTTCAGCTCCTAGAAACAGGTAAAGTGAAGTTGATTTACTGATTTTTATTTCATTTAATCCTGTAAAGTAAAAGACTTCTCTTTTGGTTTCTCTAGAAAGGTTAATGCACTGGGCTGGCAATACTTGTGAGTGCTGCTCTTTCCCCTTTGCTTTAAATCGAGGGGCCCTCACATGCAAGTCTTGCCTTTCTCACATGGATGTTGTTGCTTGCTTACAAATCCTTTGGATTTGCAATAAGTCTGAGAAGGTATCTGGGGATACAGGCAGCTTGAGACATCACGCCACCCTTATGCTAATGACACCTATCTCTAGATCTCTTTTTTAATCTGACCCAAATGGTCCCAGTGTCCTGGTTTTCTCAGTGCCTGATCAACAAAAGGACTTGGGTGAGACCTTGATGACCAGCTGAGATTTAATTTAAATAGGGCAGAGGTGATACTTACTGCTGGGGAAAGCAGCCTAAGACCTTGGCAGAGATTACGTCTTTTCCTATTAATGAGAGAGAGTATACTCACCTGAGTAATTTCAGAATTCAGAGATCAGAATTGGTCTTCCATGTTTCCAGTTTTAATTTATCATTGGATTTGTGACAGTTTTATCCTGTGGCCTCTGGTGTCTCGGACAGAATGCCCAAAGTGTGGTTTGTGAGCACTTAAAATAATTTTAAAATATTCACAGACATAATTGATTTTCACAGTAAGCCGGTTTTCTGCTCACAATTGGTACTTTTAGGATCTTAGGCAGAGATTTGTGTAGAGAAATGGCATCTATTTCTTCAGTAAAATTGTTAAAAGTTTTGACTTTTATAAAAATAAAAAGGTGGTGGCTGTTCTTCCTTATGCAGACTTTTGGCCACGTTGCTAGAAATTGTTGGACTGGTAGAGTTATTTGAGGCTATGAACACTTAATGGTACAGAGAAATGCACAACCAATAAAAAACTTCTGATGCAGGTTGCTTCGGCAGCAGCAAGGATGAAAGGAATTGTTTTCTGCCTCCCCATCAGTGCACCTGATTTAAGCACAGTACTTGCATCTAAGCTTCAGGTACTTGAAAAAAAAGTGCTCCAAAACCAAGTGCCCACTTCTGCATCATATTTAACTGGGAGAGGCAAGTGCATTTGACAACATCAATGAAATCTATTTGCCTAACTAAGAAATTTAGATTAAGGTCTAATAAACTGCCTTTCCAGGGGGGCCTTCAGAGGCACCTAACTCCTTGACACAAAAATTTTGAGACGTCTCAGCAGGATGGGGCCAGCTGGGCAGAGCTGTTTATCTTTAGACTTTGTCGTTGGGGGATAGTAGGGGTATCTGACCTTACGCTAATGGCACATCTTAGAGTTGTCCTGGAGCTGTTCCTCAAAGTCCTTTGCGGATTGGTTGACCTCAAAGCTCATAGAGCTAAAATCAGCTCCCAGATAGTTCATGCCTATGGTGCAGTGCATGGAGCTCTGGCTCAAAAGAGGAATCTGCCCTTGGAGATCTAAAAACAGCCCTTTTGTTTTGATTTTCTGCCATAACCTTTGTTTTCTTGCCTTGAGGTTGTACAAATCAACTGTCATTTAGGACAGCTAAACTAGTGATGAAAAACTGAAGCACAAGTACTCCCATAAGCAGGTTTACAATGTTTCTTGTTAAATCCATCATATGGGGTAGTCTGCATTTGGAGATATACCCTTTCCTTTGAACAAGATTTTTTTTTCTTTTGAATGTCAAAGAAGCAACCACCACATTCTGGCGCTCTTGCAAGAAATGGTGTGTGGCACCTTATAAACAAAACAAAGAAGAGGTAAGAACAACAATACCCATTACTGGGTGGTTTTTGTTTGTTTGTGTTTTCTTTTTTTTGGGGGGGGAGGTGGTATTCTTTATTGGTTTGGTTTGGTTTTTTATTACTATTGTAGGGCTTATTATTTTGTGATTATCCCAGGTACAGAGACTAGAGGGGTTTAGGTGCAGTGGGAGGATGGAGGAATAAAACAACTATTATAGATGTGTCTAACTAAGAATTAATCCTGAATCACACTCTCTGGAGGGATCAACTTGTTTACATAAGAAACCACCGTGCAGAATGTGCTAAATATAGGTAACTCTTGCCTTAAAGAGCTTAATGTCCCCAACAGACAGAGAGAATAAGGGGCAAAGAGAAGCTTTGGAAATTAGATATTTTGAAATACTGAATCACCATGAGTTTATTCTGTACTGAGCATGATTTCTGCTCTCGCATTTGCCTGTTTTTCTTTAGCAAGGATGTGCAAGCTACCTCAGGCAGATCTGCAAGTCTTAACTTCCTTTCTGCTCCATCACAGGAGAAGCTGTGATAGGAGCCAGGCAACTAGACTATGAAAAATACAGAGCCACTATTATGGAAGTATGTTTTGCACAGTGTAAAACCAGCCTAAATGTCAGTCCAGAGCTAAGAGGCAAATCTGCAGTAAAACAGCTGGCAGTGTAGATCAGTCATCATGTTCCCTGGGTTCCCAAAAAAGGCAGAATGTGGAGCTACAAGCTGGCACTGCCAGCCATGCCCAGCTTCAATCTGGGAGGTATAAATCAGCAGCCTCCAGACTCAGAATCAAGGTGTCAAGGGACTAATATGAGGACTAACACAACTCAGTTACTGTCTGCAGCAAAGTTAGCCTCAGGAAGGGCAGATCAGTGAGGCAGCTGAAAGGGAGCTGATTAAATATAATTCCTAAAAGGATGTGAAGGTGGATGAAGCCAAGTTTGCTTCATTCATAGAAGAGAGACTTGCTAAAATTTTCTTTGTTCTTTCATTTATTTACTTGTGGCAGGCCAAATCAGACTGCAAGGGGAAGGGAGCAGCAGTATTGTTTTCTATTCAGTTAATCCTTTTTGCTGAGTCCTGCTACTGCAGCCAGTTATCCGTATACCTTCGAGCAAAATGGGGATTTAAACATCAAAGTACTAATTTAAATTCTAGAGGAAAATCATTAAGGAGTGATCAAACCTTCCAGCAATTGTGGTTGTTTCTCCTTTGCTCTAAACCTTATCCTGCACTCTCAGACACCAAGCAGCCTCTGAAGCCAGCTGGAGCTCTAACCAGGATGAAGCTCTATGCAGCACAATCGGTCCTTTGCACAACGGCACAAATCTAAACTGCTGCTTAGCCTTTTGACCAGGCCAGTCGCTTGGTGTTCGGTTCAAATGAATTTAAAACTTGAAATCATTGGGGGTCCTGTTTGGCCTCTGAAAAGTTTCTTGTCCTACTGACAGAACAAGTTAATCCTTGTATTTCTCGTGGAAACTGCTGTTGTTGCCGAGAACCCAGGGAGTGAGAAATGCCATGAGGCTGTGCAGGCAACACAGCAGTCTCAGCTCACACCTCCATAGGTCACACCATGAAATCATGCACATTCTTCAGCCAGGGCTTCACATGCCTGGGGTCACTTCTTAAGCCAAGTCAGAAAATGTTTTGTGTTTTTTGTCTTATAGTGATTGTTTTTAAGGGCCACGAGTAATGTATGTTATTACCTTAATATTAAAAGCACCTCAGTTATCAGAAGGCTGAGAATGGGCAGCTCCCAAATAATACCAAAATAGTGACTTTTGCCTTCTGCTCTCCACTGAGGAGGTGAAAACACTCATCTGCTGAGAAGCACTGTTTAAGTCCTCTGTTGTTGCAAAATCATCAGATGCATTCAAACTTCTCTTTTGGTTCTGAATGAATCCTGATTTGTGTGAGCATGTTCCTTGCTGATAAGTACTTGGAAAATAATCTGTGTGACCATATTCAGCCTCCAAGCCCCACAGCACTTGCTTTTGGATAAAGTGGTAAGATTTTAACATCTGTCTCTGATTGTCTGACTATATGAGGAAAGCATCTTAATCATGAGAGCAGAAAAATAACATTGAATTGTCAGTACCATAAATAAATCAGTACTTGCTCTCATATACAAATCTGTACATATTTAAGCATGGGCATTTGTACATGGAAAAAACATTCCATAGACAGTCATGTGAATGAAACACAATCCAAGGGCATTTTTGTAGGTGCTGAAAAACAAGGTGTAGGCATGTTTGAACTGAGTGCCTGCTTGTAGATGCAGTCCTGGTAGCAGCCAGCTGTCCCAGGCCTGGACTGTAGCTCAGGAAGGACAATCAAAACATGACAAGATCTAAGATGAGAAGGTTATTGTGCAACTCACTGTCCAATTGCTAAGGGCATTTTTTTGATCTTAAAGTTTATTTTGCTGCTGATTTTAACTTTCCTAGCAAAAGTGCCTTTCACTAAGATATTTCTGCTGAAAACTGTGCATTGCTCACCTTTCTCATCCTCAGCGCATGGAAGAACACTTACCTCTATGAGCATGTAGAAGGAGAGCAGTGTGATCCCAAGGTTATACACAATGAGATGAGCCCTGAGAGAGAAAGGAGGCCTGTTCTTCATGAACTTTTTGCCCAGCCATATGCAGAGTAGATATGCTCCAGTAAGGAAAAATGTGGGAAGGTAAGAGTCCAAAAGGAACCATCCTCTAACCCTGGCATCTAAAGAAAAAAGCACACGGCACAGGCAATTAAGAAGGCTGCTAAAGTATTGCTAAAATAAGCCAGAATACATTATGCAAAAATCTGTTAAAAACATGAGAGGTAATCTGCCATGCTTCGCTCACAAGAGCTATCCATTCATTTCACCTCACCAAAACTGCATGCTAATTCAGAGAATGTGGGCTGAAAACTGCATGGAATTTCCTAATAATTTAAGATCACTTAAATCATCTCATTTTCACAGTAAATAGAAAAAGAAAAAACCCCACATTCTTATAGGCTTAAAAATTTAATTTATTATTTTAACTTAGTATTTATTTAAATACTAGCTTAATCTGCTCAATGGACAGTTTGCAGATAGTGTTAAATACAAAATATGCATATAATATTGCCAGCTTGTATGCTATTTTAATTCCTACTTGTCATACAGGTAGGAAGGTATACAGCATTTGCTAGAAAACATGTATACAGGGGGAGGACTTTTCCAAAACATTAAATATGAAAAGCAAGTGGCAAACATGCACTTTGATGGTTATCAAAGATCTTTGGCTGGGCAAGGGCTTGCTTTCTCACAGTTTCTGTCCCACTTGCCGGGTCCTGAAATGAAATATTAAGGTCAAATCCTGCTTGCCTTATTCACACAAGTAATCCCATTGGCAGTAATCAGATAGTTCAGTGTATATGAGCAAAGCCTAATCCTAGATGCCAATCTGGAGGCACAACTTTGTTGTCATATGAGCAACTGGATGTCAAGAGCAAAAGGAGTGTGCCCTCTTTGTTTTTTTCTTTTTTTAACCCATGATGGAGCAAAATCTAGGGTTAATTTTCCACAGGAATGATATTCAGACATTTATCTGTGAAAAGAACAAGGGGGCATCGTGCCTAGTTTTTAGAAAATTTAGTCTAATTTCTCACGACTTATGAAGTAAGTGAAGAAGGAAATCAGTGAGGAGCTATTGTGCAGGTCACACAGAAAGTAGTTCTTTTTGCTCTTATTATGTTTTACGAAGAACCAAGATTATGTTAAAAATTGTAAAAGAAAAGGTATTCATAGTGCACGAAAAAACCATTTTACTGTTTTTATGCCTGTGTTGAATTTGGAAAGGACTGGTCAATGGATAACACACAAACAAATGTGCCCAAGCATTTAACAATGATTACAATTTTGCTGTACTGTGTTCTTTCTGACTATTCTTTCCTCAGAAGTATATGCATACAGGTACATGTAAAGTGAAAATTTAAGTGTGTTAGAGTAAACTACTTCTGAACCAGGCTATGAACATCAGCTTTCTTTCTCATTACACTCTTCCTCCACTTCTCCCCTTGCTTCCATGGCAGTGGCTGTTAACATTCACCTGTTGAATTTGGATTCCACGAGGGATGTTAGCTCTTTCACTGGAAAGAGCAACCAGGCCCACACTACCATGTAAGTCCAATGCTCTCCTGGGTTGACTCTCCCTTTTGGACTCCCAAAAACCTCTAGAAGTAGAGAGGTGTGGGCAGTCACAACAGCACAGCTGTCTATTAAAAAGCACAGTCCATCCTTATAGGGCAGTCTTGCTTTGCTGTGCATTACAAATCTACATCACCTGTTTTCTGTCTTGTGATCTCAGTGCTTATTAGGATCACCTCAGTGTGATAATAAAACCCTTCCAACACTCTCTTAAAGCTCACAAGCCATGTCTGGAACGCTGGAATAAATGTTTTTGAGGTGATCCTACTCCCAAATTGGCTCTTAACAAGACACAGGAGTCATAGGACAGGTAAAGGTTGTGCATGTAAGTGTTGATGTTTAGGAGTGTATGTTTTAGGAGCATAAGGATTTCATTTATTTAATTGGTATTCCAAATGAAATGTTGACAAGACTGCTATCTAAGGAAAGGTCTCCCTTGCAAACTGAGCATTGCAACATTTGGTGCATAAAGGTTACGTGCAAAAACACCAACTGGCACTAGTAGGTAACAGAAACGCATGTTTGCTCAAAGAGGAAAAGTATCTGGAAGAGTTCAGAATACAAACTAAACTAAACAGAATTAAATTCTGCCACAGTATGACCTCAGAAAGTTCCCATACTGTTCTGAGTGGCCACAAGCATGTGGGCTGACCCATACAAATGCAGAACTCGTCATGCTGACCTGAACGAGCACACAAGTATTTTTAAGTTCTATACTATTTCAGATTCAAGAGAAATTGTTAAAACGTGTAGCCTTCCTGGTTATTTTCCACCATGACCTCGATACCTTGAAGTGTAAGACAGTTACTGGCAGAGAGTAGTTTATAAATGGAAGCCAAGGAATGTGACTGTTTTGTTTCTACTTCCGCTTATCCCTGAATGACAAGAGGAGGGAGGATTTTATGTGTCAGGAAGTGGGAGGAAAGGGAATGTATTTCAAAAGAAGTTATCAGAAGAAGGAGAGATGAAAAGTATTTCTGCTGACTGACAGTTAAATCTCTGTGTTGAAGTACTGTAAAAGTACACTGTCAATAGCAGAAAGGATTATTTTTACAATATTGAACTTGCACAGCATCTGAAATTGAGACCAAAGCAGTGAATAAAGCCACAGTGGGAAAGCACTGGACTACAGCAGGGGAAGGAGCAGGTGCCCACAAGCTCTGATCACTCTTGAATAGGCTCATTCACGGTCACTGGCCAGGATGTGCCAAACCCTTGGGGTGAAATCTTGGCTCCTTTGAAATGAGTGGCAGGCCTCCCAGGCTCCTTAAAGGTATCAGGCTTTTATCAATGAGGTTTAGAAACATTTTGATTCAAGTTTCTGTATAGCTTTGGCCAGCTGGTGTCCGAGTAGATTCAGACCTTTTAAGGTGCTGAGAGTAGATGGTTTAGCACCAGTGCTTTGCTACAGATCATACTCTATTGAGGAGAAGTACTTATTACTTTATCATAACTTTAATAAAATATATCTCTTCTTGACCACCTCTGTTTCTTTCACAGATAGAACAAGCAACCAGTTAACTAGATTTAGCTCCTGCAATTCAATTCTCCTTGATTTTGCATAACACCAAACAATACTCTGCAGATGAAGGTGACTGGAAAAATGACCTCTTGCAGAACAAGAGAGCTATTTTACTCATTCTCAATTTGCCTTCAGCCTATGAACAATATCAACAGACAAATTAGGAGATGCAACTGGTGAGCATCTATATGGCTTCTATTCCCTGATCCAAAGGGCTTCCATCTGCTACTTCAAAAGCAAACAAAAAAACAAACAAAAAAAGCAAACAAAACAAAAAAAAAAACCAAACAAAAAGCTAAATCTGTATACAAAGCCCAGCTGATACCAGTGAATGAAGGTACAAAATCTGATTATGTGTATAAAATCTATCCTTTTCTGTACAAAATGTGTATAAATGTGGATAAAAATGTGTATAAAATCTATTACCTTGCTGCTGTATGAGTTGTTTACTGTAGAAGAAAATTGGTGGATAGAAAGAAGGGGAATGGCTTATGGATTTAGATGTTTGGGAAAGTTCTCAAATTCATTAGATATTCATCTGTGGAGTCATTCAATTTAAAACTGTTTGCAGTTTATTGTGAATTATTTATGTGAATTATTTATGTGAATTATTTATGTGTATGAATACAGTGGAGGGAGCTATGTTATTCACAAAATGTATGATGCTGCGTCATTATACCACCAATTAAATGAAAGATCAGAGTGAAGAGACATGGGCATGGACAAACGAATGCTATCTTCAGCACTGTTTTCTGAAGAGGGATGGTGGTGTACTTGGCAAGCAACACAAATAATACTTGTTTAATTGAAGGGCTTTCTAAAAGCCCAAAGGGATCTGTGTGCTATTCTGAATTGGATTAACTACAGTTCATTCCTTCAGACAATTTGTCTGGACCAATAAGGAAAGAAGCATGAAAGAGAATATCATGGCCATTTGGGGGAAAAAACCAGCACAAAACCAAAACCAAACCAAAACAAACAAGAAAACAAACCAAACCCAAATGAAACAAAATAAAACAAAAACAAAAAAATCAAAACAAAACAAAACCCCAACCAAACCAAAACAAAACCCCCAAAAGTAGTACTTTTATTCTTCTGATAGCATTTCTTTGTTAATATTAAAATGCACTACTGCAGAAGCCATTAATAAAACCTATTCTGTTTTAACCACTTCTGCTGCTGTTCCCAAGCTGTTCAGTGTTTCCTCACTGGAAATCTTTCTTTTGAACTTCGTATGTACTGCAGAGAGGATGAAAAAGATTTTGTAGCCATCCAGCTAGCTAAGAAAAAGGAGAATTTCTTGGTTTTAAGAACTCAATATATTTCCCTTTTCCTTCTAATTAAGCAAGAATTATTTCTGGGACATGGAGGACATTACTTACACAAATCAGTAATCCATAACAATATGTCCGTCCACATGAGCAGCTGTTCCAGATTTAACCATGGAAATAGTTTGCAAGGTAATTCCTGAAGTTGAATATTTACATCTAGTCCTATCAATAGCAAGGTGGCCTTGCAAGGACCTGCTCTGAAGACTTTGTTGTCTAAGGTTCTGCCTTACCCCTTTCCTTTATTTGCTTGGGTCTCTTAGCTCTGACTTTGATGCTCCATCCTCATTTGCAATCCTATTTCAGGTTTAGGCATTTTTTACCATTACTTGTTTCAGTCCCAACAAAGCATGAGGCACCTCCAAGTTACAGTTATTTAGGTTATTCTTGTCCAAACTATGCCAGGAAGCAATAATGGGAAGTTGACAGATGCATCTGTTCTCCTACCCAGTCTACTGGTTTATTGAAATTTTGGATGTGATCCTGCAGGCTGGGCCAAACTGGATTATGAATGAGAACCAGTACCAAAAACGGATTTTACACTTTCAAAAAGATCCAGTCTTTCAGGTTTTTTACTCCACATTAGGATGTAAAACTGAATTCCTTTAATATTCTCAGAAATAAAGGAATCCCAAATCCAGTGACTTTTCTTTATGCTTAAAAAAAAATTTAAAAATTGTGTGTCATTTCTTCTTTCAGTTTCAGTATAACCTATGATTGGTTTTAACCTATTTTACAGATAATATTATGTCAAATAGTCAAAACAAAAATCTATTTCCTTTTTATAAATGCAGTGCATTGACAGATTTCCTACCACAATGGTGTGTTTCAGCAAATACTGTGATTTTTCAGTGAGAAGTTACTCAGATGGAAGATTTATTAAAATTTTTTTGAGTGGAAATCTGTAAAGGTGTTATTTCCTAAGTGGGAAATGGAAGTGGAGCAGCTTACCTCGAGGCCCAAACATATAGTCCACAAACGCATTTACTTCCCGGTCGAAAGCTTTCAGGGTCTCCTAAAAGATATGGAAAAGGATATGTGACAAAGACATTATCTCATGGCTCACATAGAGAATACATTTTAAAAAACCCTCTAACAAACTAGTAAAAAGTGTGTCATCCACAAGTATTTCCAAATTATTCAACATGATGTATACTGAAAAAAACCCCAAACCTCTTTAAAAATTAATTTAGGGCAGATTGTGGTCTAGATAACAGTAGAAGCCTCATTACTGGAAACTGCCCAAACCAGAACTCTAAGAAGAGAAATTAAGGTTTCGCAAGTGAAAAACAGCAAGTATCACAGCAAAGCCATCTGTGATGGATGTAGTTTTCACTCTAATAAAGATGCTTCTTTGTTTGGTTTTGTTATGCTTCCTCAACTGAATTGTTTTGTTTTGCAGAGGAGGTGGTCATTCCTTTGGTACACTTCACAAAACTGTCTGGTTGCAACAAGCCTCGTGACAGCATACCACCAGAGTATCTCGGTGCTTTACACTTAAATAAGGAAATCTTTGAGGTGAGCCAACTGAGATTTCTCTAAATCAGTCCCCAAGTTCCTAAAAAAAAAAAAAAAGTCTACAGAAGAACCTAGAGCTCCAGTAATGAAGTTCAGCCCATGTAGGAGGAACAGGAAGAGGAGGGTTATATTAAACAGATATTGTGTTTTGAGGTTTAAGTCAACAGAGCTGCTAAGCTGACAGTTTTAACAAATCCGTGTCTCTTTGTGACTGAGTTGGGAGCTAAGCCATGGGCAACAAAGTCCTTCCCTCAGTTGTATTTGTGACCTCTCCAAAACATTTCTTCCGAGACTCTACTTCTGAGCAGTGGCTTCCTGCATGCTGGTGCCTGAACAACTCTTTGCCACAACCTGAGGTCAGCCAGGTTCTTCCTCTCTTCCTCCCAACAGTGCCCTACTGTGCCTGATGAATTAATTTCAGCACCGAGAAAATGCAGCCAAGATGAGGAGAGAGACACAAAGTCATGCTGAGCATTTTTGCAGGGCAAGAGCTGCCGCGGGCTGGGGGTGCTTTTGAATGCCAGGTATCTCCACACCAACCTGGACTGCAGACACCATTATCAGATTTGCCCATGAAGAACCATATTTGCACCCTGGAAGGTCCATCCCTGGCCTCTGCATTCCTTTGCTGGGACTGGGTTGTGGTCTGAACAGGGATGAGCTCCTGGCACTTCCAAGCCTTTTCCTTCTGTTTCTTCCACTCTTACATTTTGATCCTTGGGTTGTTCAAAGTGGACAGATTTTATGTGAATATGTGGCAGCAAGAGGTTTTGCAGCATCCTAGGCTGTAAACATCTGTCTCTGCAAGATGCTGATGCATTCATCTTATCTTAAAGAAAAACCCAGCAAAACCTCCAAAACTATAAGTATATATAATTTTTTAGAACAAAAAGTAAAAGACTTGCTGAAAAGGAAGAGCACAAAACCAATGACTCATGATACAAAAAGATTTCTCATACTTTGCAGCACTGAGGACACTAATCTAGCTTTTAGGAAAGTGTCCTGGTTACTACCCCTATAGAAAGGCATTTTATGAATCTCAAACAATTTCCTTAGCGGCCTAATGATGGCTTCTGTAACAGGAGGTGACTCAATTTCCAGGTTCCAGACTTGTGCAAAAGGTCTGCTTCCATTTTTACATCCTTGAGCTACGCAGTTGCTGTGCTATTATTTAATGATGAAGACACTGCTGTTTGGGAAATGCCACACTGCTGTTTGCCTGTGATGTGCCCACCTGCTTCAGCTATTCCAAACAGAGCTACTCCTGTGCTTGATGATTTTGTGGTTAGACTTAACAGACTGCTTTGTTAAAAATACTGAAATGGATTCAAGTCAGTTGTAGGAATGAGAATACAAAGCTACCTGCTTTCATGCTTACATTATATAAACAAATCTTACATGTCAAGAACAAAGTAAAAAAAATGTATATTCCTTTCGTATTAAAATACTGTAGACAAACCTACTCTCAGCTTCACTGAAATGGAAATTAGTGCATCTAGCACTTGGAGAATTTGAGTATTAAAAAAAAGGGCAGAATGAAGACAAAGAAAAAAAAAAAGGAATCATAGAATAGTTCCAGCTGGAAAGGACCTTCTATGTCATTGAGTTCAACCATTAACTCAGCACTGCCAAGTCCACTACTAGACCATGTCCCTATGTGCCACGCTTACACGTGGTCTTTTACATACCACCAGGGATAATGATAAAACCACTTACCTGGGCAGCCTGTTCCAGACAAGAAATTTTTCCTAATACCCAATCTAAATCTCCCCTGGCACAGCTTGAGGCCATTTCCTCTTGTTGCTTGTTATCTAGGATAAGAGGCTGACCCCCACCTTGCTACAACCTCCTTTCAGGTAGCTGTAGAGAACAGTCAGTTCTCCCCTGAGCTTCCTTTCCTCCAGGCTAAATGACCCCAGCTCCCTCTGCTGTTCCTCATCAGACTTGTGCTCCAGACACTTCCCCAGCTTTGTTGCCCTTCTCTGGACACGCTCCAGCATCTCAATGTCCTTCTTGTAATGAGGGACCCAAAACTGAACACAGGATTTGAGGTTTGGCCTCACCGGTGCCAAGTACAGGAGGACAATCACTGACCTAGTTCTGCTGGCCAGACTATTGGTGATACAATACATGATGCCATTGGCCTTCTTGGCCACCTAAACTCACTGCTGGCTCACGTTCAGCCAGCTGTTGACTGGTCTAGGTCCTTTTCCACTGGGAAGCTTTCCAGACACTCTGCCCCAAGCCTGCAAACTGCATGGGCCTTGTTGAACCTCATGAAATTGGCCTCAGCCCATCGATTCAGGCCTCCCAGATCCCCCTGCAGAGCCCTCCTGCCCTCAAGCAGATCAACACTCCCACCCAACTTGGTGTCATCTGCAAAATACAGCAAGACTGCTTTTTGCATAGGTTACTGTTTTAATTGATCCAACTTGTGACAGTTGACCTCCTACACCTGGTTAGGATAAGCAGACAGCATGCTGAGTGGATGAGCCCATCTGAATTTAAATCTACCTCCTCCTAAGTGTGCTTAAATGCCACAGTGGGGACTTGCACCAGCTGACAACCCTGTTCCCATCTAGGTAAGTTAGCACTAAGACAATTCAGTGCCTGGTTCTCTTTCTTTGGTAATTTGAGAGTAGAAATTTTCTAGGAGGTACAGCAGAGAAACAAATACACTTCTTAAGAATGTCCCAGCCTTTGCCTCTCTTTCAACTTTTTTACAGCTTATCTTAGTTTAAGGGAAGAAAAATAGAGATTTACAAGGTAGTGTTCTGCAAGACTGTTAAAGACAATACATTGGTTTATATACCTAATACTAGTGTTAATAGTTTGGAAAAGAATAGTTTTTACTTTAAAAAGGGTAGGTAATTTTGCATAACCAGTCTTGTCGCCTTCTTGTCAACATTGCTACAAGAGTCTATACTGTACTTTTGGAGTTTAGAGCATGTCCCTAATAGCCTCTGTGGGCGGATCAGATGTAAATGTGTTGCTCAACATGATATTTCTAAAGAAAAGCAAATAAAACCAGTCTGAACAAATTCACGTGCTCAGACAACTCACTTCTCTCTGGCAAATCATTGTAATAGCCTTTATCAATGAAGGTATTTGGGTTACAAGGCTAAAGATTAACATGGCTTTTATGTTATTTCTTCTTTTGCACGGGACATTGCCCTGGGCATTAGCAATGCTGGCATTTTGGAGCATTAGCAGTGCTAGCACTTTGGCAGGAGTTTGGACAGATTTGTGGAAGATCTATTTACCCACACCTGTAAGAAAGCCATTAGGTTGTCTGAGCAAATCAAATCACCCAAAGGGAAAGATGGGGAGGGAGGATAAAGCCAGTGATGATAAAGCAACAGAGATATCTCTAATGAGTTCCAGTATTTTTGCACAGAAATGTAAATAGGTGAAGAAGTAGCACAGTGCACATAAGTAAATTAATGTTTTACACTACTGCACTTGAAACACAATTTCAATGTCATCAGGTATGCAAAAAATAAATCAGTTCTTATTCTATCTTTATATATCTTTGTTAGTGTTGGTTGTCATTGAGAGACCGATGCCTCCTGGTTTTCTACTCATTTTAGTAAATCTAAAACCTATGTAAAAATCCAGATTACAACTATCTAAACAGTGCAAATATAAAAAATATTTGATTTGTCCAAAATACCGTTGATTTCTCAAAATACCAGTGATCTGTCATTAGGTATTGTCTACTGCCCACTGGAAAGACTGCTTCAAGTTTCTCTTTATATAGCTCTAGAAACCAGGCTATCTGGATCCAGTGGAAACACAAAAAAGTTTTCTGAAATAAACTTCCTACAAATGAGTAAATTGCACTCAATCTTACTTATGCTATCTGGAAACCATTTGTACTACTGTTTTTTATTTTTTCATTCAAAAGCCTTAAATGTCATTCAGTGTCTCAAAAATCCAAGACAATTTGTTGCTTGTTCTTATACAGCTACACAGAAATTGAAACACACTGTACAATACAAAATGAGATCTCATTTTAGGCTTCAAATAAAAAAACAGAAGTGGGTGCCAACCTCTGCTCTCCAATACAGCTTCTGGAAGCAACCGTAATATTTTAAACAACCCTGACAGAAAATATATATATTAACTGTGTGATGATTTTTATTATTTAAGTGGCATTTTTTCCTTAATTCCCTGGAGAGTTCTGCTCTGTAAATAGCCAGTGACTGAGAAGTACTGGAATTAATCTGAATTTATCAGCATTTTTAAAGAAACTGATTTTAGATTACTGCCTGCACATATTTAAATACACAAATATTAAAGAAGTTTTCAGAAACTGTAGTGTTGGCTCCAGCATGGATGAAACAGTGGATAAAATGAAGTAAAGGGAACTCAAAGTTCCCAGAACTGCTTATAAAAGAAACTGTTTAGCATTTTATTGCTTGGAGCATTTAAAATTACTCTGGAACAAAGATGTACAACAGGGAACAATTCTCCACACAGATTGCTTCAGACAACCTTTTGGGTTTTTTGCCATCTTTATCTTCTATGATTTTTGTGTTATATCTGTAGGGGAAATATGTGTAAAAATATCCCTAAAGAAAGCACCTATTTAGGAATTATTATACACAAACTGCAGAGAAAGATGAAGCTGAAGGCAGAAAGGTAAGCCAGAGGTTCCTATGTATTGTGTCTTATATTCAATGAAATTGGGAGACAGGACATGCAGAAGTTGGTAATAAACTATTGCTTCATGTCATTTGTACTTAATATATGGATCTCACTGCAAATAATCTCAACGAGAGTAGAAACAAGCTGGAGGGAGCTCATGAGAGAAACAGACAAGTAGCCAGGGGATGGGACTGCCACTACATCCCATGGATGCACAGGGATGGGAGGGAGAGAGGGAAGAGAAAAAACACCTAGAAGAGACATTTCAGCTTTTTTAGCTTTTTAGATTAATCATTTCAAAAGAAAACACCGGACAGAAACTTACTTGATGTGGTAACTTGTATGTCACATGTTCTGGGACGTTCTCTCCACTGCAATGGCTGGCCAAGATTAGTGCCCAGCTATGTTACAAAAGCCTTAACCAGCACAGCGGTTATGCCAGAACTCCTAGAAGAGGCACAGCCCCTCTGACTGAGGTAAACGGGGCTGGCTAAAGGGCTCTTCTGCCAATGTAAGATGCACCTGTGTGGGATGTTCTTGTTGGTGTAGCAATCTCACTGCCTGGCTCCTTACATCTGTCCTACAAAGGCACGTAATTTGGTGTGACAGAAGTGACCGGAGCTAAGCAGTACTGCAGCAAGGGGAGTTCTCCTAGTGGACTGAGTCTGGAGAGGAGCCCATATAATATGTGAAAAAAATTTTGATAATACTCCTATTTGTGGAAAATACTCAAGAATAGCTAAGAAAAAGCACTACGGGTGACTCCATCTAAATATATAGTCATTCTTTTAGAATTCCAAGAAAAGAGAGATCTGTGTCTTGGTTTTGGAAATGCAAATTGTGTAATACCTTTTAATGTAATGCAAAAATCTCTGAAAATATGGTAGGGTGGAAGAAAAAAAAAACAGAAAACAGAAGGCTGTTTCAGCTTCAACAGAGAAAAGAAAAAATAAATGGTCCTTGTATGCTTCTTTTCTCTTCCTGTTTCTTCTTAAGGCTTTCACAATAAACTGTAAGCATTCCAGGAAAGAAAGATGTTGTTACTGCCATCGGTAAATTATGTTAAAGACTTCAAGAGTAGCTTTGAAGGTAACACAGAATAGAACTGTTTATATTTTAGAAATATAAATATATAGTAAATATATAGAAATATAAATAATATAGTATTTCTAAAAGATTTCAGTGAGACCCGTGTCTGATTTGAAAACAATTTATTTGATTTTCAGTGTTTTTCACCCTGATTATATTTTATTCCTATTAATTTTTCATACTACGCAATATATGATTCATTCCATGACTAAAGCTTGCATACATATATGCAAATGTCTGGATATTTTCCAATAGCTATTATCAAATGCAGCATTTTTTGTGACAAAGAGGGCAATATCTTTGCAGCTGAGAGTTATTTTTGCATGTATTTGGAAATGACTGACGGCAGGTTGGCATCCTAAATGAGGCTGGTAGCTTGAAGGTCTGCCTGTTATCTGACAGAGCAAATTGGTGGGGGAACTGATCCATCAAAAAGGCTGTTTTTCCCTTGAGGGAATTGAGAACAGCTGTTTGAACAGGGATTACAGCCAGAAGTGCTGAACACCTTCTCCTGCACTGATTTAGTCGCTGAAGACAGAGCTGAGTTGATGAAGGTACTACTGAGGGTGCAAAGATCAGGAAAAGGTGGCTGCAAAGGAAAGGGAGCCTTGCAGGTTTTCCCTCAGTAGCTGCTCAGGTTACATGACCTGCAAGAAAATGCAGTTTTCAGTGGATTCTGCAACAAGGAGACTGGCTAGCAATTTCTGATATGAAAAATGAATGGAAGGATGCGAAGTTTGGTAAGCATGGAAAGACACAGCTAAATGTAGCCAGGGGTTTTATCTTCAACGATTATGGCATTTGGGCTGTCTAGGTGGCTTGATTTAAGGTTCTCTTACTTTATTGCTGTTCAGAGAAATTTTACCACGAGGTTTAGCAGTGCCTGCAGAGGAGCAGGAGGCTGGCAGCAGTATTTGCACCAAACCTGAAGCAGAACATTTGACTGATTTGACTGCCTAAGTTACCAGCAGCATGCTAAAAGATGCTGCTTACAAGGGCAATCTGAATTTCTTTAATTTCATCTTCATTTTTAGATCTGTGTTCTCTCTACTCAAACAGATTTTGCAAGGAAGAGTTAAATCTTCAAAGAAATCTGGGGCGCAGTGTTGTGCACCGGGATGCTGAGGTGTCTTGATGAGCTGCGTGGTCCCAAGTGAGATGTGTAAGCTCCCTGTTCAAGGCACAAGACCTGGCTACCTGACTCCCTGCTGCTCCGTGCAGGCATGCACTTGGAGAGGGCACAGGAGCTCCCTTTCTGGAGGATGGTAACCAAGCAGCTGTGGCTGCCTCCCTGTGATTGCGACACACAGCCAGAGACTGTTTCCGAAGCTGGGTACCTACCTAAGTACTTCCCCTTGCAAACACAGCCAAGATAAGAAAGCGGTACCTGGATACAAGCAGCAGCCAGCATGCTAGGTGTGCCTGGGATACCACTGTCCACACCTACTCTCTGCTTAGTCCCTCAGTGGACTGTTTCAGCTTGCGTTCTGAATCTGTACTGAGCCTTAGACTAGAAGTTAACTTCAGAATTTATTTCTTCAACTACTGCTCTTCTCTCCCTAAGAAATACTTTAGTATATGTCTGAGCAGGGACTAGAATCCAGATGTTGAGATGAATGACTTTGGTTCCAATTTTTCCCTTTCCTTTGATACTGGTGATGGCTGACCATTCACAAAAATTTAGGGGGATGTGTCAGCCCAAGAAGTTAAGAAAGTCATAAAAAGATGTCAGATAAGAGTTCAAGTTAGATTAAGTAGTTTGACCTTAAAGATCATTTAGTTCCAATCTCCCTGCCATGGGCAGGGACATTCCAGTAGACCAGGTTGCTCAGAAGGGGAAACCTTTCCTCTTGGAAGTATGTACCTTTGCTCTTTTGGGGGTTAGAAATTGGTCTTTTGGTAAGTATCCCTGTGGACTCCATGTGTCTCTGGTGAATAATGTCACTTTTATGCAGTTCCACTTCTGCTGAAGGGACTTTCTGTGGGTGTTTCCACTCCCAAAACAGATTGGAATATTAAAGCAATAGGAACTGTGGACACAGGAAACATCCCCTGTCATTGCCCCCAGAGGAGAAACAGCAGAGAGTCAAACAAACAGCTCCACAGGCAGATAGAGGCTTCCATAGAAAAGAGCAAGGCCAGAAGGGACTTGGCACAGACCTCCTCTGACTGAATTCCCATTTTCTGCTAAAGCAGCTAGTGGCAAAAAGCCAACTTCATCCTTCAGTATCTGTTCCTGTGTTATCTTTCCTTCTGGTGAAAGTGAAGCAGGTGACTTTGACACTTCAAGGTTGAGAAGCATCCACATCTTCGTCTGCGGAGTGCGAGTTTGGGTGGCCTCCATATGAGTCAGAGGACATGGCTCGCTTAACAACCCCTTCCTTAGGCATCTTGCAGCTCCCTGAGTATTATTCACAGAAAGCATCAAGAGAAACAGTGGCCTATCAGAGTCAGAGCCTTTGCCTTGCTGCCCGTGTGGCACTTGCACCCACTCCCACTGAGGCAGCAGAGCCCTTTGGTGAGCTTGCTCGTTGCCCCCAAAACAGCACGCGGATGCTTTCTGAGCTCCAAGCAAGGCTTCAGCTGGTCACCTTGGAGTGGGAGAGTGGCCCAAGGAGACCAGCTGTTCTTGGTCTTCCCCAAAACATGCCTGCAGCCATCCTGCTCGTGGTTGTAACTACAGCACAGGCGCACACTCCACACCAACTGTAATCTGTCTCATCTACAGCTGCAATATCCACCCTCACTGCTGATTTTTTTTCTTGTTTTTTACAGGTGTGAATCTAAGACAACTCTTGCTGCTGCTGCTGCTGCAATGCTTCTCTGAAACAACAGCTTAGGGAATGGTAAAATTTTCTCACACGAGGTGGTTTTGGAAAAAGTGATAGATAACAACCTAAACCATTAAAAGCAAAAAAATTAAATTTACTTTTGGGCATTCCTAACATTTGCCTTTCTAAAAAATTGTGATACAAAATGAAGACCAAACTGTAAAAGATTTGTGTTTATGTTTTCTTCCCTCTTCCTAACAAAAAATACCCTGCTTTCCTTTTTCTTCTCCCTTTAACAGACTGAGTTTTAACTCTTGATACTGTAAGGTTTCACTAAGTATCCTAGCTCTTATGGCTCTCTGAAAATGCTAAGTTTTAGCTTTAGTGAAGTAGAATGGCAAGTTCTACCTCATACTGCCAAATTATAATACATGAAGAAAGCCCAAATGCCAGCATGTAGTGCTTTAGTGCAGTCATATCTGCAGAGTGAGTTGTGCAGCATTTTACTCAGTGTAAAACTCATGAAAATGGATTGCCTGGCTTTGGGACTTGCTGTCAGAAGCAGGCACAGTGTGAGCACCTCAATTCTCTGTGGCAGGCCTTTACAAGCTGGAAACTCCAGAGAAACATTTTTCTCTAGGCTTTCTCAGTTGTGAGTATGGTTGGTGACTCCCACAGGAAATGGGAGCTGTTTTCAGCTGAGGAGTGAACATACTCCAGACTTTTCACTTCTGGATAAATGGCACTAATATTTAGGCTCCTTCTGTTTTAGGATTTTTAATTTTGCTTAATAAGAGGTCTAATTTCACTTGTTTTTGTAGTCCTGCTTGGTGCTAAGCCTGCTCATCCCACACATGGGAGTAAGGACCTAGATGGAGGAATATCTGCTTTATGGATTCTGTCAGGATTCATATCAGGTTGAAACACCATCAATACCAAAGGTGAGTAAGCACTAAGAGGCAGAAGAATTTTAATGAAAACATTATAAGTATGTGAGCTATTTCAGATACCAGTCTTTGTTTCTGGACTATACAACCTGCTAGGAATCATAGAAAACAGTAATTTCTCACATAAAATGAGGCAAGACTTATTTTACCTGTCACACTACTGTCAGAACATATATCATTGTCAGATAAATTGCTTTTGCAAAATTAATCAGCTCTTTGGACTTTTTAAGTACAAGGAAAAGGAATTTAGAATGTTTCTGCACTACAACTGCATGGGTTAGTATAGAAGTGATATAAGAATCCATTAATATTTCCTTGGTTTCCCAAAATCTATTCATAATTTAAGTATTTGAAAGCATTCAGTCCATTACACATTTTTCATTGCTTGATCTTGGCTGAGGGTCACAGTGTCTCCAAGATGACGAATTCTCTTTGTGGAATCACTGCTTGCATTACTTCCCTTCCACAAATTTCCAAATACTTTTTTTTCTGGCTCTATTCTTTGCAATCATATTAAATAATCACTAAAATAATACCTGCCAATTGCAGCACTTAAAATAAAACTTATAGGGCCTTAAAAGAAGAGAGAAAAGGAAGGGTGGCTACCGTGGCCCAGTCTGCAGTATGTGTCAGTTGTGTACACTCTCAAGAACCCTATATTTATAATCCATCCTCTTGCTTGTTATCAGAATTTCAAAATGAAACTGTCATCAAAGCAGATCACTGCAATCCTTTTAAAAGTAATCCTGCTCAATTCTACCTGCTACACGGGGGAACATCAGCTTAACTTGTAATTAAAGAAGATTTCTCTGGGGAGACCTCAGATGTGGCCTGTCAGTTCCCAAGAAAATGGTAGCAATTATTGACCTCATTTTTCCTCTGCTCTAACAGTCAGATTTAAAATGACAGAATGACCAGAGATCTGTCAATGATGATGTGACAAGAATGTATCACTGTGAAGGAATAAACAAAAAGGAAATCAGTTAAAAATGAAAGAGTAGATAAAAATTCTGCCTCCTTCTAATAGCCTAAGTGAATAAATCCCTTTCTCAGTCAAAGCAACAATCCTCGGGAACTGAATGACAGAGAGTTCACTTTGGAGCAGAAAGATCTTAAAGTTACCAGCAAAGAACCCCAATGAGTTTTTGTAGAGAGAGGTTAATTTTATTACAGTTGTTTTCTTAATGGTCTCTTCAGCTCTTGTTGACTTTACAAGGCACTGGGAAGGAAGATCAGTGTCAGAATTAATTTTACATCAGCAATAGGAAAGCCTGCACAGCTTAACACACCTGCTTGCAAACAAGTAGACTTGGTAAGGGATGCACAACCAAACTATGCGGTGAAGAAGCAGTGTACAACTTCTCATTATGTGAGAGCAGGAAAACAGCTGCACTTTGAGACGCACAGGAAAATAATTCTACCAAAACAAAGGAGGGCAATTACACTTTTAAGGCTTCGGATTTACCAGATGATTTGTTTTTGGAACAGAATGTTCCTGAGATATGTAGCTGGGTATAGAGCGTTTGCCCAAATTTTGCCTCGTATGCAACTACACAGTTTTTGCAGCAAAGAACTCACATCCTACATTCAGACACATACAAATATACAAGATGGGCACGAGAAGCAAACGTAATAGTAGGGGGAAATTACAAGTTTACAAGGCAGCTCAGTTTTCTCAGGATGCTAATTTTGTTTTTCTCATTATTTGAAGATAGATATTGTCGCTGCTGAGAAGATGATTTCATAAGTCAGTACAATGTGTGCAGGGCTTTATTTTGTATTTGGCATACACATTTGACTGTTTTTCTGGAGAAAGAAGCAGAGACAAACTGACAGCATATCCCTTCTAGTAGTGTGAAAATCTCTTCATTTTCTCCTGTAACAAACTTAAAGATCTAAGATGAATAGGAGATCCTAAGACTCTGCACACAATCTCATGGCTTGTTGGACAAAGAACCTAAAAAAACCCCACGAAAGCAGAACAAACCAAAACTCCCCCAAAAAACCCAAAAGCAAGAGCTCTGGTTTTCCCACAATTCTGGCAGTGCAGGAAGACAAAGGGCACTCTATGCAGAAGAAGTAGGTTTCTTGGTTGCCATCCCAGATGTCTGCAATGTAACACTGTGTCCCCACGGCAGGGATTAATGTGCAAGGGGCTGCCTGCCCCTCCTGATACAGGCAGGGAGGATCAAAAGGGATTTTGTAAAATGTGCTCCCTGACTGGGGCTCTCTCAGACTGAATGGTTTTGCCTGAGTTTGTTAAACAGTTCATACAAGTACTGGAGGGTGCTTGCCTGCTGGCAGGGGAGACAGGGCAGGTGTATCAGAAAACCTGCATGGGTAGCACTTCTGGTTCCTCTAGGCAGACTTAAAACTAGGGTTTTCTCTTTAAAAGACAAGAAATTAAATTAAAATAAAGTATTAAAATGTAAGCATATAAAAACTAAATAAAGCCTTAGGGGTTTTTTTTTATATTTTGCTCTATTTAACAGACAGTTGTCACCAGCCCTTCAGAAAACTCTAAGTCAGAAACTCAACTTGTAAAATATTAAATACATAATTGCTGAATTCAGACTTTTTCCTGCAATGCTAATTCCCTTTATAGACACACTTTTGCTAAGGACAAGAGTGGTAGAAGATTGAATACAGCCTGTAAATCATGTAAAAAAAAGGAAAACTGTGAGAGCTGTTGGAAAAACTGACAGCTTTATACATATATGTAATTAACAGCTATTTCAACCCAATATCAAAGTTACCTAGTCAGGACGTATGAGGTAGAACACACTTCTAAGATAGATAAGGCTACAAGTACAGAAAGTAAGAAAATTAAGAAATGCAGCACATTTTGTTTGCATCACTTAACTCTGTACTGTACATATAGTCAATATATGATGAATTTCTGAAGTTCACTACTATTAATTTTATACTCCTGGAGTAATTTAAAATTGTAATAGCTACAGAATGTGTACAGAAGCATGTTTTAAACATGAGAAAACTTCTAGGAGTAATAGAAAAATTATAACATAGGATAACTTATTTTTTCAGAAAAAATAATGGACCTGAAAATACCTTCATCCTCATGAGTAAAACCACCTTCAGTTGATGCCATTATTTAACTGCCTTAACCTCCTTACAAACATAAAGAAAAACTAAATCAGAGCTAAAGATCTGTTGCATTTTAGGCACCACAAGAGCCACTGTGCTGGCTGGAGAGTTGGGTTCTGCACTGGCTTTTCCCCTGTGCTTCCCGTGGACTGAGAATGTCCTGCAGAGCTATTGGTAGTGCTGGTACAGGCAAAGTGACTCTGGTTAACTGAAACTATCCAAGCAGAAGCTCTTAAAATATGTTATGCCAAGTTTATGCGAGGAGTCATGCAGGACAGTGACCTGCAGCAAAGGAACAGTGCTGTGTGACTGGGAGCTGGAACAGGAGCGGACAGGTGTACATATCATTGGCTGACTTTTGTAGTGACTTCTTTAGTATAGATTGCCCAATCAAACTCCCTCTGTCCTTCATTTTTACTGAGCTAATCTGCCAAGTTCTTGTTTCCATAAATTCACGTGCTCTAGAAGTTATAGTCATACTTTCAAGCTTTTCATTGCAACAGTAAAACTGGAATTATATTTTAAAAGAATACCATCCAAATTAAGGGTTTTTACTGATCTCTGTAAATTCAGAAATCCCAGAAAGGAACAAAGTGGAATTAAAATCCACAAAAGCGTGTCTATATTAATGCCTACGTGTTCACTTTGTTTCCCAAATACTCCACTGACTGTCTTCTTTAATCCTTATGTAAAGCTACTGACATGAATTCTGCCCAGCTGTATTTCCTTAGTGAAAAATTGCATCTGTGAACATTTAGTCAAACTAGGCTAAGTACCTACCCTGATACATACTCTCTCTAACCTGTTCAAGTTGCTGAATTATACAAGGTATAAACCAGTACATGTTCTCATCCTCTTGCCACTGAGGAATGGACCTGGAAGAAGCAGGAGATTTACGAGGGGGTATGTTAATAGCATAATTATAGCCCAACAGTTATGGGTATATATTGAGAGAGATCAACAGAGCTCCCTATGGATGTAACAGTCCCCCTATCCGTACCCACTGGACCCACCGCCAGGAGTGGAGCCCTTGTCTTTTACCTTCTCTTCAAAACATGGAATGAAGGAATCTGGCAAGGTACCACAGTGCTGCAGGTTATGTGCCAGTATGTGTATGTGTGTGTATGGTTTCTTCCTGATGCTCTCCATGCAGACACTGGTAAGATAGGTCATGTTGTAGCCTGCTTTAGCCACATCCTTAAAAGTAACAGCACTCAGCTTACAGATTTGTTCTTGTTCTTATAGTTTGGATGAAGGAAATCCAGCTGTATTCTTTTGCCCACTAGAGAAATGGTTTTTCTTGGTTAGCAGTCATTTGCCACACCATTTCTTGTAGCTGCTGCCCACATGGATAGGCCCTATCCTGAGCTATTCATATGGATGTAAGTGGAAAAAGGGGAAGGAAAAGAATGGAAGAGGGGGAGGTGTTTGTAGCATGCTGCTGAGGATTAGAGAGTTCACATCCCAGCTCCTAAGGTTTCAGCCTTAATCTTCCAACACATGCAAAGCCTTTCAATTTCACTTCGAGGTCATTAGCCACGTACAAAACAGTCTAACGGCTGTGTGACAAATGTGGGTACAAAACTCAGTACAGGAAGCTTTTCAATTAGGTTGTTAGGAGTATAAATCAGTCTGGGAAAGAAACATGGAGCTTTAGGTAAAAATATCTGCTTCTAAAATATGTACATTAAATCAAACAGATTTCAAGCTTATGAGTTTTAATAGACATTTATCTTCTAATTTATCATTTCATGCTAGATATCATTTACCAGCAACTGCTGATTGAAAGAAGAAATTCTAAAGGATAAGCATGTCACAATATCTATATTATGTAAAGAAAATGTGACTAGAAGACATTCCGTGCTTCAGTGGGTATTGCAGGTCTTGCAATACATTTTCTGTCTTTGTGGTTATATGAAATCACAGAATCACAGAATTGGAAGGGATGCACAAGGATCATTAATGTCCGATATTAGAAGGCTTCCTTGGTGGAAGCTTTTCACACAGCTAGCTTTCTTCATTATTCGGGAAGATCATCTGATAGGATCAGCCTAAGCTGACCTGTAAAATCAAGTGTCATCGAAGTTGGGAATTTCCATGTGACATAACATCTACATGTGAGTGCTGCACTGCAGTGACTGTCACACCGACCTGGACTGACTGAATTATTAATTGATTCTTAGAAGAAACAGCCATTATAAAGATAGAGATCATGTGGAAAAATTTTCTTCCCTTCATAGCTAAGTATTGATGAGGTTCAGCGGTGCTCTGTAGTGGACACATAGCAGGCAGGGGGGGAAACAGAGTTGCTGGCAAGGTCAGCTTGAACTATCTGGGACCTGATATACATCACAAGCACTGATCAAATACCACTTTCCAGAAAATGAATATCCTCACAAGCTCAGGTTTCCAAGAAGGATAAACATGACTTCTTACTTTGCATCAAATGTGCGCTCTTGGGAATAACTATCTGAAGAGATGACTATTTCTTACAAGTAAATGTAATAAATACATTTGTTTTACAGAAGTTAGAAGCAGCATTGATGGCATCTGCAGCTGATTTAAGTTTCAATACCTCAAAGATAACCTTAAAGGCAGATAAGATGAGGAGCTTCTATCCTCAAAAAAAACCCAACAAAAAACTAAGGGAAGAATAACTATTAGACACATAATAATTGTTTGCCAGCAAAATGTATTGCCTGAAACAGTGGCAAAGCTGATGATGGTAAATCTAGTTACTAAATATCATAAAGTACTAAGATGTTACAGGCAAAAAAGTAGCAATAAGCTTTCCCCTACAAAACAGGCTATGGCAAGAAATACTTACCTCTGCTTAAGTCTGTGCAATCTGTAAATGTGGTGAGAGAGCAAATGTTTGATAGCTATGGGAGTCAAGTAAGCAAGTAATAAAAAAAAAAGAATTGCAAGTATCACTGTTTTTAAAGCAAATCCATCTATTTCAAAGTATTTCTTTTAGGAAGACTCTAAGAAAGAAACCAAGAGGTGATGTCTGAAGATGTCCTCTGGTACTTTTCCCAGCCAGGTATAAGCACTGTGTTATTTGAGGGCTCTAATTGAATTGAAAGGTCCCTTCACTCTGACTGTGCACAATTCTCCTTCGTCATTTAAACTCAGTTACCTACAGTATTAACCCAAAGATCTGATCAACTGTACATTGATCAAAATATATCCCAAACTGGCTTATGGAGTCAAGTGCAAGACCATTTCAGGTAACAAATTCTCAAACCACATCTAATTCTGGATTGATGAATGAAGTGTCATAGGTACTTAATGATGTCACTTTGCTTTATACTTTGCTATTTAGCTCAGTATTGTTAATTTACATTACATCACCATTATTTATATAATATTGTATCCTCTTCACTTAAATAACCACCTTACTGCATCCAACAAAAACTGCTGAGAATCACATTTACACCAGTGTCTTATCAAGGCCGTTTGTACTTGGAGGTGGAATAGTAAAAGGACGCCTCTGTAAAAGAAGCAAGAGCACAGGAAACCCCAAAATTTGCTGAAGACTAGGGGACTAGTGTGGGTTTCTTGTTTCCAGCTGCTCAGGATGTTCCTTATCCTACCGAGTGCTCAGGAGCTGTTAGGTTTATTGAGTGCTTGCAGTACACATGTCAAATTTCAGCAAGACTTGAGGTTTAACGAGCCAGAATATTGAAATACTCACGCTCCTTTAAACTCAAGAACACACATCTGGAGGCAAAATGGGATAGTGCTGTGTTGTTTCCCTTCTACACCTCTCCTCATGACATTGCTCTCTGTCTTCGCTTTCAATTTTGCACCTTTCTATCAAAACAGTTTCTGATCTGAATTCTGACATCTCCCAGAGGTGTCTGGCAAACAGAAGAAAATTACTTCCTGATTGATGAAAAAGAAATTATTTTGTGGGAAAAAAAAATACATTAGATTTAGTCCTGAGGGGACATTTTAGTGATACCTGATTAGAAATAAAATTATGCTAAAAATGTAGTAAATGTAAAAGGGGAAAAAAGTGATGTTTTTTCCTCCAAGGTAGGTTATGAGGGATATTTTTACTTTTTCTTTAGGTTACTGTAAGCAAAAGAAGTCTCATCCAGCCTTTTATGTTTCAAGGGGTTTTGCAGATACTATTAAAATGCAGGTTTACAAAGACTCCAGCAGTAAAGAAGAAATAACTGTATTAAACCCAAAAGGTTTTCAGTATTGGTTTTCACTGAAATGGAGTGCTATTTGTATTTTGCAGAGCAATAAAGCTAAATGCTACTTTTTCTATTGTGTTGCACAAATTGCCAGTTTTAAAGCCAAATTTCAAATATGTTTCAGTACGAAGAAATCACAAGTTTTGTCTCAGCTTTCAAAGGGGAGTGTGAACATCCTGTGATGCTTGTGACACATATCAGAAAAAAACCCAATCTTGGAGGAATATGGAACTAAACTTCTGCCAGAAAGTAGAACCCTGGAAATTGAAAAGAATGCCATAAAACTAGAGATCTGATATACTTCATTTGTCTGATGCTGGGGAAGGCCTGATTCAGTGATACCTTCTCATGGTTCTTAATTGTCAAGATTCCAAATAAAGCCAATAGCTCCAGTATTTGAACAGGAAAAATTCCCATGGGTGCTTTTGAGGGTGAATCCAGATTCTTCTAACACATTTTTCACTAGAAGGACTGATTTTTGAGGGAAGATTTCTTAGGTAACTTACAGAAAGTAAGGTTTCTATGCTTCAGAGAGTGACAATAACTCCTGGTTGGAAGACATCTTTCATTTCTGCTTTTAGTAGCAGTAGGAATTGGGAAGAAGAAAGGAACCTACAAACACTTTACTAATATGAACTGGTTTCTGATACTCTTGTTTTCTATGTCTTTCATTTTTTCTTCTTTTTCCATAAACTTGAAAAGATGGAGTTTTTGTCTGGCTTCATGCACAACCTTCTGCCAGTATTTAAAGTTACAGTTTTAAAAGAAGTCTAGTCAAGGTAAGAAGGTACTTCTAGGTAAGAAGGGCTGATTTTAAGATTTAAAACCAGCTTGGTGTAACAGCAAAGTAACACTGAAATGCTAATCCAGGAAGGCACATAATAACAACAGCTGAGAGAACTGATGCAGCTGTTCCTAAAAGCATTGCATGGGATATTTTTCGTATCAGATAAGCATTTGAATTCTGAGTAGCCTGTCATGATGCAAATTGTTTAAACTACTTAGTACATAAAGAGATCTGAATAATAGATTGACAGGCATATAAAGATAAAAATAGACTTCATGTTTTTTTCCCCATGGAATTGCATGGGCTTCTGACAGACACCAAAAAAAATAAACTGCGTACATAATAAAACATGGTTCTGATATAAATACCAACTTCTAGCAGATGCAGAACTTGCATAACCTCACAACTAACCTTTTAAACTGCAATAGCAGTAAGTTTCCAGGCTGCAGCCAGCAATTGGAGGGAAAGTGGGTGTGGACAGTAGTATTCAGAACTGCCTTACCAAAAGAAGTGCCAATTCTCTGTCATGGAAATCACTCTCGAAAACTTTGCCAACCATTTATCCCCTGCCAGTTTGAAGGCACTTTGCATTTTGGAACAGTTTTATCCATGCTCACAGCAAAATACAAGACACAAAGTATTTTTTTACTTCTAGCTGGCTGTGAAAATGCAACCGTAATGCAGGGAAATAAAGAAACAGAATCTGATGCCTGTTTTCCAAAGTGTCACTTGAGAACACAAAACAACAATTAAAGAGAAAAATATCTTCTTGTTCTGTTAACTGGTCCCTAACTTTTTTTTCTTCTTTCTTCCATTTCTCCCTTAAATCCTCGAGGGCAAACCCCTGTATTTCAAATGCTAATTCACGCCTTGGACTTCATTCTTATTTAAAGAAGACTGTTCAAGGAGAGGAAAGGAAATGACAGTTGATTTTCAAGTTTAATAAGAAAGAAAAAAGACAGTATGGAAGTTCTCTTATGTCTCCTCCTCCAAAACAGTTCTAAATTTACCTCCTTTAAAACCTTAAATCAGGCTAATGAACTCCAAGGCCACCTCTTCTTAAAAGTGTATGGAACCCAAATAACAGAGCACTGTCTGCTGGCACAGGATAAGAGGGTGCACAAGCTAATTAGCTCCCTTTCTCCATTAGCCCCAACAGTAGGTATCCTAGAGTTTAATCCACACATAACTGGAATTTTAAAGCCCAAGACTCTTAAGCCCATTAGTCTGTGGAAACACTCAAACTGACACTTTTCTCAAAATAAAAATGCTAATGACTGTGCTGCATGGTAAGGCCCTGAAGATACAAAATGTCTGTAAACTGCATCAGTTATTGTCACATAGAGGAAATAACAACAGCTGTAGTCCTTTAATCATGTGTGTAAGTCACCCCCTCTGTTAGGCTGTCATACCACGTTGTCTTTGCTAGCTGCAAAGTGTCATGAATGGTAACTACTGATTAGCTTATAGTAGGAGGCCTTTAAGAATAGGGGAAGAACTCTTTTGCTGTGGTTCCTTATGCTTAGATTTAGGATATTTATTTAAAACTTGGTCACCCTACTTCCAATTCTTGCTGCATCTGGCATTCAAATGATGACACAGAATATGAAGTATTTCTTGCTTCATATCCATATCTGTCCTTCTTGGGGGGGGAATCAAAATGTCTCCAAACAATGATGAAAAGTATCTTAATTTTTTTATTCTCTAATTACACCTCTTCATATACAATTTTCTGCCAGAGAGGGTTTGATTTCCTTCCACGTGGGATAGCTGACCTCTATCATTTTATCATGCTCAGTTTTGACTAAGTCATTAGCTAGATGAACATAATATGTAAAAATATCACTCAGTTCTTGCTAGATTGACATCAAGCCAGAGTACTGTCAATATTAATGCCAATATAATGTTAATTGTCATATTCTTGAAGACATAAGGAATTCTATTTTCCCTCCTAGATCTGAACATAACTAGTCCTCAATAATTAAAGTGGGTTTTGCTGTTATTCAGGTAGATAAGAAGTCCTAAAGGAGTCATTAATATTCACTTCATTTCATATCACACTTTACTTGTCAGCTGTGCAGCAGTCCCATGGGTGAAGATGCAGCCACTTAGATATTTTGGCCCATGTATTTAGCATATGATAAAGGCAAGCCGTGAAGGGCGTATGCAGATAATGGATTTACAAGCTTCACTGTTGCCTGGCACTTACAAATTGGCTGATAAATTTGATGTGCTCAAATTCTGAAGTGTAGCATTTATAATGTGGCAAAGCTACAGGTCCCAGGGTGTTTCTTCTCTGTTACAGCTGGGCAATCTTTTTTGTGCCTTCCCATCATTGCCTCAAAAGGCAGGCTCATCCCAGCAGCTTCCTGGCTCTGAATAACCAGTGGTACACTTAGTTTCATCCTTCTAATTACCCTCCCTTCTCCATTACCTTCTTTAATTACAAGCCAGGCCACACTTGTGCACTTACTTTATCATTGAATACAGACTTCAGACTCAGTTTGTATGAGGCTTATCAATGCCTCAGCTTCTAAATCAGTTTTACAGGCAGTGATTAACAAAACTCTCATATAAAGTGTCTTGAAAGAATCAGGAAAAATTCTTACCTGATGTTACTTTATTGATTTATCCTTGAAGTTGACTTAGATCAGGGAATATACCAGCCCTTTATACTTACCTTCTTTTGGAGTTTACTAATATCTGAAGAAAATACTACTGTGGGTTTTTTCCCCAGCTTTTGATTAAGACAGTTTTTCAGTTTTAAAAGATTTTGAATATGATTCATTTTTTTCATTTCTAGTATCAGTAAAGAAGAGATATTTGTTGCTCTTTCGGGCCCTTTCTGTATGTTCTACAATCAGTGTATGCCCATATCAAGCTTCAAATCCTGATATGGTGGCCATGATGCTTATGACTGCTTAAGAGGGTCAGGTGTCTTTCTGTGTTGATTTGAAAGTCGCAGTACCTCGAAGGGTATGAAAGTCTCTCAAGGAAATGAAGAAAATATTCTAGCTGTTGTCTATATCAGCCCTCTGCAACTAGATTCTTGCAGAGGTACAGATACTGGAACCTATGGAACATAGCTTTGTACTGTTCTCATGTTTATGCTTACCTTAGTGTTACCTAGCCTCTTTGTAAGTATTAGTGGCCATGCACTGTGCAAGGTTATACACTCTCTTACTCCATAAAAGTGGGATTTGACCCCATAGAAAATACACTGACAAATCAAAATGCGTAATCGGTTTAAAGTTCAAGGGTGCAGCCAAATCCTGAGCCAGTGTAATTTGACCTAGATTCACTGGAGCAAGTAGAGATGCAGTGAACTACATAAAGAGAAGAGCCAACCCACTGTGGTTGCCCTCATACAGTGAGGATGCTGAGGAGACACTTAATGCCTGATGATGGCAGTGGTTTGCTGCATCAGCAAAATGAAGTTTCAAAAAAAAAAAAAAGTTTCCTTAGGCTACTTCCTGCAAATAATAGTGATTGAACACCCAGGACGCTGAGAAAATTCTCAGTTGAGTTTAAGGAACACTAGCAACACACACTTGCTTATTTCTGTGCCACTAGAGAAGGGAGTGCTTAATCAGTGTTCCCAGTACTTGGGCCAAAAGTCTGTTTGTCGTTCATTTGCTATTGATACTTTTGGTAGTAACCTCCCATGTCCCCGTGACCCCCTGCCCCCAAGCTCCAGGTCCATCTAGAAATCGATGTGCTGTGACTTTTAACCCTGCATTAGCATCATTGCAACACTTTTCATCAATAGGTCAGGTTTTTGCTTCAGGAGCTATTATTCCAAGGACACTCTTTCAAACTTTTTGAGCCAAAGCAACCTTCAGCCTTTATACCACTTCAAGGATTTTCCCAAATTGGCAATTCTTCCTCCAGAATGCCTTTATGTATGGGAAATCTCATCAACTCTTGAACTCTAAGGTTACTGGACATACAGAAGAGCAAATAGAAACCCATGTGTAGCTCTGAATGGCAGTTTCTGGATATTGCTTCCAGTCATCTCAAGAAAAATGCCAAGGTTAATTGAACAGCTCTAAGAACCAGAAAGAACAGGTTAAGGTAGGTTTCAGCTATCATTTCCGTTAGTACAAAGGTGCCAGTGCCCATGCTACCAACTAGTGCTTCCTTGATTTATACTACCGTAACTGACTTCATCTCAGCCCTGGAAGGAGTCAGAATATTTTAACTAGTTCAGGGTATTTTAACTCTCCAGTTGACCCAGTACTCCCAAGCACCCAGATATTAGCTATACCAATTACTGATAAATAATGCACATAACCTTCTGCAACACCAGGTAGCTTTGTAACCTTCTTCCTCCGTCATAAGGAAGACATTACCAATGGCTGGTACTCACTTGGGTTTTGTGCAGCTGTGGTGATTTAGTCATGGATTTTGTGTTTATGTTCCATCCTACTTAATAAGAAATAGTAATTCAATGATGTAGTGGGAAGTTATGCTCGGGGGCTTAGGCAGCATAAACTACTGCACCATTTCAGGTCTTTTTCAATAGGGTCTTCTTATATCCATCATCCCATGGCTGAGCTGATGGAAAATGGAATACACAGGAGAAACAGATTCACACTGACAGCAGGTGAATACATGACAGTTAGGAAGAGGACTGAAGTTAATTCATGGAATGACTATTTGAATATTATTCATGTCTGGATTGTCAGGGGGTATGAGAGGGCCCAAACTGATTTTTATTCAAAGAAGGCAGAATTTACTATATATGAAGCAAAGACTTTTTTTGGGGAAAAGTATATTTGTTGTTAAATCATATAAAAGAAAAGCTAGGCTCCGTTGTCAATCATGTCTCAAGCTTCTGACACAACAAGCTTAGCCAAATTATTCATCCCCACCTGCCTCAGAATTTCAGGCTGCAAAATACCTGTATGATACTGTCCTACTTTGTAAGGTCAGCATTGCACTCAACGCATTGCTGTTATAAACAGGATGAGCCCCTTTGGGCAAGTTACTATGACTGCAAAGACACTATGCGCGATGGGGAAACGGTCTTGCTCGCTGAATAGGTGACTACATTGTTCCACTTTAACTCTTTTAAATGCTGAACTGGAATCTAAAACTCCATTGTTCATTCATCACAGGGGAAAAAAAAAAAGCGTTCTGCTACAGACTGCATGGCTAATGCAAGAGCTTCTATTAAGATAACAAATTAACGGGAATAATCGGTTTATGTAACATGCTCAAATGCACCTCGGGGTAGAGAAAAACGCACCTGCTAGGAGTGGGGCAGGGCGAAGAGGGGTGCCCGGGCTCATGGACTGCGCATCTCTTGCTCCCTCTCTTTCCTCCCTCCACACACGACCCCGTTCCTCCACGTGCCTGTCCCCGCACGCCGCCCGGTTCCCGGCGCTGTGAGAGTGCCCACCGGGCTCCCCCTCCCATCCTTCCTGCCTCCCTCTCTAACATCCCTCTGTCCCTCCTGCCTTCCCTATAACGCCCCTGCACCGCCGCTCGACCCGATCCGCGGTGGGGGTGGGGGGGGCATTTAAGGGCATCCCCCCTTGTCCCCCCCGAAAAATCACGCCCCAAATGCGGCCCGCAGGAGTGGGGACAGCAGCGAGGGAGGAGCGGGGGAAGGAGGGATGTGAGCGGGGCTGCGGGGGCTCTCTGCCGGCCGCGGCGGAGCGGGGGGGAAGGGAAGCACGGCGAGCAGCGGCGGCTCGTTCGCAGCCAGCGCCGGCAGGATGTGTGTGTGCATGTGTGTGTGTGTGTGTGTGAGGGGATGCGAGGTGCGATCAGCCGCGGGGGCAGCGCAGGGCAGGGTCCCCGGGCGGGGGACACTCACCATGGCGGCGGAGAGGCGGCGAGGCGCTGTCCAGGGTATCGCCGGGCTCGGCGAGCTCTGCAGGCGCGGCCCCAGAGCCCCCGCTATAAGGCGCCGCCTCCTCCCCGGCTCTGCCGAGCCCGCCCCCGCCGTCTGCCGGCCGACACGGGGCTGGGAGGGACGGGAGAGCAAAGAGGATGGATGGGGAGGTGGTGGGAAGCAACCGCTGGGAGAGGGAATGCAGTAGCTGAGGAGGGGAAGAGGCTGAGTGATGCTGTTCCACCAGCGACCCAGATGTCACAGCAGATAGTGAACGTTTGCCTTTGTTGGAATCTTCCCTGTTGGGAAGATTCAGTTCATTGATCAGCCACTTTGGGAGCAGACAGGGGCACTGGCTGGCTGCTGTGGTCCTGCCACAAACCTGTTTCGTTCAAAGAGGGTTTGGTCTGTGGCCCAGCACTCGTATTTGCACCTGAACTTCTCTGACCTGCAGCCCTGAATCCTCCACACACTGCGACAAAGTGAGATCCACCGCCTAAGGGTTAGTGGTTGAACTCGATGATCTCAGAGGTCTTTCCCAATCTAAATGAATCTCTGATTCTCCCTGTGGCATCTCCCTGGAGATCTGATCTGTCCATTAGGGAGGGATTGATAACCAAATGTTTATTTAGGTTGGCTAGGGAGGAGGCAAAAATGACACAGAACAGGAGCTACGGACCCTGTCAGGACTCTGTCACTGATAAATAACAGAAAAAGAGTAGTGAAGGAAGAGGCTTTGTGCTTGGTAGAACAAGCACAAAATTTCAAGCCTTCAAAACTGATTTCTGTTCTAAGTGCTAATCAAGTCTTATAGCTCCAATAAAAGATTTATTTAAACTACCAAGACTTACTGAAAATGTATTACTTCTTTACCCCTGCTTTTAATAAAGAGGTATTTGGCATGTGAAATCAAAATAATATTTCTTAAAGTTTATTAAAATGTTTAATTTTTATTTTATTTTCTAAATGAAAACTTGTCAAAAAATGACATTCATGCATGCACTTCCATTGTTGTCCCCACAATTCTGTGCACAGTTTTGTTGACCAGAGCTCAGAGAACAGTCTTTCCCAGTTTCTGAGGCACAAGCAGTGGAAATAAGTTAAGGGGACCATGTGTGGTGCAGGAAAGGTAACATCTTCACAAACTATAGTGTACTTCATCTACGGACATGCTATATATTTGTCCAAAATGTAGCACTGATGTTCTGAACCGTGAAATTCCTTTCTGGAAGGCTCTTTGTCCATGTACTACTTCATCCCTTGCTTTCTCTTGGACACAGAGGTCCACTGAAGGCAGTGAGAATGGCTATCTTCCCAGGGCTGCCTGCTAGCCCAGAAATGATACTGGCCAGGAGATTCACATGAAAGCGTGTCCTTATGGAATTTCTAACCCACTTTCACAGACTTGTTTGCTCAAGCTTCCAAATTCCAGTGCATCAGTCTACACTGAACTACCGCAATTCTGAGGTTGACCTGCTATCCTTTACCTGATTTCACCTTTTTGATAGGTTATTCATTTATTTCTTTATGTGTTACTACAAACCATCCTGAAATACTGAGGAAAAATATTTTTGATATCCATTCTGTCCTCAGAGAAATTGTTTGCTAAGCAGAAAATCATCCTCTTTGTCAAAGAGACTACACTTTGGGCGCTGTAGAGCAAAGAGGTTTGGACGCTGACTGGCATGGCAGTGAATTAGTGCATTGGAATGCTTCGGCCTCACAGTTTTTGTTCCAATTTCTTTACAGTCCAAACAGGCTGGAGTTCATGTGTCAAGCCAGAAGCAGACATAATAATACAATAATGTATTTTTTTAAAAAAAGTTTTCTTTGTCTAAAACAGTAAGGAAACATATATTCAAGTCTGATAAATATGTAACATTTCTAATTTCTTGAGTTCCTTGTTCCGGACATAGGATATTAATAATAATTAATGTTGTTTCCTCCTATAGTAGCAACTTTATTTTTTATCAAAACAGTAGTGTCACCAGCAAAGAACAAATAGCATTCTGGTGGCATCTAAAAGAAGCTGTAATAGCATTATGGATTTTTTTAACACCTATCTAATGACCTGAGTTTGGAGATTTAAGGGCCGTGGCAGGATTTGGATTCATCTGTTTTTACGGAGAGTGATGCCATGCATTTAGTTGGATCCCAGGTACTGAGCACAGCAGACCTCTGCCCCCGATGTTGGTTTTGTGTGGTCATTGAACAGCGTGTCGTCATGAGGCAAAAGGCAGAAAAATAAGTCGACATGTGGACAAACAGATTTGATTAGTTCCAGCTGAAATGCCCTAGAAACCAGAAGAGTAAGTTGAGGCAAATAAAACAGCACTTCATTCTGGGGCAATTCTGTTACACAACAACCACTGTTCAAAGTGAAATACCATAGGGAGCTAGCTTGAGCCCTGCTTATCTAGAGGTTGTTTTAGGTTGTACCTTATCACAAACCACCTAATGTACAGAATCACAGACTGGTGGAGGTGGGAAGGGACCTCTAGAGATCCTCAGAGGACCTCACCTGGTCCAACCCACCTGCTCAGCCAACAGTCCAAGGCTGTGTCCAGTCAGACTCTGAATATCTCTGTGTCTTAGGAAAAGCATCTTTGAATTGCAGTGACTTCAGAGATGCCAGATCCCACTGGGTTTGCAGCTCAGCAGGAAACAGGTGGACAAGGTACCACTGATCAGCCAATTGCCAGCAATTCTCAGCTCCTGCTAAGTTTCAATCTATAGGATAAAATTTTAGTTTGGGAAAGAAAAGCTAAATCCAACATCTATTACCAGTCACTGCTCTTGATCACCAACTTCTCCAAAATTTAATGGAATTTAAACTCAGGACATGCCTATTTCACAAAATTGTTCTCTCAGCAGCATCTATCCAACTCATCTGTCTTGGACTAGCTCAGAAGAAAGATGTTATCTTTCTTATATTATCCATTCTTTCTCTAATTTTATTGGCACAGGACAATGGTTATGTACCTGAAGACCTTGATTCTGCTAGTGGCACCATGGGGAGTGTCAAGATCAGTGTGAGAGAATTTTATAGAATCATGGATTGGTTTGGATTGGAAGGGACCTTAACGGTTACCTAGTTCCAACCCCTCTGCTATGGGCAGGAACACCTTCCACTTGACCAGATTCAGGGTCCAACCCCACTAGCCTTGAACACTTCCAGGGATAAGGCATCCACAACTTAACTAGGCAATCTGTTCCAGTGCCTTACCACCCTCACAGTAAAGAATTTCTTCCATATATTTATGGTTAGTTCTTTGTAAATATTATTTTTTATTTGGGAACTACAGCTGTTGTAATATGTCTGTAAAGCTAAAGCTTGTATAAATTTGCGAGCTGTGACCATATAAAATAAAAACTAAGAATAAATTTATGCTGGAGAAAGCATTGAATGAAGTGATTGTGGAGCTTTGTAGTTTCTATAATAAATATTTTGCTTTAGCACCCTCTCTCGGACACAAACCAATACTGCTGGTGTTTATTTTTAAAGACTTAGTTAAAGCTGGAAAGCTGCAATGTGTCCAGGAAAAGTCCCTGGCTGCAGTCAGAGATAGAGTTTAGTTATGTGGCTTGGTATTCTAGAAATTGTCGTAAATATAATTTTCCTATCCCTCTTACGCTTATCATCTTTATACAAATAGTCTGTGTTGTTCACTTAAGCCAGCCAAGAGCTGGAAAAAGATTGATGGCTCCAAAGCAAATACCGAAGGTGACTTGTTACTAAAGACCGTAGTTAGATGCACTGTTCCTCACAGTCTGCACGTCTCCTGCGAGGAGCCTGCTGGATTAACTGCTGTGAATTGTGGATGGACCCGAAGCTTCTCTTCTCACATCAGTAGTATTTAGTGTTAGGATAGCATATGGAGGCCCCAGTTTGGGAGCATGGCCTTGGCTGTGTTGAGACCTACACCAAAGACTTCGCAGGGTGATGCGTAACAGTGTAGCACAGAGGGAGAAGGGTGGGTCAAAGCTGTTCCCTGTACTCCTGCCACAGGAAAGAGAAGTGTATGAATGCCAAAAGAAGGTCAGCAGTGTGAAGGACACCCAGTACATTTGGAATAGCAGAAATGCCCACAGTTTGCACCTTCTGCATGAGCTATCACTACTTGGCCAGCTTCTGGGGTACAGCTGATAGGCAGTCAAGCTCCTATATGTTGTTTTGGCTCCAGTAGTTGGTATGGTTGCCAGTTACCTTCAAAGATATTGTATGTGCCAGGAGAAGGATTTAAAAATTAGGACACTGTAGAAGAAAAACTGCCTGGATTACTTTAACTTGCTCTCCTTGTGCATTTTCATTTTAATAAGCCTTGTTTGCAATAATAGCCTTCGGCAAGACTCCTCAGTGCATTGTGCGGATGATAATAAACAAAGAGGAGGCCATGAATGATGCAAAGGCTTGCAAAAGGACGAAAAATAATCTTGTTAAAGTGGCTGAAATTCCTTTTCTGGACTAGAATACACACCTTATATAAGATAATTTCTATGATATTCACATGTCTTTTTTCCACAGATGATTTTATTCCTCCTTCTGCTGTCTGCCTCTAGGTAACTGAGTGCAGATTTGTTGAAGTGCTGAACACTTACAGAAGCATCTGACATCACAGAAAGCAAACACAAGGGACACATGAGAATTTTCCCCATATGCCAGCTCAAAGAGAGGCCAGAAGGGGCAATCGAAAACCAGCTGATACTTCAAATATATTTCAGCCTCAATCCTCTCCCTGATGAAGGAGAGATAATAACATCCCGCCCCTCGTCTTGCTATGCAAACACAAACACCAGTTAACTGGCTGCTGTGAAACAACTGGTTAGTCTAGATGCATCAGCTCTTGCACCCTGAAAATAAGGCTTGTGCCCTCAGCATCTGCACCCTTCTCCCCTGAGCTAAAGTCTTTAGCTCCCTTATTCATAGCACTGCAGGACCTTGCTGATTTGAGGTTATATGGCAAATCCTGCTGCTTTGAGCTAACCCATGGTTGGGCAGAGGCTGCTGCTCACCAGTCTTGTGCTGTAGTCCTTTTGCTGCTTGATGACCTGAGCATCCTCTTCTCCCCACCCCCAAAACATATCGCAATGTGTCCATGGCCGTACACACTGAGAGAAGATGGGAGAAGTTTGTTCAGTGTTGAGCATCACAGGAAAAAGTGTTAAATGTAGAACGCTGATAGTATGCAGTGGGCATATGTGAGGCCATAATGTCATGAGTGAGTTTTTCCATTCTCCTCAGGGAATGAATGAGCTACATCCAATTCTGTAACTCCACATTATACACACACACTTAAGGATCTGCTTAGATTCTTAGTGATCTAAGGATCACTAGGACAAGCTTAGATTTGTATAAACAATCTTGTATTTGAACTTCAGTGATTAGACAACTTCAGGTGTCCAATGGTAATTCTGTTTTTCTTTTGTGTGATTTCACTGGGTTTTGAAAAATAACAACATCCATGGTGCAGCCCACTTATCCCAAGTGCATCATCATTGGCATTGTACAATTTTTGGCACATTAGTACATGAAATGACATCTGGTAGGATGGATGTGTATTTGCTCATACAATTAAACTCTGGTCTGAAGAAAAATCTGAAACAAAACCCATATAATATGTTTGGGTTTTTTCATTCAGATGGAGATCTGCGTATGTTTCAATTGATACAGTGTGTTCCAAGTGGCCCAGAAGAAAAGCTTTATTTCATATGTTGGGAAAAATAGAATAACGACGATTGTATTCACCAAATGGTTGGAGGAGGAAGAAAAGTTTCTCCTTTTATGTCATGGCTTGGTTAGAGCGTAACATCCACAGTTATCTCTTCACTATACTTGCGTGGCTTGAAATTCTATCTCCTATTAAGTGCTTCAGCCATTGTGCTAGAAAGTCCTTTTTACTTGCTGATGTCTATCCTGAGGATAATTTTAGGCCATACTGGCCTTCAACAGTCTCAGGCAAACACCAAGACCAGAGGGAGTGTGGAGCAAGGAATAATTATCCTCAGTGGAGAAGGGCTAGGCTAAGGGGCACTTAAACAAACTGGAAGTGCCTAAGTTCATGAGAGGTTGTCTCCATGGGTGTGGAGGGAGCTGGCTGATGTTGCTGCGAGGCCACTCTCAATTAGCTTTGAAATAACAGTAGTGACTGGGTAAGATTCCTGAAGATTGGACAAGACTAAGCATTCTCCTACCTTCAAGAGGAGCAAGAAGGAAGATCTGGAGAATCACAGGCCAGTGAGCCTCACCTCAGTCCCTGGAAAGGTCATAGAGAAAATCCTTCTGGAATTCACATGGTCTCCGAACACATGAAGGTCAAGGTAATTGTAACTAGTCAACATAGATTTATGAATGGGAAATCATGCCTAACTGACCTGACCCTCTTCTACCAACAAGGTGACTAGTGTGGTGAATGAACTAGAGAAAGGTAAACTTAAATAAGTATAACTGAGGTTTTGCAAACTGAGCATACACTGATTAAAAGGCCCTTGACCTGTACAGTGTTATATGAGAACTCGAATCACTACTTGTTTTCACTTTTTACTTCCTAGTATATTAGAATCATAGAATATTCGGAGTTGGAAGGGACCCATCAAAATCGTGTCCAGCTCCTGGCCCTGTACAGGACACCCCAAGAATCAGACCTTATGTGTCTAAAATGCCATATTGCCATGAATGATACCATTTATGTTTGATCGTGTACATATATATATCTATCTATTTCCATGTATATCCATGACCTATATACATGGATCACATATATTTATCACCTCACAATTACTTGATTCCAAGATAATTCCTACTTCAGCTACGAATGCTGTGTGATTCTGTGATGCTTGGCGATGTGTTATGGATTAACCAACTCTCACTAATAAAACAGGTTGGAACCAGAGGATGACGTAGACAAAATATTTTAATAGCCCTGTGACAGCTATTTTACAGAAAAGGGAAAGTGGAAGTCCCATACTGAGAGAATTTACTCCAGCTGCAGATGATAAGCAAAAAACCAGAGAAACAGAACAGTGTAGCTAGGAGAGGGCTTATTTTTCAAAAGTTAATATGGTAGTAACCATCATTAATATCTATTTGCAATACAGAAGAAACAACTGCTTAGTCTTGAGTTACAATGACATTTAAAGATCAGGAGACACATTAAAGTAAAACCTGAAAAATAGCAGAAACTTTTCAAATTAAATGATACTTGCAAATGGGTGGTTTAATACTCTGGGCAGAGTATTAAACAGGGCTGGTGATTTTGAGAAAGAAGGATAGGAACAGAAAGAACCAGTTTTATTTGGTGAAGTGACAGAAAATTTAAGGATGTGGATAGGGGTCTGCATGTGCAGCTATTTTTGATTTACAGGTATCTTCAAAGGAGGAAGCACGTGGTATGCTCGAAGACCAGGAAAAGCAAGAATTTTTAGTTTCACTTAAAAGGGGAGATTTTCAAATACTGCACAAAATGCACAAAATACTTCACAAAGGAGAACTGGACTTTCTCTGATGTCTCACTGCAATAGTGGCATCTCACAGGAAATTAAGCTTCTATGTTCTGTGATTTACACACGTGTTCTCAGTAGTTTTAGAAACATTAACCAGCATCTTTTACACTACAAAGGAAAGTTAAAACTTTATTCCAGTGCAAAAGGCAAAGTCCATATCACAATCAAGATTATCTCACAGTTCCTGGAGACATTATTTCCTCAGATTTCTCTTAAGTGGGAAAGGCCAGCTTTGAAGTGGCACCACACGCCCACAAAGGGCAAGAGCCAAGGTCACATGGAATTTGAAACATGCCGGGGTGGCACAGGTGTGGAACCGCTGCCTTGGCTTAGGCCTGGATATTTCTGCTGTCCCCTTATGGATCACACTGAGAGGAAGCAAGGGCAGGAACGGCGAAAGGGAAGAAGAGGAATTAAGAAATCAGGTTGCCCCATACGTAAATCTGAATCACAGAACCATAAAATCATGCAATCACAGAATGGCGTGGGTTGGGAGGGACCTTGAAGGCCAGCCAGTTCCAACACCCCGCCACGGACAGGGACACCTTCCGCTAGACCAGGTCGCTCAGAACCCCCTCCATCACGGCCCGGAACCACCGATCAACGCCCCGACAGCGCACCCGTCTGCCCCGGGGGCTCTGCCCCACTCAAGGCCTCAGCCGCGACCCCCCCCGGGTGTTGCCCCACCAGCCGCTCCCCCCGGTCCCGCACAGCCCTCGCCGCCCCCCGCCACCGCGGCCACCCCTCACCGCGCCGCAAGGCACGACGGGACTTGTAGTCCTCGCCGGCGGGCGTCTCTCTCCCACTCCGGCCGGCTCTGGCGGCAGGAGAACTACAGCTCCCAGGAGGGCGCGTGGGCCGCCGCACGCCATCGCTCGGCGCTCGCAGCCCCGCCCCGCCGCGGCGCCGGGTCGGGCCGGGAGGAGCGGGAGGAGGAGAAGCAGGAGCGGGGCCGCCGCGGCCGCCGGCCCGGCCCGGCTCCTCTCGGCTGCCCCCGGCCGCGCCATGTGGCAGAGCATCGGGCTGACTCTGCTGGTGATCGTGGCCACGCTCGCCTGCGTGCTGCTCTTCATGCTGTGCGGTGAGCGGGGGGTCCGGGGGGGGCTCCTGGCGGGGCTGGTGCCCACCGCCCGCCCTCACACCCCCAGCGCCGGGTCCGCCGTCCGTGCTGGTTCCCCTTGACCCGGATTGACTGGGGGGAATGGAAGGGCAGCTGTGCCCCGGGGCGTGGGGAGCGTGTGTGCTGCGCAGCGCCCTCTTCTCTTTGTTCCCGAGTCGTCCCGAGTCTTGATACGCTCCCAGAGCCTTGATTCGGGTTATTTCGATGTTTCCTCTGAAACTGACGGCTCTCCTTGCCCTCGGACCCCTGTGCGGTCACCCTGTGCGGCGTGTACATGAGTGCGTCTGAAATGCCAGTGAGAGCAAGAAGTGAAACTTCCGACTGGCATCCCTCTGCTTCTGACATCTGTTTGCTCGCAAGGATTGAGAGCAGCGCTTAGGAGGTTTTTTCTTACATGGATTGAGAAGAGGAGGCTCAGGGATGACCTCATCACTCCCTACAACTACCTGAAAGGAGGTTGTGGTGAAGTGGGGGCCCATCTCTTCTGCCGTGCCTGCAGTGAGACGATCAGAGGAAATGGCCTTAAGCTGAGACAGGAGAATCAGAGGAGAAACTAGGAAATTTTTTTTTCAATGATAGAGTGGTCAGGCATCGAAGTAGGATGCCCAGGGAGATGTTGGAGTCACCATCCGTGGAGGTGTTTTAAGAGGCATCTGGATCAGGTTCTGGGTGATGGTTTAGTGATTTGTGGGTTACAGTGGCAGTGCTGGATGGCCAGTTGGTCTGGATGATCTTAAGGATCTCTTCTGACCTTGATGATCCTATGATTCTATGATCCAAGGCTTATTTTTATTTTATTTTATTTTATTATTTTTTTGGTGTGCAGAGAGAAGGGTTATTTCAATGGGAGGTACAGCTTGCAGGTCTGTTGGAGTTCTTGGAAGAAATCAGCAGTTCAGTGTGTGTGTGTGGTGCGACCAGTATACTGAGCTTGGAGCTCTCAGAAAGTCCCAAACCAACAAACCACCAAAAAACACACCACCAGACTCAAACTAGGCCATACTCTGTGATGAAAGGTTTGTGAGATTTACAAACCCATTGGGTTTATAAGTGGCTTATAAAAAAACAAGAGAGCAAAGAGGAGAGTCAGCTGACATGTAATACTTAAAAAAAAAAAGTTAGTTGTGGTCAAGTTGACAAAGCACTGTGAAAAGATTTTGCAGTCTCAGGAGACTGGATAGTGAAGTCCAGTACTAACATGTATGAAGTAATGCACAAAGAAAGTGTGAAATGTATATGTGTTTAATTTATGTAGAGAAATATGATGGATTCAGACTGAGCTGCTGGTGTCCCAAAGAAAGGACCAGCTCAAGTAATTGCAAGCATTTCTCCAAAATATGTGTTCAATGGTTTGTAGCAAGGATACAGGATAATCAAACAGTAGAAGCTTGAAATAAAATAGAAAATTTTGTTATACTGCTATAGGAATCCTAGGTGTGTGTGTCTCAAATGGTGTATTTTCTTGTTAAAGTTAAATAAAATCCTAGTTTGTTTTTGAAAGACAGAGTTTCCTAAGCAGTTCTGTGATTCTGTGTTGAGTTCACTTCTGCGTGAAGAAACTCTAAACAGGTTAGATCTGTCTAGCCTGGAAAGTAGGTGACTGGAGGAAGGGTGATGGTTGTAACATTGAGTGTCATGTCAAAGGTTAAGTGGGAATGGTTGAGAAATTTCACCGTTGCAGAGCAGTTGGAGTCCATGAAGTTAAATGATCAAGCAACAGGCATAAAACAAAAAGATTTCTATTACAATGGGGAAATAAATTGCAGGTTCATTAACAAAGAATATTTTGGATGCTGAAACTTCCCTCATTCTAAGTTCACGGAAGAAAGATCAGCAGACTTAAGCGATAGTACTAAATCTCGGGGGAGGAAATTTGTGAAATTACAGATAACTGGAACTGCTAGGCTATACTTTACTTGGTTTTTTGCTCTTTTCCTGCATGTCCTGTGCTGTCCATTGTTACAGACTAACCAGTGACCTAAGTGGATATTTATTCAAGTTTTTCTACCCTTGTTAGGTGTTGACTGGCCACTTTTCATATTTTAGGAGATGAGGGTTGGTACTTGCTAGGATTTTTGTGTTTTCAAAGTGTGCATAGGAGATCTTTGCTTACTGTCTTGCTGAAAGATTAATAAGATTTTGCAACATGCTATTCAAAGTCAGAAGCAAGGATCATTTTCTTCAGGACTTCCTGCTTTTGTCTGTATGTGACAAATGGAATTGAAATTCTAAGCATCTAACTTTGCCTACTTGCATAAATATTTGCCTAGTGCTTTCTTGCTTAAAGAGAACAAAAGTAATTAATAAATTACTTTATTTTTAAGTGGCTTGTGTATGCTTTGCAGTTTGGAATTATGTATTGTCCATTCATCTTAAATTCAAGGAATACTTTGCGTTGAAACCTTCATTGCGTTTTGCTTTCTACAGTGTCAGAGTTTATAAAATGATTGCTTCAAGTCACCTAGTTTTCAAAAGTATTGAACACAGGAAGCTGACATGTTAATTGGTTTTTTATTTTGGGGAGGAATTTGAACTATTACCCTGTTAAAAGTGACTCAGTAGGATTTGATAATTATTTACATTATTTGTAATTATTTTTCCATCATACAGTGTATATTAATTAATTAATATTGGTACACTTCTAGCTCTCTTGCCCTGGAAAATATTCAAGGAAAACAGTGTCAAGACCACTGCTAGAAAAAACTGACTGCAAGTTACTTTCAATTTATTTGTTTATCTGTGCTAGTGATAGGCACTCTCCCAGTCCCTGAGAAGGCCAAGAGACTGTAGAGAATAGAGACCTGTAGGTAAGAAGGTGGGGAAGGAACTACCTAAATACTGCGTGTGATAGGATATGAGTAAATGCCAGCCAGTAAGACATACAAGTTAATGGAGAACTCTGACATAAAAATGACTGGATATAATCTTGAGTAAGCTTGATCTGATTATAAAAATATTTTGCAGCCATCTGAAGAGAAACAAGATCTTCAGGTACATAACCATTGTCCTGTGCCAATAAAATTAGAGAAAGAATGGATAATATAAGAAAAATAACATCTTTCATCTGGGCTAGTCCGAGAAAGATGAGTTGGATAGATGCTGCTGAGAGAACAATTTTGCGAAATAGGCATGTCCTGAGTTTAAATTCCATTAAATTTTGGAGAAGTTGGTGATCAAGAGTAGTGACTGGTAATAGACGTTGGATGTTGAAACAGCCTTATGAAAAGGACTTAGAGGATCAAGAGCCTAAAGAGGTGAAACTTGGATTTTGAGTGGCTTATAAAAGGACTTGTGGTGTGATTGCCTGCAGAGAACAATAAATTTAAATATCCAGGAGACATCACAGGATCACGTGGATTTCTCCTACCCATAACAAGTATGAAGTGATAAGTGCTGTCAAAACTTATATAATGGGGGAAAAAAAATCACTTTTTTCTGGATAGAAAAGACAGAATTCAGAGCACCAGTTATCAGAAGTTGTTTCGACTAGTTCATCAGCCATATGAAAAGCAAATGTTTATGCCTGAATTAGGCACTTACGTCTGTAAAAGTACTTTTAATAAATGACCTGATTTCTTTTTCTTTTAAATATTTCTGAATGCTTACAACTGCTACTTTCAGTGTGAATCTGAATTAGTTGGGAAGCATGGAAGGCTTGCAGCTAGCAGTATCTCTATTTGTAAACTGATCACATCTGACATAGAAACCATTGAGGGACTGTAAACATAGCAGATTTTCAGCTGATCTTTTAAAAGTCCGACTAACAAAACTTGCTTCCGCTTTTTTTATTCCCAGCCTTTCTGATTTTCTCTCTCTGGTGATCTTACTGTTGCCTTTATGTATTCCATGTTCCTCTGCAGATGGGAGGGACTCATGCATAGTCAAGGATATAGGATAGCCAAGGTGAACTCTCCTATTACCTCTGTGTATTTGTTTTATAATCCCAGTGTAGTAGTGCATGGAGCCATGTGAAATTGCAGGAGTGCCTTCAGTGGAACAGATGGAAGCATTCATCTCATTTGGCAAGAGGGGCTAATGAGATGCGGTTTGAGAGATACAACCTTAAAATAAAAACCGTGTAACTCAAAGTGCTGAAACGAATGTGTGGTTCTCTTCACAAGTCTCGATGTGGTTGCAGATGGAAAAACATTTGAGCCCTAAATTCTGCCTGAATAACTTTTATTTAATGCTTTGTTTAAATAGTTTTGTAACTATCTTAAATGGCTGATTCATGTGAAATACCTCAACAGATGAGGAAAGTCATGCTTGATTAGGCCACTAATTTGAAGTTGAGTTTTGAAACTGTTATAAAAATGGGAGGTTGGAACAGAGCAAGTTTTCTTTTGATCAGTCAGGAAGTAGCAAGTGGTGGAGTGTTGCATAAAATAGGACTGGGTTTAAGGAGCTGTGCAGATCCAAGTGCTGTGTCAGCTGATGTCCTCTGTTATTCCAATGTCAGAGTAGTGTGTGCGTGTTTCAGTCTGATCCTCTCCACAGCAAAACTATCCACTGTTTGAAAGATGTAGATGAAGTGACCTGTCCATGGTCACGCAAGTCATTTGACATAGAGCTCAGAGTAGAACCCTGTTCTCCCAAATCGTAGGTTAGCATCTGAAGCACTGTGCTCATTTTTTTGCAGCTGCAGCTGCTTAGGATTTTCTCTGATGGACACTTCAGCATTCAAATATAGGCAGCATTCACTTCGGTGATACGCTGGTCCTAAATTAATCCTCATGCTCCAGAGTAATAGGATCCTATTTTCAAATCAGAAGGGACGCAGAGGAAAAATCTCACTAGATTGCGCAGGAATTCCATAGCAGGGTTAGAATTAGAAGCCAGATCTTCAGACTCTGTTGTGTGCTGTTACTGCATCACCATTCTTCCTTTCTTGGTTTCATTTGTGTCTCACATAAGAAAACTCAGATTGCTTTTCCCCAGCTAATATGGCTAATTTCCATATTAGCTCTGGGGTTTTTGTTTTGTTTGCTCTTCCTGGTTCAAATGGAAGACAGAAATGTGCTCCAATAAAGAAAACCCTCTGTTAGCTGTTGCTTGTACGTGCCAGTGCAAGGTAAATGAAATAGATGAACCTGAGACTCATACCCCTTTGAGGGGGAGTAACATTGTAGTTGGACCACCATATTTCTTTCCCCTTTACAAAGAAGGAGGAGCTGGTGTGGGAAGTAACAGAAAGGGTAGTTTTAATGAAGCCTAGTCAAATAATAAGATCTGTTTAAGATGTTACATACGTCTGCTTATGAGTCAGTAAAAGAAACTTTGACTCACGGTCCCACCTTCACAAACACATTGCATCGTGATTTGTAAGAGAGGGGTTGACATACTGATGGCACGATGCCAGATGTGGCTTAAATGTCTTTGGATAGCACCTGGCTGTGGTGTTTTAAGTGAGACAGTGGCTCCCAGTTTTTAGTGAGTACTAAACTCTGCAAGGCTGGGAGCTGCTGTTGTATCTAAATGCAAAATACTATTTGTGGTAGATTGGATTCAAGTATCTACTAGAGCAAGAGCTAGAGCCACAGCTTTGCACTGCAGTGATGTACTTCTTGATCTTGCTTACTACTGTGAGAGGCAGCTTCTCTCACCAACTAATGTAGATAGGTTGTATGTTATAGTCTGCATATCATCACTGCTTGCTTGCCCAAGACATACTGTGAGTATGCTGTTTGACTTCCACAGGTTCGTTCATGCTGAGGATGATTTGAAAAAGTAAATCAAATGGCCAAAAACAATAAAGCAAGCAGTGGAAGACTGATTCTAATCAAATACTTTGTGTGTGGTGAAGCTAAACCAGTAGGACTTCTTCGAGAGCAGCTTACCTGAAGTGGAAGCATTTGATTTGTAAACTGATGGTGTTGGTTACCTGTCCAGAAAGAGCTCTGCAGCAGAAAAACTACAAAGCTAAACTGAGCCACATACAGACAAGAATGCATAGAAATGTCCATTTTACAGAATCACGGGATCAACTAGTTTGGAAAGGACCTCTGAGATCATCAAGTCCAACCTATGATCCAAGACCATGGCATTGAGTGCCACATCCAGTCTTTTCTTAAACACTTCCAGGGATGGTGACTACCATCTCCCTGGACAGCCCATTCCAATGCTCAATCACCCTTTGTGTGAAGAACTTCTTCCTAATGTCTAACATAAACCTCCCCTGGCGCAGGTTAAGACTCTGCCTCTTTTCTTACTGCTGGTTGCCTGGGAGGAGAGACCAACCCCCACCTGGCTACAACCTCCTTTCAGATAGTTG